>JAOVVA010000029.1:10671968-10695432 GCA_028565275.1 Leiocassis micropogon | reverse complement strand
GACGTCACGCGGTTCGGAGGAAACACGGGATAGTCTTCGCCCTCCCGACTGAGTGGTAGTAGTAGCCTTAATGTGGGCGCCCCCTAGTGACGGGGAGGAATTGGCTACGACTAATATTGGGGAGAAAATTGGAAAAAAACCAAAAAATATTAAGAAAAAAAAAACAAAAGGAAGCAAAAGCAAGTGTCATTAGAGAGGTTCCTTGGAAGTTTTCAGACAGAGCAGTGAGTGGGCGCATTGTGAGAAAGTCGTCCTCCACAGTAGCCCTCTTCATTCTCTCCTCTCTCGTCTTACATTAGCAACTATTCTTTTCAAAGGTAAAGTGCAGGTTAAATTTTTTTTTTTTTACTTTATATTTTGTATTAATTATTTTTAAATGGATATTTTTGGATTGTTGAACTGTTGATCTGAGTTTCCATTGTTTCTTACGGGGGGGAAAGTCGCCTTGATAAACAAGCACACTTCCTGAGCGAATTATGCTCCCAATCCAAGGTTTAACTGTGTATTAGGTTGTTATTGCTAATTTTTAAATACCTGCCCTCTAGCATTCCTCTGGGAGCAGGCTTGTTTGACCGAGCTGTGTACCTGGAGGGCATCAGAAGGAGGATCACGAGAGAACTGAAGAGAAGGGAGGCAATGAAAAACCAGAGCAACAGCACTGTCTGTTCTATCTCCTGATCCAGGGCCAGCAGACTTCAGACTGTATCTTTCACGTTCTAAGCTACTGACTCAGGAAGCTGGACTTTTAGGACCAAAGGGAAGCTCAGAACTATGGGAGATATAGCGTTTCATCTCTCCATCCAGGAACTTGAAAGAGGCTGTGCCTTATCATTCAAGGTCTCTGGTTAAAGCTGGACATGTCCATGAGAACACTACACATTCTGTAGAAAAAAAGGTGAACATACTGTATATGGCTAAAATGAAAAGAGAGAACGTAAAGATGACCTCTATCGCTTGTGCACTACATTTTATCTAGCTTCGTTTTTATATTTGTGTGTCAGCTTATATTTAATATCATATGAAATATTTCCTACAATTCTGATCTTTTCAAACTAATGCAGTGTTCAATGGCCTTACACAAATAAACCAACAGCTCTAATGAACACATGTTTGGAATTGATATTAATTAAATGTTATTTATATACATTTCATAGGTGTAGTTTAAAACTTTTTTTTCCATTGGTTTCCACAAGTGAAAATTGATTCTGTTACAATGGAAATGTGACCTCTGCTATGTTGAGTTACTTTAGCCAGAAATTGTAATCTTGTGAAAAGTCGTATTGAACAGTCTCATCTAGGACGTCTGTCCGTTGCCTTAACTTCTTGTATATAAAATAATTCCGCCTTTTACCTGATGTCAGCCGGCCAAAAGTATAAAACAAAGGACTGAGTTTGAGGAAGAAACTGTATTTCTCTTCCATGGGCCACAAATAAAACTAACACTAAATCATGCTTTTTGCATCACATTCTGCACAAATGATGTAAAGTGCCTGAAATCCTGTTCAAGTCCTCCTGTTGCTTTTTTGAAACATTCTGTTTTAACCTAAATAACAGCATGTTTTTAATGTTTACAGTGTTATTTAAGTAACATGAAGGTATGACTAAAATCTACTGACTCGTCTTGTTTTTTTTTTCTTTCTTTGTAGGATCACACGTATAAAAACACAGTCTGACCCAAGCAATATAAATAAATGAATAGCCACATAAGAAATTTAAATCACATTTATGTAGATGGAATTTCACATTTCAATGTCAGCGCATTATTTGCAAAATGAGGAGGAAGAAGGATGTGTACACAAGGCAGACATTTACACAAAAAAACATGATGCAAATCACATGTAGCTTGTGTTTTCATTCATTGTATGCCAAAAAATATACATCGTACAAGAATTGATGAGAGATTTGCCTCAACCATTGAAAGACATCACTGCTCACAATGCCTTTTAAACTACTCTTTCCAGTCTCTCCTTAAGGTTTCGACTCTCAGAGTAGAGTATCGTCATCCCTGAGCAGATATTAACGTCACTATTTTTATAGTGTGTTTTCACAGAAGCTGTAGGTTTTAATGATGCACCACTTCTCTAGCATTAGTTTACAAATTAGTTTATACTTGGAGTACACCAATATATACTTTTGTCTTAGAAATGTAACAAAATAATGCCTGGGGCTCATATTTGCAAATACCCAGGATTAGCCTGAACATTTTGTTAAATACACATTCTTTTCTTTTTCGAAGAGCATCTGTCACTCAGAATAACATTTTTAAGAAGCAAACAAAATTATTTAATTTGGATTTATTAAAACGGTGCAACACTCAAAGATTTTTTTAGACAACAGACTTTACATTAAACTGCCTTCTTGCATAATTTTGTTGTAACAGGGCTCAAACATTTTTATGAGGGGTGTTCAAGTCAAACTGGAATTTTTGATTGTGCAGAATAACAGAACAGTTATGTGAATAAAAATAACCTTTATTTCTCTATATAATCCCCTACTATACTAATGAACTTATTTCAAAGTTTCACCAGTGCTTGGATACAATCAAGTTAGATCCATAGAAACCATGATCAGACTGCCTGAGAAAACGCTGGACTCCCAGGAACTCCTTTAATAGTCCAAACATGTGGACATGGCTCGGAGCAAGGTCAGAACTATACGGGGCAATTTGTGGCAATAACTCTGAGCCGACTTCCAGTAATGTGCAAGTGGTGTTTGTGAATGACTATTTGTACAGTTGCCACACACGGACATGTCTTCTGCAAGCTGACAAGTTATCTGTAGATTTGCAAAGATCAGGCATTCCCCTCATGGGAACGACGGCCTGCATTCATAAGAAATTTCATCACAAGTCCAGGTTTGACTTAAACGCCCCTTGTATTTGCCTCAAGCCAGTATGTTGAAAATGTTACTGCAAAACTGCACACCTTTATTTACTCTGAAGATGATACTGAAAACATATTCACACAATATAACAAGTCCTTGGAAGGCAAAGTTCAACTTACACTAAGTGCTTTGACTACTACCGACATTCAGTAATTCTCCAGAACAGCTCGATAAAAGAGCTCCATAGAAAGTTACACTGTAGGTTAGTCTCTGGGGTACAGAAATGTATAACTGCTACTGTACATGTACAATAATGTTCTACCGGAAGAGGCGATACATGCGGGGCAGACGGCCATCTTTGCTGGACAAAGCAGCCTGGATGTGCTCGTAGGAGGGCAGTTCTGTCAAATCCCCTAAAGCAGCCACAGCTGGTTTGCTGCGCAGCATCCTGGTGCTGACTCTCTTGATGTCATTGGCTGTAACATTACCTTAAATTGGATACAACATACAATGTCAATGTCAAGTTTTATAATTGTCTCACAAATACACACTGTCTGGCCAAAGAAGTAGCTATTATTAATGGGCTGCATCAAGCATAAAACTATGGAGATTTTAAAATTACTGGAACTGGAAGCCTGGAAGGATAGTGCTGAAGCATCAACTTTGTGAAAGAAATGTGGTTAGAAAAAAAAAAAATTAATAAAGACCACTTAAACACTTGACCAATGACAAACGAAGCCTGCCGGTTGCCAGAATCACACGACTGACTCTGGCGGTTAAGTATAAAGGCTCGTGCACTCTTCAGTTAATTTTCAAAGATTCAGAGATGTTGATTATGTGCATAAACATTTCCTTTTGTGCCGCTTGTGATGTGAATCTAGTTGCTACACATAATTTGTCCACTAGATAGCAGTACAACGAGCCCTTGAAGGAAGCTTCATCAAATGAACCTTTTGGTGAAACTATTGGCTGGAAAGCCTCAGCACCATCATGTGGCAATAAAATGAAGTCAGCTGACGACCTGAATGTCCAGAACGACCAGGGTATCACATCAATGGAGGTTTCCTCTCTCTCTCTCTACCTAGACATATTCTTGTTTGAGAGTGTACGTTTACATTTTTACCTAGATTTACTGCAAGATATCGGATCTAATCACCAGTGAAATGGATTAAAATATAATGTGGACTTACTGACAAGATCGCACAGCTCATGAGGCAGCTTCCTGTGGCCTGTGGCCAGAACTTGCCGACCAACATCCTCAAAAATGACGGGCCTGGACTCCAAATTCATCATCAGCATGGACTTCAGCTGAGTCTTTGCTCTTTCCAGCTCCATCTAAAAGTAAAGCCAACACTTTTGGTAATAACTATATGCTCAGGTCTTAACATGGAGTCATCTTTAAAGCTATAACTGTACCTCTCCTGCTGTAGTAGCCATCTGAATAAATTCCCTTGTGATTATCTCCACCATTTCCCGCACCTCAAAGAAAACACACATACATATATTTTCACACACCACAATATACATTAGTGAAATTTAAGTGAAATTCTCATATACGAGGTCTGTCCGGAAAAAAGTTTGGCCATTGTTAATATAACAACGATTTGCGTGACATCAATGTAACCTGGCTACCAAGAGGAGTGTGCCGGAATGTGCGCGTGTGAACAATGACAACTTCACTGTATTAGACAGTGGGGCGTGAAAGAAAGGTGTGACACATGATGCAAAAGTGGTTAGAATATTTCATTTCATTTGGAGTAAATTACAATTCATACAGTATAAATACTGTACCATGTATCTCAATCTATTTCAGTACACGTATCGGGATGACTGTTGACTTGACAGGTGTCCATAAGACGATCAACACCCACCACAAAATGGGTAAGCCACATATTGTTTTGGAAAGAAACAGGTAACAGAGGCGGAGAGAAGGTGACTCAGGTGGCAGTAATGCAACATACTGGATGCCAACCACCATAAAACAAAAAGGAGAAGAGTTGGAGGACATTGCTGAAAGGGGCTGGCTATTCATAGAGAGCTATATGGAAGCATGCTTATGGAAAGTTCACTGAAAGGCAAAAGAAATGACCGCAGCCTTAAGAATATTGTCAAGCAAAGCTGATTCGGAAACTTTGGAGAGCTTCACAAAAGAGTGGAGTGAGGCTGGGTTCTGTGCATGAAGAGCCATCATGCACAGGCATCTTCAGGAAATGGGCAACTCCTGCATTTCTGGTATCAAGCCACTCATGAACCAGAGATGTTAAAAGCATCTTAACGGGTTAAGGAGAAAAAGAACTGCACTGTTTCTCATCCAAAGTCCATTTTGCAGTTCATTTGGAAATCAAGGTCCCAGAGGAGAAAGAATGGAGAGGCTCGGAATCCATGTTGCTTAAAGTCCAAAGTAAAGTTTCCATAGTGATTTTGGGTCGCATGTCATCTGCTGGTGTTGGTCCACTACATTTTATCAAGTCCAAGAGGAACACAGCCATCTACCAGGAGATTTTAGAGCATTTCATGCTTCTGTCTACTATATATATCTACCTTTTATTTCGTTGTCCAGTAGAACTTAGCACTTGCCAACAAATCCAAAAAATGGTTTGCTGATATTACTGTGCCTGATTGGCCAGACAACTCACCTGATGTGAACCTTATAGAGAATTTATGTGGTATTGTCAAGAGGAAGAGGAGAAACACCTGATCCAACAATACTGATGAAGTGAAGGCTGATATCAAAGCAATCTGGTCTCTTTTAACACCACAGGCTGATCGCCTCCATGCCATGCCACACTGATGCAATAATTTGTACAACAGGAGCCCAGATCAGGTACTGGGCACATAAACAAAACTTTTAGGGATCTAAGGAAATATTCTAATATTTTTAGATAATCGATTTTTATTTTCATGAGCTATAAGCCATTTTGTGTTTTTATTTTTTTACATTTTTTTTTACAGATTTGTTTTTCATTCCACCATTTTCCATTTGTACCTGTCTTGGGTCAGCGCTAGCATGAATGCAGAGCAGGCCACTGTCTTCATAACTGTGATGATAGGAGGTAGCGTTGTACATCCAGTGATGTCTGAAAAACAATATAAATGATTACCAGAAATAACTTAAAAGTTATATTTTTGGTATACATATTTGAATGAATATGAAATCCACAAATAGTAAAAACGCAGAGAGGAGTAATAAAATAGTGGCACTTGGTTTCATTCATTACTAGCAACTAGAGCTGCATGATATGCACACCCAAAGCGCAAGCCTGCTACAAAATACAATTTGAACAGAATGTTTAATATATTTAAACAAAATTGTGAACCTGAAATGATGCATTAAAAATATATATTTTTTAACTCTTAGACTTTAGAAACACTGCCATGGCTTTTGATCATGTTAAACCATGCAAACTGCTGCTGGTTACTGATCAGCATGTGGGGAAAAAAAACTTTTTAGCCATACAAGGTACAGATGTTTGTTGAAGAAATATGAAATTAAAATCATACACGACCTCTGCTTGTGTTACTTTTATTTTTCTTAAAGGGTGTCATGTTGTACCTGTTGAGAACGTTCAGGTAGAGACGGGTAAACATGCCTTTTCCTGGGCCGCCTGCTGAGAAGGAGCCTCCTCCCCCCATCATCATGTTAAGGACAGCGAAGGCGATAAAATCCTCCTCCTGCAAGTGGTTTTAGAGAAAGAAATAGCTCTTCGTCTTGGCCAGAAGTGTAATGGATTAATGGGCCATGCCTGCTGAGGGTTTTGCAAACTCACCAAGAAGGAGCAGCTCTCTAAGCCAATCATAATGTGAGTAAGTTCTGGGATAGGCGTGGGTCCGAGGCTTACATCAGACATGTCCTTCTCCATCTGTACACGCATGTGGGAATGAGCACATCATATAGCAATGCAAACACGACCCTTATGCTGTAGATATGTTAGTTATGTTACTTTCATTCATTCTTTTTAGCTGTTCCTGGTGGAAATCATGGAAACCTACCTTAACAATGCCTCCTGTGTACTGGGCCACAGATCGGTCCACATTCGTTGATGTGCTTGTGCCCCAAACTGGCTTTACATCCAGTAGATATTTCCTGGCACACTCCACCAGCTGCTCATGCTCGACACCCACCCCTGCCAAAACCATGCGCTCTGGCGTGTAATAGCTACGCATGTATGTATGCAACAACTTCCTGTCAATCTTGTCCACGTTCTCCACTGGGCAGAAACGGGGCAGGCCTACAGTGTTGCCTCGAAAGGCTGCCTGCAAATGTAGAGAATGAAACTAATATCATGGGATGTGTAAATGAGCTGTGTTTGTGTATTTGGACAGAGATGGAGCTCAGTCTTTAAACAGATTAGAAGCAACTTAATCACTCATCAGGATGTGCAAAGGAAGCTGATCTCACTCACCGCATGAATCATTTCTGTTAACAGAGGCTCAGGATCAGGTCTCATATTTAAATCCTCCAACTCAAACCTTATGGTCATTCGGGTCATCTCGAGTTCTTCGTCTGTGGAGAAGACAATTATAAAAAAATGCGCAGGGACACATCACAGGTGTAAATTCTTCCTAACAAGCGTGATCTTACCTAATAAACGCGGCTGCAGAACAGCATCTACCAAAAGGCTAACCACAGTTTCAAGACCCTTGACTTCAGCGGAGACGGCATACATCGTTGTATCCCTGAAAATAGCAATAAAAATAAAAGCTACATTAAAAAAAATTTCATTTAGTAAAGGGTAAAAAGAAAAAAAATATATATAGAACTAAAAACAGACTAAAAAGAGAGAATTAAATGCTGAAATTGACAAAACCTGGATGTTTGGCAGTCACAGATTCCACCATGTTTTTCCAATGATAGAAGAATTTCATCTTTACTTCCGTATTGTGAAGTAGACTAAACAAAGCAAACAAACAAACAAAAATATTGTTTATATATTTTTAAATATTATATATTAACTTTTATTTAAAAAAATGCAGTATAGTAAACATTAAAAACAGCAATGAACTTACAGAAAATGCAAGCTTTTCCAAAAAGTGCGAAATCCCACTAGGATATTTGGCTTCATGGCGGGAACCTGAATTTACCAAAACTGAAAAGAAGACACAGCAGATCTTTTCTTACCATACTAAAAATAACAACATGTAAGACTCCTGGAGTAATTAAAGAAACTGAGTACACACAGGGTGAGCTTGTCTTGTCTTAAACAGTAAAAATAAGGCGGAGATTCAGGCTGAAAATTATATCCTTTATGTTCATAATAAAATATATATAGCATATACACAATACATACTGTATACAGTACAACAAACACATAGGAAATTAGCACACAATTATATCATGTAAAAATTAGTCACACACACTTACCTCCAACTGTACAAAACTTGCCAAACTTATTTTGTGAGGCAACTTTAAGGCCGTTCTCTAAAGTGGTTATTTTAGTTTCATATTGTTCATGATCATCAACTGAAGCGAACACAGGCTTGGGAATGCCGGGTAAAGGTGTAGACAGAGAAACACTAGGATATCTGCTTGCACTGCTGTATTGCCTATATGCAGCAATGCCAAACCTACAATAGAAAAACAACACCGTTAGCGGATCTAGACCCTGCAATTTTCAAAATAATACAGATGTTTTATGACAGATTTTAACAATATTATTTGGGCAGATAGTTAGGACTATTTGCAGACACTATATTTTTGGAGATGCAGAGGGAGGGGAAAAAAAATCGATTCTGTTATGAATCGGGATTCTTTTGTGTGCCGATTCACATATTGCCACATGGATTCTAAAATCGATTTTAAATGATTTATTACATATATATTAGAGATGCACTGATGGGTCAGGCAGTGTTTATCAGCTAACTGTTTATCAGCTTTATCAGCCATGACCGATCACATAACCGGTTACGTGTTTAGTGCATGAGCTCCCGAGCTTTTTTTTTTTACATTATGTTAAGAAAATTGCGCGGCAAAAGGCCAGCCATCTGCCTTTTTGTCCAAATGAATGAATTAGTCTCAAAACTCACTTATTATATACTCTTATGCCATCTCAAAACACCAATGTGCGGTAATTAGTCTTGAATGCTCACACCTGCTCAACACATGGATACGGCCGTTTCTCTTCTGTTTGTATAATCTTACAGGTGGTACACTCTAAGCTATTCCCACACTGGCATCACATCTGGTAGGATTAATTTATGTGCCAAGTTTGTTTAGAAATAATAATTATTTTAAGGTTTGTTTAAGGTTCAAGGTCCTAGAATTGTAACAATATCAGTGGACAAAACCATAATATTGAATCAGGATGTTTACAAAATCATGATCCTTACAGAATCGCAAAAATTAATCGAATCGCCACCTAGGTATCGTGACAATATGGTATCGGTGACTGGTGATTCCCATCACTAATATGTCAGACCAGTCATGAACAGTTCATAAACAAGTTGTAAATAACAGGCCACAATAGTGACACAGTGTATCCAGTGCACAATTTATATGATCTAAAACACTTTATAAAAAAACACAGTACTTTTAGAATAAAACATATGAATTTCTTCTCAAATTACTGACAAAAGTAAACACAAACACAGATGATTACAAGATCAACAATATTTCGTCAGTGTCTGTTGTGACTTTATATAGTGTTTAATCTCTTCCCTTTCTAGTTTAACACACCTGAAACTGCAATACATTAATGCTGGCATTACATTTTGAATTACTGAAGCAGGACAATTTTCAAAAAAGCTTCAAGCTCGCAACAACAATTGGGACCCAAAACAGTCAACTGTTAACCCAGTGTCTGAAGAGAAAAATGAACAATGCTTTACTATTGTCTGTGTTCCTGTGCAAAATCACTACACCACGGTTTTCCCATCCAGCTCCTGAAGAAACTCTTGTCCCGCACATGGTAGAGTTTTCTTAGCTCCAAATACACCTGTTTACCTCATCATGTAATTAACACTTCACCCTAAAATGAAGTTTAAGGAAAAACCCACGAGCTCCACCAGAACCAAAATTTAAGTTCCTTGAAATTAGACGTCTTATCCCATCGATAACATTAATTTAATTATTATTTAATAATTTATTTTCTTTTAACATAACGTTTCCGTATTTTATAACTGTAAACCCCTTACTCATCATCTGTAGGTCATTTCATAATACAGTTTTTAATTATAAAGTCAACGCACAGGTGGATAATGCTAAATTAGGCGAAAACAGCGAAATCACTCTGAACTTGCTCTTTTAACCCCTATCCATAAACATGACTTATAAAATGTTTCTATCATTTAAAAAACGAACCGCACCTGTGTATACGGCTCCAGCACACGAATCTCGACATGTGAGCCGCCATGTTGGATTTTCCGTGACCATGAAGATTCCCCGGATGTGATTCAATAACACTTCCTGGAGACGTAGTGAAACATCAAAGGTTGCTAATTATTATTAATTTCACAAACCGTAATGAGTCTGATTACATATGTAGCCTATAGTGGTCCATTTAACATAATCTTAAATATAAATTTATTTATAACGTCTAACTCATTACGGTTTTATATATATATATATATATATATACTAAATATCACATTATTCAGTATATGAATCGTGACCCATGAAATATAATGTATGGGGGGGGGGGGGATAAACCGTAAATATTACATTATACGGTATATATTACCGTATGTATTGCATTATATATTTCATATATATGCCATAGAAACTTAAATCTGTTTTAAAACTGATCTTTTCAAAGAATGGTATGAGTCAGAACAGTACTGGTGATTGGTGCATTAACAGCACTGGTGATAAATGTTTAATCGATTTCAATTAATTCCTCGTTTATAATATGCGTCACTTCTTTATGACAGACAGATTCATAGGCGAATATGGAAAACCACGTGACTTTGTTTGCCTGGAAGGTCCGCGCCTTTAAGGGGAAATTCCACAGTGTGTCAACAAACACTCCAGAGTTGCTCAGTGTGCTCCAGCGTGTGTGAGAGTATGCAGTGTGTGTTCAGCTCCGACAGCAGCCTCGAGTAGGAACGATGTCTGGAAACATCAAAAGCTTCACAATAAACTACGACCCGGTTAATGACAGCAACACGTTTACCAATGGCGACATTGTCCGGGGGAGAGTGGTGCTGGAAGTAAGCAAAGAGGTGAAGATTGATAAACTTTATGTCAAGTGTAAAGGAGAAGCGAATGTACACTGGACCGAGTCTAACAGCGGCGATAACTCGGACGACTCGTACAGCGCTTCAGAGAGATACTTCAAACTCAAACAGGTCTTCATTTGGGATGACTCTAGGATGGGTAAGGATGAAACAGGTGGAAACAGATTACTAGTCTTTCTAGATGTGAACTGCCTAGACAGCTTTCAGATAAAGTGCTCACATTTCACACATATAAACAAATGTGAACATTTTAAAAGTCAGAGTATTATTAAGTTGAGTAATTACTCTTAATAAATAAATTTAGGACATTCAATTCAAGATTCAAAGAACTTTATTAATCCCGGAGAGAAGTTGCTTTGTCTTGGTTATACAGTTGCTTTGAGTAATTTATCGGGAAGGAAGGAAAAAATTAGATTAGACAAGGAAAAAAACCTAAAATTAAAGAAAGAAAAATGTAAAGAAAAATGACAATAAATAGAAGTAAAAATATAATTAAATATAGCACACATATTGCATAAATATCCTTTTACAGCTCTTTTATGTGTGCATGGTTTGCATGTCTCCCCGTGCCTGGGTGGCTTCTTGGGTCCAAAGATATGCAGATTAAGCTAAATGTTGCTCCCAAATTGCCCGCAGCGTGTGAGTGAACGTGAGTGTGTGTTTGTGTGTGCCCTGAATAGATCTTTTAAAATCTTACTGTCTAATTGAAAAGCCGAGGCTTTGAAGACATTTAACTCTTAACCTTATCTCTTTATTGATGGTGTTTATGAAGTCAACTAACTGGAAGTGTCGGATTTAGGGAAATCATGATTCAGTTTAGTGCCTTATCTTGCTCAAAGTAGACCTTTGTTTTTTCTTGTATGTTACTTCTTTCTTTTACTACTTGTCAAAGTTGCACCAACAGGTGATTTGGACTGGATTTTATGCACTTTTCTTCTTTTTTTAAAAAAGAAAAAGTTTAAGTACCAATACGGTCATGAATTTCTTTTAGTATACTTTATCTCTGAGCCACAGGCACAAGACATTTAGCATCTGCGAAGACTAACCCTAGGTTTTTGACGTGACAAATAAGTTTATGCATGAAATCACACATTTAAAAATTGGTATCATTAATTAACTTAAGTAAAGTTGAGCCTATAAAAATAAATCCATATGCATCCCAAAACTGCAATATGTTAGTTATACAAAAAAGTAGAGACTATAGGGTTATTGATCCAAAATCTAAATTTTGTCTGGGAGTCATGCCACAGATAAATAATGATAAATCTCTCACTAAATTTACTCCCATAGATTTTACTGAACAGATGACATTAGAACAGCTAATGGTGTATATTGAGAAACCTGCTTCATTGGGTATTACCCATTCTGTATTAAGCTACTGCTGTCCTTTACATCACTTTTGAGTACAGTGCACTGCCAGATTTACAATTTGGTGAAATGTTCCCGCAGATCTTCTTGTAAGATTTATTTAGTAAAATAAAAAAATGTTTAAGAGGAATTTTAGAGACCTTTACACTCTTATTAAACCTGTCAATTTTTGACCTTTATTTTCCTGCCTTGCAATGCATCTGCCACTCTGTGGTCCATATGTGGCGTCTGATTTCCTTACAAGTGATTGAGGTCTCTGTGCATGCGGTTGAACCAGTGTTTAGTATGTATGCCAAAAGCTGTGCGATTAGAAAACAAGGTTGAAAAAATTCTAGCTACATTTAAATTGAAGGAAACAGCAATTTATTATTAAAATTTATCAAATGCTGACTGTCTATGAGAAGAGCAATCAAAACAAATGGACAGCCCCGGCCCTGTTTAACCCTGCATGTATGCTAAATACATAATGCAAGGGTAATTCAAACATAATTCAAGTACATGATGTATATTGGATATTTATCATGTTAAATTTATTAAACATTTGTTTCATGATTATGAAAGTGGTCTCTACACGAGGCAGGGTACACCCTGGACAGGGTGCCAATCCATCACAGGGCACACGCACATACACACACCCATTCACACACTACGGGCAATTTTGGGAACGCCAATTAGCCTAACCTGCATATCTTTGGAGTGTGGGAAGAAACCCACCAAGCACGGGGAGAACATGCAAACTCAGACGGGAATCGAGCCTGGCCAGGAATCGAACCCGGACCCTGGAGGTCCAAGGTGACAGTGCTAACCACTACACCACCACACACCTGCTTCTTTTACATTGTGATATTGCTAAATATCCAGCTAAAAGTTTAGGTTCTGAACGAGATACTTCATTTTCTTGCACTATGATGGACTAGGGAAATTCACTTCCTCATAGGGGCATTCAAGGGCAGTTCATTTAAAGCTACTGACAAAAGAGTGAAACAGAAAGAAAATCAAGCATGCCAGAATGCATAATATGAATTGTATTTCAGCTGGAGCATTAACAATTTTGAAGACATTTAAGTGAACATGTTTAAAAGAGAATATAATCAGTAAATCAATATATAAGAATAAATGAGGCGAGGTCACAACAGTTTCACAATTTTCAATCTATTGTTTTTACAGAAGAAACTGGAGCCACACTTGTAACAAATGGGGAGACATGTAAGTTGATTCTATTTTATATATTTATATATACAGGTAATCCCCAACTTACAAACAAGTTCCACCTGGGAGCACGTTTGTAAGTCCGATTTGTTTGTAAGTCCAATAAAGTCTTTGACAAAGCATATAATACAATGTGAAGCATACCTATCCACTTGACTAAATCTGTCCCCTTTCCCCACACTCCCATCATGTGGCCAAAAACCATAATCGCACATAAGGTAATTAATCTCGCACAAATGTAAAAGTGTTGTGTCTGCACCTTTGAATCGTGAGGGAAATCCCAGACGCAATTTGGTCTCAGAGCTGTAAAATGTAGACATTTTATATATTCACTTAGACACTGAAAATATTGTATCTAATTATAAATATTGGTGTTTGGAGCACTGCAGTGTGTATTTTTTGTACAAAAAACATGAGCCACTTCCATGATTGAACCGGAAGTAGAACCGCGGTCTGTTCATATTTGCGGAAATTCGTAACTTGAATGTTCGTAAGTCGGGGGCTACCTGTAATTTATTTATTTCTATAAAGTTTTTTTATTTTGCAAGTACAGTAGCTTTAAAATTTTTAAGCAGAAATTACTGTACTTTATATGTTATTTTAATATGTTATGGTATATCTTCAGTTACCTCAAACTGAAAAAAAAAATTCTCTGTTTTTAATTTACAGACAGGAATTTAGTTACGCCAGGATACCATTCCTTTCCATTTTCATTTCAGCTTCCTCACAGGTAAATAATTCTAGAGTTAATAGTTTGCTTCATATTATTTTTGATAATGTAAAATCCAGTTTGCTGTTACCAGATTTTACCGCTTGCCTCTTTATGCAATACCAATCACTCTTAATATTAATACTATTTACATGTAAATTGAATAGCTTTTATTATCTAATTAAAATGACACCTGTCAGTGGAGAGATATTAGGCAACAAGTAACTATTCAATGATTAAAGTTTATGTGGGCAGCACAGTGGCGTGGTGGTTAGCACTGTCGAACAGTCCAGAGGCATACAGATTAGGCTAACTGACGTTTCCAAATTGCCCGTAGTACTGTATGTAGTTAAAGGTCGGGTCCAGAGAACCGTGTTTCTCAAAGCATGGTAGCAATGTCTAAAATGGTCATCATTAGTATTTTACTTATAAAATGTCAAAGGAAGAGGTTAATGATTTTTAGACATTAAGAAAGTTGATTTATTTTGTAGGCCCACACCATCATCTTTTAAAGGAGAACATGGATCAATTACATATGTTCTTCATGCCAGACTGAGTAGATCATGGAAGATCCCTAAAACTGTTGTGAAGGAATTTACCTTTGTGTCAAACGGACACAGTAGAAATGGAGCTCATTTAATGGTATGTGCCCTTATTTTTCACAGTGTAATTGCATTATATTAAACCAAAGCAGGGTAATAAGTATAGTGAGTAGCCCCTTTTTTTTTTGCTTCAGTTCAATTGCAACCTCAGGTTACTCTCCATGTGGTTATTCCTCAGTTTCCTCCTTGTTTAAACTTAATTACCCCAGATTTATTCCTCTTATCCTGACCAGGATATAGCAGTTACTAAATGATCATGAATCATTATTAAAAAAATGAATTTAAACATAAACAACAGTCCATGAAAACAGACAATAACATTCTGTCTACTGCCTTTAAACCCAAATTTCTTACCATTCTGTGTACAGAGACCACTTTCTGGGTCTGTAGAAAAAAAGATGAGACTTTTCACCTCTGGAAGTGCCTTAGTCAGAGCGTCTACTGACAAAACGGGCTACATGCCAGGTAATTTTACATCATTACATAATTGTCCTCAGATATAGGAAAGAGATAATCGAAGCTGTTAAAACCCACCATATTTATTTTTGATATTCTGAATTATTTTTCTACCAGGTGAGAGAATCAAGGTTGAAACACATATTGAAAACTCTTCATCTCGTGCATTAAAGCTCAAATTTAAACTTGAACAAAAACAGACGTTCATTGCCCAATCTCGAACCAACCACGGAACAAAAGTTATTTTCAAAGCTGTGGAAGACCCCATTCCATCCAGGTCTAAGAAAACATTCACAAGTAGGCTGAAGATCCCAACTAACTTGGATGCAAACATTACTGACTGTAACATCATTAAATTGGAGTACATGCTCAAGGTAATGATGTTTTACTTGATTTTATTAATGGTACCAATATCTTCAAGAATGTGTTTTTTTTTACCTTTCATCAATTTCTCTGATTTTTAAGGTGTATTTAGATGTGCCCTATGCGAAAGACCCAGAGATTATTTTTCCACTGGTCATTATTCCAGCAGGACAGTACTGTTTTCCCCAACCAAACCTAGTAGATGGCAACTCGAATTTGAACACACGTGAAGCAATGTCGACAGTTTCTACAGTCTTCCCAGGACCTGTTGCCTTCCCCCATGTTTCTGCTGCTACTGCTTTTGAACCACCTCAAAATCTATACCCGAGTCTATATCCTCGGCCAGCCAATCAAGACGAACCACCACCTTCTTATACAGAAATTTTTCCAGACTCAAATTCAGCATCAGGATTCAGTCCATCTATGTTTCCCTGCATGCCTCCTCCTTACACCACTGATTTTTCAAATTCTCTGTACCACCATCCACCAGCGTTTCCAAGCACCACAGGACACTGGCAAAATACAGCAAATCAAGACTTTTATCCTACTAAATAAACTAAAACATTCACCCCTGTCATTGTTTTCAGAGCATTACAAAATTGACATGATTGAAAGTTTTTTATATCGATTTTACTAATGGACACCAGGCAGTTTTACAGAGGTAAAATTTCCAGCTATAAATTCTTCCATAATGAGCAATCCAGAGGCAGAGGTTCCAAGGAAAAATTCCCTGAGATGACATGAAAAAGAAACCTGGTGAGGAAACAGACTCAGAAGAGAATTCATTTTCATATGGGTGACTGGATAGCATGATCATGAATACATCCCTTCTAGAACTGTGTGCTGCATGGTGTATTGCTATCCATGGTGCAGTTGTACAAGAGAAAATTAAATTTATTTAACCTGAAGTCCACTTTTTTCAGGTTTCCAACTGTTGACTGATAGAGACTTTGGTACAAAATGGTCATGGAAGTTTTTAGTCCTAAAAATTTCAGAGCCATATTATAATCATAAGCCCAAGGCCTGCTTCATGATTTTTTGGTATTCACTTGTGTATATATAAGCAGAACGATGGGGCCATCCTTAGCAGTGATTGGTGTCTATGTGATAAGAACTCCAACAAGAAGTAGCTTATCAGAATGGATCAGTCGGGTATGGAAAGCAGGAGTCTTCACTAGTAACACAGGACTGCCATGTGTAGGTCGACAGAGAGAGAAACATAACTATGTTGCATGCTGTCAGATAATGGATGAGGTTAATTTACATTTTGTGCAATGTAATTTTGTGCTAGCAGGGACTTTGGCAGGACTAGCTATCACAACATAACTAAAAGGGAGAACCAGAAGGAAAGAGGGTACTCTGGAATGTAAAGCAGTACTACTACATTGTCGACATACAAGAGTGAACTTGTATGAGGAAGGACAGCATCCAAAAATATCGGTTGAACAAAAATCTTCTGCTCATGAACTTTTCAGATTTGCTCCTTAAGGACAAACTATGCAAAAAAGTTTAATTAAACTATGCCTGATTGCCTAATTGGAAAGCTATTCCATACCTGAAGGGCTTTGTAAGAAAAAAAATCGTTGTCTTTGCTGTGGTCTTCATTATGTGACGTACCAACAAATAGTTTACTCCTTTTAATCAAAGTAGGTGGAGCAGATCATATAATACCATATAATACCAGAAGTTCACTCAGGTGCTGTGGTGACCATTCAGTGCATTTATAGGCAAAAACTAGTATTTTTAATTCAACTACTGGGACCTTGTTTAGGTACATTAGTGGAATATCCGGAAAGTATGGCATTACAATAATCCAACTGTTTACTGTTCCACCTGTTAATCCAAATGTTTAATCACTGTGTTTATGCATTTGTAATACTGCATATGGTTTATTATTCAGAGAGCTCTATTTTTCTGTGATCTAATTTTATTTTATTTTATAAAACAAAATCATGTATATTTATAGATGTGTATACTGTATACCATATGTGTATAAGTGTGCCAAAATAAATATAGATAAATATGACAAATGGAGATAATTATAGCCTAACCTATGTACAATCTTTAGCTGATACCAGTACCTCATTTTACATATAGTAATAGGTTGCTTACACATACAATTAATCATATCACCCATCTATACTAATTGATGTTTAAGAAGATCATATATGAATGAACATAGCTGATACAAAGATAAAATTGTTGTAATTTTGGATTTTTGTTAATTAAAGCAATGGATCATCAACAGGCAGTATTTATTAAATAGGATAACCAGAGATGTTTTAGATTGAGACTATGAGCAAAACTACAACTTTCTTTGCTGCTGAAAACAAAATCCTTCTTTGGTATAAATGTAATGGAATTGTATTGTGATTGTTGAGGAGAAATAGACATGGATTAGCCCTCACTATTAAACCCAACAAACAGTACAGTGCCCTCCACAATTATTGGCACACCTTTTAAAGATTAGTTTAAAAAAAAAGAAGCAGGAAAAATCTATTTGATGAAGTAACTGTATCTCTGTGAAAGAAAGAAAGAAAGAACATGTATTGAAAGATTTATTCAGAGAAAAACAAATCCCTTATCAAGAAATAATTATTTTCAGTAACAAAATAACAAAAAAAACATGTGCTAAGTAATGGATAACACAATGTTACTGAAGACTGTTTCCCATTTAAAATAAGTTTCCAAGATCATTTTTTTTTACAGTGAAGTGGCAAAAAACTCCCAAAAGTTAATTATTGGTGAATTACAAGAAATAAATTCTTGGGGTTACCAAATCTCCAAAACCATAATGAGATGCCACTTAAATGCCAGTAGATCATTTGGATTATTTATGATGCCAAAGCAAAGCCTTTACAACTTTAAATGGAACCGTTTTATGGTCTTGCTCTCACTTACTTACTCACTCACTCATTGTCTATACAGTTTTAGCCTGTATACAGGATCGCGGAGGGACTGGAGCCTATCCCAGGAGACTTGGGGCACAAGGCAGGATACACCCTAGACGTGGTACGAAGTGAACTTAAACACCCACGATCTGTTTGGTATTAAGTATGACTATCATGAAAAGTACCTTATCCTAACTATATACAGTGGAGATTCTGTGATGCTGTGGGCTGTTTTCCCTCTTAAGGCCCTGGAAACCTTGTAAAGGTATATGGCGTCAATATCTGGCTTTCTTTGCCAGGAAGCAAAAACTTGGTCATCGCTGGATCTCCCAGCAGGACAATGATCAGAAGCCCTGTAGTTGACAGATGCCCTGTCTACCTTATTGAAAGTTATAAAAATGCATCCTGCTTTCTTCACTCCACACCTCAGTAATACCAAGGGTACTATATGTGGCATGAGTAATTAATTAAAGAAATAAACCCATTTTTATTAAGGTTGATATTATCTTACATGCAGTGTGATTTACATTACATTTATGGAATTTGGCACACGCCCAGAGCGACATTTTATCTCATTGTACATCAGCAGCTGAGGAATATAGGCCTTATTCCAGGTCATAACAGTGACTTTCTGATCTGTGTTCAAAAGTCTTAACCACAGAGCTACCACAGTAATTTTACTGTCCAGATCAATGGGACTCGCAAGTAGCAGTATGTATTTTATCTGTGAGCGTACATTATTGGCTGTGTAAATGCAAGTCCAGCATTAACTGGCATGGTGAACATGTGATTCTGGATGTTGCTAATCAGCCTTGACAAAAACTGTTGCTTATCGCTGCTCACAATTTTGGCATTGTCAATTAACCCCACCTTCCCCTACCTCTAGCTTTTTCGCTTGTTTTGTTTGTTCAAACTTTTGTGGCTGATGTCAAGCAGCTCTGAAACCCAGAGTTTGCCACAAACTTGCCACCCACTGTGTCTCCAGAATGCGCCCTATTTTCTGCAAGCAGCTTCTGGTTTTAAGGTGATCTGCTGTAGATGGTATATATTTCACCTTGCACTGCTGAGACATAGTCACCCTCAGCCAGCTCAGGTTTATGATTTAGACTGCACCAGGTTTTATATCCATGTTTGGGTATTGTTTAGAGACTCTCTTTGCCGCACCAGACTGCGGACCTAGCATACCGCTAGCACAGTCACTAGTGATTTGTGAGGTATTGGTCAAAACTCTGAGCTTTTAGGCGGTCCTGGAGGTCCCTTTCATTAGGGCGTTCCATCAGGTCCAGAAATATGAAATGGGGATTGCTGATTCACACTTCTCATAACCTTTCAATGTGGTTTTATTACTAAAATAGATTAACTCATCCATTACTAAAGAAATGTCTTTTATGTGGCTGTGCATCTCCCCAGCAATGTGATTGATGATCGGTGCTGGCTCCCGTCTGTAAGCCAACTTTCTGTACCTTGAATGTAGACAACTGCCAATGTCAATGCCATTTAGTGTATGCAATTCTATTAAATTAAAATGGTCGTAGTAAGGCCGGTCCTGTTGTTGTATACTCTCCAAAAGACATACATTGTAGCTTGTAAGTAGGCTGTGTTCATTTTTATACCCTTTGGATTTACAAAGGATTTGTTATGCACTAATGTGCATGCACTACTGTTTGTGCTCAATGATCTTATTTTTTGCAGTGATTGCAACTATGCATTGAGGCAATAAAACCTCACTTGAATGGTATAATATTATATGATGACTCTACTGACAAATGCACCCCTTGTTAAACATTTACATTGAGAAAGGGCAACTTTGAGCAAGTTTTGCACGCTACTGGATGTGTGCATTGCACTTTCTAGATGTGTCCTATCTCTCTCTCCCTCATTCTTTCTCTGTGGGATGTTTCATCTCTCGCTCTCTCTGGTGCCTTCTCTCCTCCCCACTTATTCTCTGGTGTGGTAGAATAACTGTGTAGTAGTAGCTTGTCCGAGGGTGAGTGTTATAACCATAGATAATCTCAAATATTCAACTGAACAAATTAAGAAACTGTAATATGAGTACATTATCACATAACACATACTGTACACAATTTTTTATTGCTGTTGCTGGTCCGCTCTCTATGTACCAGTGTAGAGTCTACCAGTCTACCATTGTTGTATCATTGTTTTGAATGCTACTTAGCTAGCAAGCATTGATAAAAGCCAACCTGTTAGATAGCCTGTTGTGGGTGTGGGCCTGCTTCTACTATTGTTCAACTAACATTACATCGGAAATGTTTACCTTTGTTGCTGTTCCAAAAAAAAATAAAGATGTTTTGCTGCCTTTTTCTTTTTTGTTAGCCTTGTTGTTAGCATGTAGTAGCAATCACTGTGATGTTAAAAGGCTGCTGGCAACATTTCAGGTGGATTGTTTTCTTGCATAATACTTGATACTTGAATACTTGATACATTTGTAATGGCATTGGATGTTTGTACATGAATGATTTTATACCAAAGATAAAGTAAATAATAATGGTATTCTGGAATGTCTAAGGTTTAGTATACAATAATTTCATTGAATAATTTAAGAGATGTACACATACCAATCATAGGTCAAAATGATTAAATCCCGACGTTATACTAAAAGAAGAGCTGTTTGGGAACCGAGATAGACCGCTCTTATTGAAGAGCTAAGCCAAATTCTCTTTCTCTCTCTCTCTCTCTCTCTCTCTGAAAAGAGATGGAATTCCCAACACTACAACACACTTTAAAATGTTAATAATTCAACTTAGATCATTTTTTCCTTTCATTTTGTGCTGGTTCTTAGCATATGCTTTACTGATTGGATGTATGGGAATTTCAACTGTGTTATGCGACAGAGTGGTGTTCTACATCTACATCTATGCTTTTGACAATGAATGATTTTCACCATGGAAGTATTTTACCTCAGGTAAGCTTAATGGTACACTCCTACAACCTTAAGCACAAAGCAGCGATTGTAATTTAACAACACTGCTGGCCAATAATACATGTAACATGTAATTATATGTATAATACATGACATACAATATTACACAACATATATTATGAATTATACACTGCCTGGTCAAAAAAAGGTGTCATTTCGTAAGGGTCAAATTATTGGACTACATCAAACAAAGAAAACAACTAAAGAGATTTGAAATGACTGGAAGTGGATTAGGACCCCTTTTAACATGTTATCAAAACCTGGAAGGACTGCGCCAAACCGTCAACTTTGTAAAAGAAATGTGGTTGGAAAAATTAATGAATGGAGATAACTTAATCACTTGATAAAGTCACATGATAAAAAAAAAAAAAGAAAAACATATGACGATGTAACCATGAACATAATCATATATAACTATGGTTAATAGAGAAAGTAAGTATTTCATATGCGCACATTGTGATGAGAACATACAGGATTGGCACTAAACAGCTGTATTGCCATATGAAAAACCACTTGTTAGCGAGGCATCATAAAGATTGGACTGTAGATGAACGGAAAAAGATGGTCTGATGAGGTCAGACTGACCCTGTTCTTGAAGCACACGAAGCAATGGCACCCATCATGCATAGTGCCCTCTGTACAGGCCTTTGGTGGCAGTGCTATAATCTGAGGTTGCCTGGTCAGGTCTAGGCTCAGCAACGTTATGTGGCAATAAAATGAAGACAAGTGATGACTCGAATGTACTGAATGTCCAGGTTATGACATCAGTGAAGTTTTTCTTCCTTTATGACAATCATATTCCGGGACTTAAACTATAAATAATGCTTCTGGGAGCATAAGGATTCACTGGCCACCAATTGTGTGCAATAATCAAAATTGAAAAGTGATTCAATTAAATCTAAGTGTCCAGCTTTTTATTTTTATTTTGGCAGGGCAGTATAGTTGTCCCTGGGCAAAAACAGGTGATTTTACTAATGAGTTCTCGCCCATCTGGTTGAAGGGTTGTGCTAATTAACTGAAGAACTGGTAAAACCTGCTATGTGACAATTGTATTCGGCTTCTGGAGCCAAGCTCTTGCTCATCTTCAGACCCTAACCAAATAGAAAACTGTTGTTCAATGGTGAAGGAGACAGTAGCAGTCAATAAACCCATCTTTTGTACAAGATCATGATTTTGAGGCAATAAAACCGTCATGGATTAAGCAAATAACACCAGAGTACTTCTGACATCTTTTTGACTCTGTCTCTAGTCAAATCCAGGAGTTTTTGAAGAGTAAACAACTACATACTAAATATAGATTGTTTTATAACAATTTCATTGAATAAAATAATAATTATTATTGCATAATAATTTTTTTTTTTAATAGAAAATGTGCTGACCCTCTTCCTCTCGGATCTGATATTAACATGTTTAACCTTCCTTGTTACTACCTTTGTGTCTCCTCTTAAATCTGATTTTAACATGCTAACTCTCCCACATTCTTTTTATAATGCTCTCTCTCTCTCTCTCTCTCTCTTCTGATTCACAAACATGAAATTTGAACCTTGAACCTTGAAGAACATTTCATTGACCGAACCTTCTTCTTTTTTAATTCAGTACCCCTGATGTACAGGATAAATGGTGTAGATGATGAATGATTGACTAAATATCACATTGACGACACATTGCTTCCTCGGTGTGATTTCGTTCTTGCGTTTCTCTAGAAAGCGTTTGAAGCATTTGTCCCTTTTGGCTTTCCATACAATTAAGGGAGTTTTCATCTGCTCCACAGATCAGATTTAATTAACACTACTCACGGAGGGTGAAGACACCTCTTTACTAACATGTCACCGATCAAAGAGCTGTCTTTGACGTACGATCCTGTTAATGAGTGTAACACGTTCACAAATGGCGATGTTATTAATGGGCGAGTCTTTTTCGAAGTGACTAA
>JAOVVA010000029.1:10644746-10671868 GCA_028565275.1 Leiocassis micropogon | reverse complement strand
GGCTCTGTGTGTGTGTGTAGTGTGTGGTGTGTGTGTGGTGTGTGTGTGGTGTGTGTGTGGTGTGTGTGTGTGTGGTGTGTGTGTAGTGTGTGTGTGGTGTGTGTGTGTGTAGTGTGTATGTATGTGTGTGTAATGTGTGTAGGTGTGTGTAATGTGTGTAGGTGTGTGTAATGTGTGTAGGTGTAGTTTGTGTGTGTGTAGTTTGTGTGTGTGTGTAATGTGTAATGTGTGTGTGTAATGTGTGTGTGTGTGTTTAATGTGTGTGTGTAATGTGTGTGTGTGTGTGTATATATGTGTGTGTGTGTGTGTCTGTGTGTGCATGCGTCTCTGTGTATGTGTGTGTGTCTGTCTGTGTCTGTCTGTGTGTGTATGCGCGTGCATGTGTGTCTCTCTCTGTATGAGTCTGTGTCTCTGTGTGTGTATATGTGCTTGTGTGCCCTGCGATGGATTGGTACCCTGTTCAGGGTGTACTCTTCCTAGTGCCCCGAATCCCCTGGGTTAGGCACCAGGCATTCCGCGACCCTGTACAGGATAAGCGGTATAGAGAATGAGTGAGTGAGTCATTGCATTGCTTTTGTCTTATTTATTATTTTATATCATTAATGCTAATATAAAATTACTCCTTTGAGGCAACATTTTCTCAATGGTACTCTGATTTAGTGAACTAGCATGAGGATGTGATTTTTTTGAGTCCAAAACACTTCTTTATGTCACTGTGGATAAGAGCATCTGCTAAGTGCTGTGAATATAGAAGGTACTCCATGGAATTTATAGGATTTGAAATCAGTCATGTGGAGGTTTACATTATTTAGTCTTATTATGCATAAACTTGGACACATTCAGGAGTAGGAGTAAAATATGAATATTGTCATATCCATTGCAAACCTAACTGAGATAAAGCAGTTACAGTGACCTCCTTAAATAATGATAAGATGTGGTATTTACTTAATGCACGGACCATTGAATAAAACCTTTGTTTTGCTAGGGAGGATGTAAATATTTTACTGGGCTTTTTCCTGGGAGAATGGAGTGGGGTGAAAGGTGCCATAAGGTGTAACTGAAGGGAGAACATAATGGTAGTGTGTCAACATTATAGAAACTGTAACATTTTGATATGTGCTTTTCAAATGGAACATACCATCAGTTGAGCCTGTACCTTTTGCAAGCCTAAGCCCTCAGCCACACCAGGAGAACACCTAAGCCAATAATCACTTCAAAGTTTGTGGCCCCGCCTCTTTTTTTATTCTTAGCCCTACATGATGTATGGTAACACAAACTTTTCAGTATGATTACTTACAATTGCTTGCCTGGGCAGCGTAAGGTTAAGGAAATCAGGTTAGTCCTATGCCTAAAACACACACACATTGCTTGCAGCAGTCCGACAAGGCACACAGCAGCACAGTGATTAATCAGTCATAGGAGAATAAAGTATATATACATATATACAGTACTGAGCAAAAGTCTTAGACACCATATTATATGCTGTACCAATTGTTATATATGTTTATCATGTCTGCATAATTATGTACAAAATCATTCAGTATTTCCATATATAACTTAAAAATTAATTAATAAATAAATAACATTACCGGAGAAGAATATACTGTATCCATGCAAGACAGACCAGTTTTGTACTATATTTTTATAGTACCAACAAAAAAACTTAATAACCTGTTAGGTTTTACTGAGCGTGCTGGAGAATATGAGTTCTTCTGTTAACTCGCTGTTAACTGTCACACTCGCTCCTTTTTATTTTTATGCAAATCCCAGGAGTGTAGTACATTAGGTTTTTTGTTTCCATCTGAAAACTGGTCTGTCTTGTACTATTATTTATTTATACATTTTTAAGTTATATATGGAAATACTGAACGATTTTGTACATAATTATGCAGACATGATAAACATATATAACAAAATTAGTACAGCGTATAATATGGTGCCTAAGACTTTTGCACAGTACTGTACATCCATATCTATAGATTGCCTAATCAGGAAAAGAATCTCAAGTGTTTGACTTAGATTTACCTAGTGCACATATTATAACGAAAACATCGGCTACATGTAAATATTGCCACATATGAGTTGAATATGAGTTCAGGTTTAAATATTTTTAAGAACTGCACAGTTAATGTTGTATTCAAGTAATTTATACTGTTTTCTCCATTGTAGAAATTTTCCAGCGTCATTTCAGGCATTTCATGGCTGGGTAAAGTACACCCTAGAAGTCACACTGGACCGTTCCTGGAAATTCGACAAAAACGACAAAAAAGAAATCACATTTGTTCCAAGGATGTGTGGTGTTAATTTAATGGTATGTGCATAAATTGCATTTTTAACATTAATTCATGTGGGGGGAAAATATGCTATGGTTCTTCTTATCTTGTGTACATTAAATGGATATTTAATGTAAAAGTGATTTGGTAAAAAAAAAAAAATTACATATAAAATGAAGCACAGCAATATGGCTGACAATTTCTATTTATTAATATCTTTGCACAAAATTTTTACTATAACCATTTAAGTTTGACCTATACAGGTACACTGTTGTGTAAACTGCCTAAACTTTGTCAAATTCGTACATATAAAATATGTTAATTTAGTTATATTTTAATATATTATTTTTGTCATTTAACACACAGAGCCCACAGAGTGGATTTATTGACAAAAAGATGAAACTTTTCACCTCTGGAAGCATCTCAGTGAAATCAACAATTAACAAAATGGGTTATATGAAAGGTCAGTTAATGTTATTTTTTAAAAAAGCCTTCACCATTAAACAAAATTTTTTTTTTTTTTTTTTACACATCTCTCTGTAATTTATTTCCCCATATTTCTTTATTCTTACCTTTTTTAAAGGTGACATCATTAAGGTTTCCAGTGAAATCAATAATTCTTCATCCCGTGATCTCAAGCTGAAGTACAAACTCGAACAAATACAGGCTTGCTATGCACAGGGTCACTCGAAGATTTTTCACCAGACTATTTTCAAAAATGTCGGGGATCCCGTGTCATCAGGATCAAAGCAAATAGTCAGCTCAGACCTGACGCTTCCAACAGATGTGGCGCTGAGTGTTATAAACTGTAACATTTTGAAAGTGGACTATGTATTTAAGGTATAAATGTCCTGTTCTTAGATTTTCCTACTGCTAGCATCTTCAGCTTCGTTTTTTTTTTTTAAGTGTAATTGAGCTGAGGCTATATTTTTGTCTTTTAAAACTTTAAGTTGGATTTGCAATTACGACTTGTAATTTTAATTTAATTCTTTTAGAATAAGGATAACAAAAGATTTTTGTCCAGTCAAAAAAGCCATTGAATTCTTTAGTAAATAGTCACTCACTTTCCTTCATATAAGCTTTATAGCCTTTAATTTGTTTTCCTTTTCACAGGTCTATTTGGATGTGCCCTATGCTAGTGACCCAGAGATCAAATTTCCAGTGATTATTCTACCTGCAGGCCAGATTTTTGCTCCAGGGCCAAATCAGCCAGGTTTTCCACCTGGTGGAAACCCAGAAGCACCAGGATGGAACCAAATTCCACCCCAGCCTGTACCCTGGCCCAATGCTCCAGCTGCTCCCTTTGGACCAGCTCCAGATGCTCCCTTTGGACCAGCTCCAGCTGCTCCCATTGGACCAGCTCCAGCGATTTACCCCAGTCCATATCCTTCACCAGTGTGTCCAAGTTCACAAAATCCTCCTCCTTCCTATGAAGCCCTCTATCCAAACCCAAACTCAACAGCCCCACAATTCAATGCCACTGCATCAGCTCCACCGTATAATTCTCAGTACCCTCCTATGAATTATCCAAATCCACCTTTCCCTCAGCAACATCCAGGACCAGGCGCCCCACAGTTCAATCCAGGGATTGCTGGCCCTGGCAACGTTCCACCAGGAGCCCCCTTAGGGTACTGGCCAAATCCAGCCCCCCCACCAGAGGCTTATCCAACTAAATCCCCTGAGAAACATGAATAATCTGAAAGAGTAATAACAAGAAATTATGAAATTGATGATTATGGTGCAAGGACATATGAGGATGCTGAAGTTGGTGAAATTGTGTGTGCCTTTATTATTTCATTATTTTTGTAGTTTGTAGCAGCAGCACCCTCAGCGCCCCCACTGCCTGCATCCTTGTGATGGTGCCAGTTGCATATTGCATCATATAGCTGATAAATGATATAAATGAAGAACAAAATGAAGCTGCACACTCCAAAATTTCATTGACCACCTTCAGCTTCCACCTTCAACTGCACAGTGAGGTGGCATGTTCATGTGTGAAAATGATTCATATATAGATGCATATAATATTCTTTCAACATATTAATTAGCGGTTTTTCCCCTAACAATATTCTCTTGTTAACAAATTTGTACTCGCACTTAAAAAAAAAAAGTAAGATGTATGAAAAAATATATTCTTTATAAACATATTCTCTTTCGGAAATAATACGCCAAGGTGCATTTAAAAGTGGATGGGTCTTACATTGGCCTAAATGGTTACGTGCATGTTAATTTTATCTAGGCATGCATGACCTTGCAAGCTGATCCCATGAACTGATTTGCATTAACACTTTATAGAACTGGTAAAACAGTCTTTCAGAAAATTATAATTTTTTTATTCAAGCTCAAATTCAAAAAGAACTTTATCCAAGTCCACACAAATCCAACCCTATCAGGAAAAGCAAACCATTTCCTAAAAAATACTTTTCTTATAATTAGCCTTTAAACCACAAAACAATGCATTTGCATTATCAAATATACAGTTAAAATATAAAAAGCCTAAAATAATTATTTTCAAATATTCAAATTAATTGTTTAGGAGTTATGCTCAGTGTTATGCTACAATTCTATATGCTGTGTACCATGTCTCCTTGTGGTCCCTTTGCTTGATTTTCATTTCCCCAAACACACGAAAATGCTTGCATGAGTCTATGTAAACTGAAATCCTTTAAAATCAGATTAAGAGTTAGGCTTGATTGTGCTAAATTCATGACAACTGTGTGGTACAGTATTTGAGTTTCCGTATGGAAAACAGTGTATTAAATTGAAGCAATTTATTAGGTTGGTTTGATTAAACTTTTTCAGTTGGATATATATTCTTTGTAGTTTTGCGGCAAATGT
This sequence comes from Leiocassis micropogon, assembly GCA_028565275.1. Classification (NCBI taxonomy): domain Eukaryota; kingdom Metazoa; phylum Chordata; class Actinopteri; order Siluriformes; family Bagridae; genus Leiocassis; species Leiocassis micropogon. The sequence goes on along the minus strand of JAOVVA010000029.1, from coordinate 10,666,757 downwards.
TTTCATATTGGTAACTGAAAAGTTTAGTGGAATTGGCTCAGTGATCAAAGTTTGTTAGTAATTGAACAGCAAAAAAACCCCTCAACTTTATGTCCTTCATAGGACTAATATGTATGCAGTTAAAAATATAAATAAATGACGTCAACATTTCAACGAGTATGCATCCAACGTTTAATTTACTTTGCAGTAAGTTGTTCTCTTTTTACTTTGTTACTTGCATTCCCACAATGTGTAGAGGTTTCCATTGTGAGGAAACCAAGCAATGAGTACGTTCTATGTTATAAGTGCACAGCTTTTGTGCAAGGTAAAGCTAACAGAACACGGAGTCAGACTAATAAACCATACATCCTGTTTTGTAATATAACAGAAGATGCAAATGGAGAAGTGATGTTGTGGTTTGCAAAAAAAACCAAAACACCTTTATGGTAAATTTCAACTTGGATCTAAGCTTAATACACAACTTTCCCGTATTACTTTACCATTTCTTGTGTGGTGGCAGAATGGCTCGTCCACCTCCAGAGTAAATGATGTAATGGGTTACACTACTGATAATACTATTACAATACAAACAACATTTTTACATATTTCCAAATGTTTGTATAAACCTAAGCCAGTATGCAAATAATGACCTTTTTGTTTTTATGGGTTGGGTTGTTCATTGCCAGTACTATCACAGCAAACAGAAAAAGAATCAATTATAGCAATTATAGTGGCGTCATAGTTATACCTTGTCAATTATAAAAACGCAATGAAACTATAAATACAAAAATCAGATAGCCGATTCATTGTTACAGTTATAATACAGTAATGATACAGTTACACATTCGATACCAATGTGCTCTGAACAACATGAAGTTGGTAGGCTGTGACATAACTGACAAGTTTCGCAAATGCAAATAAAAGATTGATATGTGGTATCACCAGAAGATGATTAATGCTTATTCTACAGCACACCACTCCCTGTGTAACTGAAGTTACAAATAGAGGACTAGGTAGCCTTTATTTGTTCCACTGCATTCATAATGTGCATATGTACTTTAAATGCTCATCTAACCTGGGAAATAAAATTTAATTCATTATATTTAAGGGGAACTTTTTTAGTCTTAGTCTGCATTTATTTCCAACATTCCATACTCACCAGTAAACCAAGAGGATATAAGAGTAAAGTTTGGTTGTGAAATTAGATGAGGGGGCTACATGGCTGATATCTTGCTCTAGCTCAACAGCAAAACTATTAGGTTTAACCAGTGCATTATATCTTGGTCTCATCGTCTATACTGCTTTATTCTGTATACAGGGTCGCGGGGGAGCGTGGAGCCTATCCCAGGATACCTGGGGCATAAGGCAGAGGAACACCCTGGATGGGGTGCAAATCACACACATGTACACACTACAGGAAATTTGGGGGACTTCAATTAACCTAACCTGCACATCTTTGGACTGTGGGAGGAAAAACACCAAGCACACAGAGGTGGGAAACAAACCTGGACTTTGGAGGTGCAAGTCGATGTTGCTAACCACTAAGCTACAGTGCCGCTCTAATAAAATTCATGCAAAGTAAATTATAACATGTACATTAAAGGCAGGTGATCTATTTTTAGTTTCTCCTCCAAATGCATTTTTGGAATCTTGTGTCCCATTTTTGTTTATTTATTAGTTTATGTATTTCCTATATATTTGTTTGGTATCAATTATCATTAATTTCTGTTGTCAAATGGAGGTATCTGCATTCCTCCATTTAAACCTCCTTCTTCATCAGGCTTGGGACATATAAACACATTCATTCACACACAACAGACAAGTTGGAAACGCCAATTAGCTTATTCTGCATGCCTTTGGGCTGTGGGAGGAAACCAGAGGTCCTGGAGCAAACCCACTGAGGATTAGTACTGTGGAAGGTGCACACAGACCCAAAGACATAAGAGAAGTTTATTTAGAGTTACAAGCCTTAAAAAACATCAATTAACAGCACCACAGATGAGAGTTTGATTGCTGCCTCAGGTATGTGTGTGTGAAGTTTGCATGTTCTCCCTGTGCTTGGTGGGTTTTCCATGGTTTCCTCTAGCAGTCCAAAGACATGCATCATCATCAAGATACTGTATGCTTCATCACATTTCCCTTATGTTCAGTTAATATAGCTCACATAACCTAATCCCAGGTTGAATTTTAAGTTATGACTTTCTGCACGGTCTACAAACTCTATATTATACTCAATATTATAAACACTGCTAGACTTGGGCAGCACAGATTAAAGTCTTAGGGAACACAATTCATCTCATGTAAAATCCATCTTTGTTTTAAACAAAGCTAAAGCTGTATTTGATGTATTAAAAGTGTTTACTTCCACTTTATATCAGGATCTGTTAGCTTCTATCACTTTCTTTTTAACTCAAAAGCCTTGTTTCTTACACAAATATTATAACGACCCTTAGTCACTTGACCAAGTAAAACCGTAGAAACGTTCTTTTAAAAAGTGCATATTAAAACTTAGGCGGCCCGGTGGCTTAGTGATTAGCACTGTAGCCTTATCCCGTCAAGGTCAAGGGGTTGATTCCTGCCTCAGATCTGTGTGCATGGAGTTTTCATGTTCTCCCCATGCTCTGTGGGTTTCCTCTGGGTACTCAGGTTTCCTCCCGCGGTCCAAAGACATGCAGATTAGGCTGACTGGCGTTCTCATATCGCCCGTAGTGTAAGGAATGAGCGTGTGAGTGTGTTTATGTATGTGACCTGCAGTGGATTAGCCACCCCGTCTAGGGTGTACCCCACCTCGTGCCCTAAGTCTCCTAGGACAGGCTCCAGGCTCCAGCAACCCTGTATACAGGATAAAGCTGTATAGACAATGAGTGACTGAGTGAGATATTAAAACCTACTTTTTATTTATTTAACACGTTCATTTTTAGTGTAACCTTCATGCTAGGAAATTCTTTTAACTAATTCAAACTTAATTAGCCTTTTGAATTATAATTCCTTTTTCGTGATACTTTGAGGTAAAATATACGCCGAATACATCTTTAAATCGGTTTTCAATTGTCAGTTTTCGACAGTCCACTAGAGGGCGATAGCTGCACGGAGTTTTATCAGCTCTAAGCGCTTAAAGATATATTTTTTTTTAAAAACTTTCGCTTCATTAAAATACTCTAAACTGTTTACCAAGCGAAATACTCATAAAATGCGTGTTTATAATTTGTACGGAACAGTGTGGGCTACAAAATATTATGCTCAGAATTATTTGTCTAATTAATAACAGTTAATAGATGGACTTGTGTTAATTCTACCGTGGCATTTCAACAGCACACAAAATGCCCTTTGTTATTTACCTCACATGAGTCTGAATACTTAGAGTTACTGTACAAAAGTTATAAACCAATTACATGCAACAGGTTTTTTTTTTTTACTATTCTCAAAAATAAATAAAAGTGTCAAGTAATACTGTAGTATAACCACAGGGTGGCGTATTAAAGACTAATTATACCCTGCCGTATGATCTGCAACGTCCAGGACTACTGTACCGGACTTGTATGACATGGTCCATGAGCAACATCAGTAATACTGTAATAATCGCAGAATTTTGCATGAACACCTGTTGCATATTACTGACGCATGGCTTTTCCCCCTCAGTTAAACCACTGCCATGATCATCATCATCATCATCATCATAAGGAGCCGTGTTGCTTTGTTTAAAGGTCATCTTTTTGAACATACATTCACACGTGAAACTTAATGCATTAGTTTGCATGCTGAAAAGAAAATGACCCACCATCAGTCAACCTGTTAGTCCTTATATTCCTAGCTGATCTTGTGAGTTATTTTCTAAGTAGCTTATTACTGATGAAATTGACCAATGCTTGTTTGAAACGTGTTAATTATCCTCATTGTTTTTATAACTTATAATTTGTCTGCAGTGTAGCATTAGTATTTCAGAGACTTCATTTCTATTAGTTGGAAAAATTAGTCAGGCTAAAAGCAATATCGCTTTATTTAGTTGGTAATTTCCTTGCTAAAGCAACAATATGATTTATAATGTGAATGAGTGATGTGTCTTTCACATTGCTCAGCTGTTTGTTGCACCGTGTTAATGTCGAGTTAGACAGGGGAATGCCCCCCCCCCCTCCTCCTTCCTCGAGTCGGGGGGGGGGGGGTTGAAAAGTTTCGCGCATGCGCAGTAAGTTGTTTTTCACCAAACCGTCGCTTAAAGTGAGCAGGGCGAAGGAACTCGGGTTGTCTTTCATAGCGGACCACCATCGAGTCTGTGTGTCGAGTCGCGATAACAGCATCTTCTGCTGTTATTCAGCTCTCGCACATCAATGACACTAAACAGTGTTGAAACGTGCTTTTTTCATACGAGATTATTTTCATAGATTTATTTTCTTTTTTTTTTTCTATAGAATTTTTTGTACATCCGTTTTTTTTTTCTTTTCTTGTCGCCATGGTGCTAGGAAAAGTGAAGAGCTTCGTTGTAAGCTATGACTGTCACAATGACAGCAACGTCCCCGTTTTCTCCAGCGGGGACAGCGTCTCAGGAAGAGTTATCATCGAAGTGACGGGAGAAATTCGCGTCAAGTCGTTGAAAATTCACGCCAAGGGGTTAGCGAAAGTGCGCTGGACTGAATCTCGAAACGCTGGCTCCAACACTGCCTACACGCAAAACTACACGGAAGAAGTGGAGTATCTAAATCACAAAGACATCCTTATTGGCCATGGAAGAGGTAAGGAAGAATGTGTTATGTAGTTCTGCGTATTGTGCTGCTTTCTCTGTTCTGCAATGGATGCTCAGACTTGTTTACAAGTATAGTTGGTGCAGACCAGGTCAACTGTTTAATTTTGCATCACTTCGTCGGTTAAAAGAGTTGGTTATAATGTAAAGCTAAATGCATTTTCAGGTCGAATGTGACCTTGTATTCATACTTATATTCAGCTTTTTAACTCAACTGTCAGAAAGAAGTAGGCTAAGAATGAATGGGCGAGCAACCAGCACAAGGCTTCTTGGTTAAGTCGGGGTGTTTTATTTTTATTAAAGAAAAGTTACCGAATTCATATCACAGATCTGTTACATCACACTGATAATTTGCTATTTCTATTCGAATATCCACAAAAACAACATGTTTATTTGGTGTTTTATTACAATTTCGCCTTTAGTTTCCACCCATTGTTAAAAGCGGTTCAATCCTGTTCTGATGCAGTACCTGCTCGCGCTCGCTTCTGATTGGTTCTCGCTGAAACGTGTTTTCGATGACCTCACGGTTCTGCAGAAAGTGTTAAATAGCTGCAACTTTTAATATCCGTCATGGTCCAGATGCATGAAACATATGCAGATATTTCGCATGCAAACGTTTTGACATTACGTGTATTTTCTTAGTATTGTTATATTATATTTATATAAAACGAAATGCATAAGTTCAAGCACATTGTGTACCCTGCTGCAGCCCTGTGAGTGTTTTGCAAACAAACATACAAGCTCTTGGACAGTCTCACGCAATGGATATTGTAGGCTAAAACTATGATCAGAGAAACGATTTGCATTCATGTTGTTCTTACATTATGCATGTAGGTTAAGTTAGTGCATTTACAGGTGTCTTTGTGATTGCTGGACGAATAAATGTTAGATTGCATGTCTAATTTCTGTACATAAAATTTTACATTTCCATTTACTGTAATTGATTTTTTTTATGTCATGAAAATTTCTTCTGTAATCTGTTTGTATTGTGTATTGCAATCAGTCTATCAAGTGTATCGTTTGTAACGTTGAAATAATAAAAGTGAAGTTTAGAAATATAGTTGGTATTCTGTCCCGTCATTTGGCGTCGACTGTTTGTTTATTGTTCAGTATACATTAAAATGAGTGAACCATTAGTGAGTGCAGGGCACAGTGAATAAACAGTAAACAGGTCTAAGCTGCAGCCCTTGGTGAGTGAACGCTGCCCGGCTGTAAATGCGTAATGCGCGAGGCGGCGCGCGCGGAGGCAGCCAGCTCCGGTTTAGGCCGGTCTTCTCTTGTTCGGCTCTGCTTTTGAGTGACAGCAGTGCGCGTGCACGCGGCTTCGGCTGAAACAGAGCGCTGAGCGGAAGTCTGCGTTTAGCTAAAAAAAAAAAACAGTTAAGGTTTATTTTAAAGCGAATGTATTTTGTTTTTTAATTAAAAATTATAATTCTGTATTTTACGTGATGTGCCCTGTCCTTTACGAATGTCTCTCATTTTAAACCTAATAAAACACACACACACACACAATATAATTACAACCCAAAATCAAACTATGTAATATTTAATCAATCAACAAAGTATTAAAAGGTGTTGAAATATCTGTGAAAATTTTACAATCATAAATCCTATTGTTGTCTTTATACACTCCTGTGTTGTTATTTACTGTATAGTGCTGTCTCAGGTAAGGTATACATGTATTTGGAATATTGTCCTCTTCTGTTTCAGATGATGATAACTCTGAGGAAGGTCTCACCACAATTCATTCAGGAAGACACGAGTATGCATTTAGCTTTGAGCTTCCACAAACGTGAGTGCTTTCTTAAAATTTCCCTACTTAACTAGAAAGTGAAACAATTTACTATGAACAAGGTTTTTATTTTAAAGCTCTTAACGAGAGACTGATAAGATGTCCTATCATGTAAAACTTTCAGTTTGTTCATGGTGTTTTTTTTTTTTTTTTTTTTGTTTTTTTGTTCCTGATGTGCAGACCTTTGGCTACCTCTTTCGAAGGGAAGCATGGCAGTGTGCGTTACTGGGTGAAAGCAGAGCTGCACAGGGCATGGCTTCTGCCCATGAAGACCAAGAAAGAGTTCACTGTTTTTGAACATATTGACATTAACACTCCCCTCCTGCTGGTAAGTTGTATGTCTGCTTTATAATCACAACACTATTCTGTTAGTGCATCTCTGTTTTTACATTATCAACTTTTTCATGATGATTTGGGTTCCTTCCTGCAGTATAAGCATTTGTTAAATTGGTCCTCAGGGCCTCCTGGTCACATAGTTGTTATTTTCAAGCTTCAAAAACATCTGTACCAAATACCTGATGCTCTAGATAGTGCTGGATGTGTCTGGGGCTTTGAGGTTGCAAGAAAGAGAGATTGTGGACTGACTTTAAATCGGGCTAGGCATGGCGTCCCTGAGGACCACTGTACTGACCACTGGTCATCATGGTGTATTTGAGACATCCTAAAGCTAACAAGTCTCAAGACGCTAACATCATTTTCTTCTTGTCATTCCTTTGTTTTCTACAGTCTCCACAAGCAGGCACGAAAGACAAGACACTATGCTGCTGGTTCTGCACCTCAGGTCCAATCTCCCTAAGTGCCAAAATTGAAAGGAAGGGTTACACCCCAGGTAACATATAATTTCTAAGCATGAGTTTTTTCCATATTAACCATGGTGATGTAATTTACTGTTGGAATAGTCACCTTAGCTCAATCCTGTGTTCCATTTTGCAGGAGAACTGATTCAGATCTTCGCAGAGATTGAGAACTGTTCCTCGCGCATGGTCGTGCCAAAGGCTGCCATCTACCAAACGCAGACCTTTTATGCCAAAGGGAAGATGAAGGAGATCAAGCAGCTGGTGGCCAACATCCGTGGCGAGTCTCTGTCTTCTGGCAAGACAGAAACATGGAACGGGAAGATGCTGAAGATCCCTCCCGTGTCACCATCCATCCTGGACTGCAGCATCATTCGAGTAGAGTATTCCCTGATGGTGAGTTAGGAGCCATTATCACTCCATGAAATGCTTTAATATTTTTATGTAGAGCCATGTAATTGTTAGATTGATGATGAATGTCATAATTTAATATGTTATAACTCCAAAATATTCCGTAACACACTGAACTTTGACTTAGGACTGCTACATAGGACTGCTAGTTGTGCCAAAATTTCAGGCTACTGCATGCTAATAACCTTACCGCCACATAAAATCATCCTGTGCTTGCACAATCGCAAGGGGTCATAAAACTATCATTTCTATCAGGTTCATTTCATTAGACATCTAAAGGTGCATGCAACTGACCTGTTGGTACCGCTTGTTATCTCTAGGTCTACGTGGACATTCCAGGAGCTATGAACTTGTCCCTCAACCTGCCTCTGGTGATCGGCACTATCCCCCTGCACCCATTTGGCAGTCGCACATCCTCTGTGAGCAGCCAGTGTAGCATGACCATGAACTGGCTAGGCATGAGTCTCCCAGAAAGACCTGAAGGTGAGTTCAAATAACATGTTATACAGTTTTTAAATTTGTACTTCAGTCATACTGTGTGTTGTGTTGTCCTATCCATACAGGAGATTAAAATATTTAAAGATTTGCTGTGCTTATCCTCCCTCGATTAACATTACCAGACGAGGATGTGGGTGGTTAACAGTTAACAGAAATAGCACTTAAATAGAGCATGGTTTCTGTTCTCCCTTTTGCAGCTCCCCCAGCTTATGCAGAGGTGGTCACAGAGGAACAGAGACAAAGCTGCATGGAAGTGTCCTCAGGCCGTGAAGATTTTGAGTGCCCACTGTTTGCCTATATCCAAGAGTTCCGCTTCCAGCCTCCTCCTCCATATTCTGAGGTAAATTTTACCAAAGATTTACATGTGCCTTTATTTGCAAACGATGATGGACTTAAGAACTTATTCTCGAGATCTGTATGTGCCATTGAAGACTATAAGCTGAAGAAATTAATGTAACACATGGAGATATGTTAACAGATTTTTTTTTTGGAATTACAGTATTTATGAGCTTGTAAGAAGTTGAATGTCCTGAAAGATCTGAATAGACAGTGTGTGAAGTGTTTATATACTAAAGCGATGCACAAAATAGCAATGACTTCCAGAGTTTTAGACAGCGAGGAGTGTAATGTCTCAGAATATGTCCTCCGATTCGTCTCAGTTCCTGGTATCAGATACTTAAAACTGAAGTGTAGTGTGTTTACACTGAAACAAATAATTCCTCAAGTGTACATCTTTTGAGTAGACCATTATCTCATAATTTGTTGTAATTACAACATGATGTAAAGCTACTGTAATACTAGGTCAGTAGATTTTAGTGTAACCTCAAGGGATCTGCTTCATCTATCTTTTATGTCTTAACTTTAGCTGTGTTTCTCCTTCTCTTTCCCTCTAGATTGATCCAAATCCAGATCAACCCAGACAGCACGAGGAGCAGAGGCCCGACACATGCCCATCACGCTGAAAAGCTCATAGTACCAGCTCAGAGCAGTCGTGCCCTACAAAACTTTCGACTTTCAGTTTTTTCCCCGGAGACAGCGAGTGCACTTGCTCTGCTGTCGATGCCGAGAGAAAACGAACATGCAGGAGGAAGGACAGTGAAGTGCAGGAGCTTTCTGCCATGTCACTTCATTCCTGCCACAGGGAAGTGTGATCACATTGCTCATCCGTGTCGATCCCTGTGGACAGACGCACCTGGTTGGACTGAGACGCCAGGATTTAATCAGCCTAGTTTCTGTTGTCCTCATGCTTCTTTTCTGTAACCATGGCACAAAGTAAGGTTCTGTAGCAGAGAGCTACCTGGATACAGACATAATATGCAGAGGATACACTATAGCCACCACCTGCAGTTAAAAAGGAGAGAAGACTAGAATCTCTTTGCTTCTGTTGTGGATTTTTGCACATCTTGTTTTTAGCTTGAGTTCTAAGGCTCAGTTTGAAAATCACTAATTGTTTAATTTTCCACTGTCTTGGTCTAATACGACTTAAATGATTTGCAGGCTTGTTACGCGTTATCCGCAAAACTTGCTGAGAATAGATGCAGAGACAAAATATGACTGAAACACAAATCTTGCTCTGATCTAGTTTTAGCAGTTCTTAGGTGTTTTTTTTTTTTTTTATTGCGTTCCCTCCTAAGTATGTGCAGATGACAAACTGCTCCCAGTGGCATACACCACCTGGCTCTTCAGGCTTGGATGGCAATGTTGCCTGTGTGAGTTGTAATAACAGCGTGACTTTTCTTTTTTTTTTTTCCCTCCTGTCCACATAGACACCATCTATAAGTTTTAAACATAGAATGCCTTCAAGCCGATCTCCATTTGTTTGGGGAAAATGCTCTGGCGCATGTTTTGTGGTAGAGAACAGAAGGCATTTGCCACTTGCATGTGTAGACAAGATGGAGAGATGAAACAGGGTGGAACCCAGCAGTTTGCCTGCAAACGGTCTGAACAGTTTGTTGCCTTTCTATTTGTAATGTAACGCAGTGCAGGCTTCTATACAGTACTGCCTAAAAAGCACTCAGTCTCAGGAGAACTTCTCACTTGCCAAAAGGTTGGAAGCAAGAAATTATATATGAAAAAGTTGTTTCAATTGCACTGTTTTGAAAGCAAAAAAAAAAAAAAAAGATGTAGGTGAGAAGACTAGTTAAAAAGTAGATTAGATTAACAGAAGAACATGCACAGGTAGACGACATTCCCTTTTTGTCCTGTTTTACTTCATGACGTCTTTTGTCCTAGCATTCCTCCAGGCCAGTGATGGCAGATATGATTCAGAGCAAAATGTGAGAGAGAACAATGATGGAGACTCTGAAAGGACCCATGAAGAAATTTGGCCAAATAGTGGGTTGAACTATGTTGAAATGAGGCATACATTAGTTTTTTAGAACTCATTCAACAACTACATTAATACTCTGCTTCCGTGCAGTAATATAGCACCTGTGTTTTTTTTTTTGTTTGTTTTTTTTACACAAACTTTTATAAGGTTGACATTGATCATATCTCACAGAGGTCTGGAGGATGTTTGGTATTCATCCATTCCCCAGTGAAAAAAAATTTAAGCAATGTTCGATACATCGCTTAAATCTCACCAACCTTTGAAAGGATGATACGGTTGATCATAGTCAAGTAGCTAATGCGCGTGTGTGTATGTGTCAATTGTGTGTTTTTTTTTGTTTTTTTTAAGGGGTGTGTCGAATTCAGCAAGAATTCAAGGACTACTGCTTCAAATATACACAGATTCATTAAAGTGGTCTTATCATAGTGGCCTTGTAGAACTGATCTGGTTCATCACTCACTTTCATTACAACTCAAAACCTTATGACTGTCTCTGTGGTGTCTGAAGCATGTTTATGTCTAAAAGGACAAAAAGGGAAAACCAAATAGTCCTTCGAGGAGAGCACCGATCCCCAGACACGCCACTCTAATTTGCCATGGCTTGTGCTTTGTGATGACTAGCTTTATGGGCATTTAAGGCTTGCTTCCTGGTCGAACAACTTGGAGCAGGTCTCTGTCTCTCACCTGGCTTTATTTTGGGAACAATAATTGTGGTCTCGCACACCTTCAGAGAGCTTGGTTGGGAGTGGAAAGAATAAACATTGCTATTCAGATACATAGCTCATTTCTTGTTTATGTTGGTTTTGTTCATTTTTGTTTTTGGCAATCCATATCTTGCAAAATCACAACTGGCAAGTGATTTGGGCCTTAAGCAAAAACAATAAGCTTAAGAAAATAATTTTTTTTCCTTTCATGGTCGGTGACTTCCTGTGCTTGGCTTCCATGTAGTCCAGTGTTAAAGCTAAACTCCCCACTCTCTCTGAGGAATGAATGAAGTAAAACATGTTGGTGGATATTTTTTTTTTTAAGAACCAAAGTGCAATATTTTCTTTTTTTTTCTGACGTTTTCTGTATAACCTTGTGTTTTATTCAGTGATCATCAACACTACATAACTGACAAATTTCTATTTGGAATGGTTTTGAACTTGTCTTTGTTCTTCCTTGGAGCTAAATAAAACTTTTCCAAGCATTAAAAGATTACTGATGTTTCATTGGTACTTTTTATTAATTGTTTGTTTTCTTTAACTTCCTTTCCTGACCAATAAGTCATTTCCCACACTATTTAACATTTCATCTATTATTTCAGGAATTTACATAAAGGAGTGTTAACTGCCTGTAAACTAACATCTAAACAAACTCTTCCCCTCCTAATTTTCAGCTTTGCTGACTTTCCACTCTTAATATTAGGCTTAATTGATTTTCATATAGTGACAGAAAGCTGTGAAGAATAGTTTAATTAGTTTTACTAGATAGGGTTCTGTGATGTTGGCATTAACACCCCAAGACAAGGGGGTAGAAATATATCTAATGGCAAAAAAAAAAGAAATGTAGCTCTCTAGCCTCCTTGTTTTTGCTGAAAACTAGTACAGCAGTGCCCCCAGAGGTAACCAAAAGAATTGCAATATTTCCAGGTTACTGGTTGTTATAATTGAATTATATTATAGTTGCGCACACACACACACACACACACACATATATATATATATATATATATATATACACACACACACATCACTTTTAAGCGGACACATTATACTATTTATTTGGACTCCTTTCAGTTTCAATACAGTAATAACTGTATTACATCTTAAGTATTTAGAAAAAACAGTATTTTAGTTTTCATGTGGGATAAACACAAAACTGAGACTGCATCCAGGAGTCGAACACAAAGATGGCAGGCCCGTTTATAGATGTCACCCCATGACCTCATCTCATCAGGGACCCTCTGGTCACAGGTCGAGAGTAGCCTTAGGATAGGTTATAAATGTCAGGCTTCAAGGGCCTGACAAACTTGATATACAACCTAGCAGATATTATTGTCCTTTCTAATATACACCTGTAGAACAGATGTAATTTATATTCTACTCATGGAGAAATAAACTGGTATAAAATGAGAATAACAGAAAAGCCCAACAGAATAACAGAGCTCTAGCTTTTATTTTAATTAACAAATTCTTTTAATTAAAAATTTTGTTTTTTAAATCAGGAATCATGACTTGAGAAAATCCAATTTTCATATAGTTTTGGTGACTAGTTGAATGGCACATTAAGTAGGCCTACTACTTAGAAAACATCATGGTTGGCAATTACAGATTGGACTGAGGGAAGCATGAAGTAACATGCAAAGGGCTGAAAGAGGACCTGAGAGGTTCATTTAAAGCCTGAGAGACAGCTATACAACAGATCAGTGTTGAGCTTAAGCATGGCCCATGGTTGTATCTCCAAAGCAAGTACACAAACAGCCTGGAAAGTAATTGAAAAAGACAGAGAGGCAGCTTGAAATTAGACTCATCCCAGGTTAGGATATCCTTTACTGGATACTGGGTGAATATGTGTGTCCTGGCAACGCTGTTAGTTAGAAAACATTGTCTTCATACATATTAAAAGGCATCATCATTGGTCATTTGTGAGGCAGGACCTTGCCTATTTTAACATGGTTTAGAAGAAATTCATGTTTATCTTTAGAATTGACACAAAAGTGTGGAACGTCTGTTCCTAGGACATCCTGTTCAAAAATGTATTCGGAACATGGGCTGGTCAGCGACTAAACAAAGTAACTCTCCAACTATACAATTATATTGTTAAATCTACATTCTGCCGGGGGGGAGGTTTAAACTCTCATGAGTCAGCTTTGTCCTAGCGCTGTTCACTCTCCTTGTGGCTCCATCTGCCATTGAATATCTCAGGTCAGGGCCTTTGTGGTAATCTGACCTCGTGGTAGTAGCATAAAGGAAGGTGGGATTAGCCAGTAGTGCCGGCTGCTTATTAGCCCCAGCTTATGCCACACAACTTTCAAACATTTCCTGGCTAATCTTAGAACCTACGCTATGCACAGATATCGCTAAAGTATTCTAAATGTTCTGTTCCTCTTCGTGTAAAAACTTCGTGGGAAATCCTGTGCTTGTGGAATACAGAACTAGGGTTATGTAATAGAGAATTTATTTTTTCCTAAAAGTCAGAACAGATAAAAAGCCATAAAAACAAAATAAAACCACAAAAAAAAAAAAAAAAAGAAAAATACAGCATTTGTTTAAACCTTGTTTTAATGGTGACATGGGAATATACAGACCAGTTCTGATAAATTACTTCATGGCAGAATTTGAATAAATAGTTCTAATAAGTCGACCCAAAAAACAGTAAAAGGGATAATTATGAGAACGCATGTGGCATGTTTGCCTGGCATGGTGGTGTGATCTCAAAGACTTTTTATTGATCATATTTGACCTAATTTTCCAGCAATAGATAATTTTTTTTGGTATAAAATAATTACCGAAATCTGTTTAAATAAACAACTAATCTGTCTTTTTTTAAAGTTTATTTAAAGCAAAGGATTGTGTAACATGGTAAGTAAATAGTGGGATATGCTAGAAAAATCTTTTGCAGGATGTGTTAAATCTATTTGATGATTTCATTTAAAGGTTTAAGATAAGCCAATGTATGGGTATATTTGATTAATAGGATTTAAGTTAATTAAGCATGTATTATCTAAATGTTTAAAATGTCTAAAAATGTATATATTTGTCACATGTTAATTAATAATATAACAATTATATAATTATATAGCATTGTATCACAATATAATGCTTAAATATTATTTAATATGTACATTACCATTTAAATAGTAGATATATTGTGTCTACATACAGCAGTTTGGTGGTATATAGAGTTATTTGCAAACATTGTGCAAATCCGCTTCCTTTTTATTATCATCTTGAGATTCATTTATACCCTCTCTTAATGCTTTTATTTCTAGACTTAAGGAGTAAATCTGGTCGAATCTTGTCAACTTGCCCTCTTCAGTTTCCTGGGGGAATCCCAGCTGCTCTCTTAAGGCCATTACACTATTAGCTCAAATGAAGTTTAGATTATCCCTTAGAGGGGTGAAGAAATATCGGCAACACAGACTACAGAAACAGAACGTCATCAGCAGGAATCAGTGTGCTTTGATACAATTTCATTTCCCGTTCTGTAACAAAAAAACAGTGTGTGCTGTTTATATAGTAAGAGTGAAACACACACACACACACACACACACACACACAAGCACTGACGAGCTTAAAAAAAGTCACAACATGGATTTAACTCAGCAAGTAGTTAAGAGTCTTCCACTGAATAATTAATGTAGTGATTAATATGTTATTTAAAACTAACTGATAGTTAGAAGCTTCATGTGGTCATAGCAAAGATGTCACTCTGTTTCAGAAAGGTCAATTTATTGTCCTGCATCAAGAAAAGAAAACAACTAAGGGGATTACTAAAACTACAAAAATTGGATTAAGAATTGTAAAATGCATTTTAATACCTGGAAGAATAGTCGTGTACCATCATCTTTAAGGAAGAAAAATGGTCGGAAAAACATCCTGAATGAGCAGGATGGAAAATCAAATCGTTAAACAACAAAAACAACAACAACAACAACTACAGAACTCGCAGCTCTGTTTAACCATTTCCACATGCACAATTTGAAGGGATTGGGACTAAACAGCTGCATAGCGTTAAAAAAATCACTTATCACTGAGGCTAATCATAAAAAAATGCTTCAATTTGCTAAAGGAGCATGAAGAATGGACTGCGGAGCATTAGAAAAAGGTCATGTAGTCTGATAAATCCAAATTTACCCTGTTCCAGAGTAAGAAGAGAGGCAAATTAAGTGATGCCTAGGGGCAGTGTTATGATCTGGGGTTGCTTCCAAGATCTTGTCAGGTCTAGGTTCAGAAATGTTATGTGCCCTCCCAAAAAATAAGGTCAGAATATACTGAATGACCATGTTTTTCCATCAGTGGATTCTTTCTTCCTTGATGGCACAGGCATATTCCAAGATCTAAATGCCAGGGTTCATCCGGCTCAAATTGTGAAAGAGTGGTTCAGGGAGCATGAGACATCATTTTCACACATGGATTGGCCACCACTTAGTCGAGATCTTAACCCTATTGAGAATCTTTGGGATGTGCTGGAGGAGACTTTACGCAGCAGTCCAACTCTCTTGGAGAGAAAATAATGAGACTCTGGAGTAAAATAAATGTTGTGACATTTCATGAGCTTATTGAAATGATGCCACAGCCGTAATAAAGGTCAAAATGCGGTCCAGCAAAATAAAGGAGTGTGTGACCTTTTATATATACTTAAAAAATTATTTTTGGCCTTTATGCCTCAAACCACTCCTGTTTAGCTAGATTGTTTATAGAACAGTTTACATTGTTAGTTCGTAATTAGACTTGATAGGTTCTAATTTTTTAGAAGTCAAATGAGCACAGAACTATTTGAAATAAAAGTAGTGTGCTAATTAGAAAAAACAGTTTAAATGATGATAATAATAATAATAATAATAATAATAATAATAATAATAATAATAATAATAATAATAATAAAGATAATTACATGGCAATCACAGAGGGCAAATGCAATTTTCCTGTTTTAAAATCTGCTTCTTGTTATGCCCTCTTCCTTTTGTTTGGCAAGTGACCACTTGTGTAACATACTGTATGTGCACAGAAGGGAAGTCATGTTGTGAGAGTAATTGATGATATCATATTAAAAAGTATTGAAAGGTGCCAAGAGGCACACACCCTCGCATGCTATTAAAATGTTCACAATAGAGTTATAGTTATAACCAGATATTTCTAAACAATTGCATTTTGGTAGATGGCATTGTAATAAAATACACTACTTAAAGACATGACGTGGATCAAAGTAAATTATTGTTATTTTTCAATGGGATTTTACTCATTTTAAAAGTAATTATTTTGCAGTGTCAGTAACACAGTCACCTTACGATGACTATCACAGCTTGTCTAGAAAAGCGTCTGAACAGATCACCTCAGTAGCTTTAAAAGTACCTTTAGAAACACCTTTAACACCAGCCACTGTAGCAGTAGCATTAGAAAGTAGCAGGTGTCATTTGTAAGCAAGTGTAGAATTAGAAAATACAACGTCCATGCTAATGGAAAGAAGACATTAAAGACATTTATTTATTTAATTAACTACTTTTACAAAATAATCTTTAGAAAAGTCTTGTGAAATATTTTAAATAATTCTTAGAGGTGAATGTGTTCAGGTCACAGGGTTGAGTAAGTGAATGAAAATTTTAATTTGTCATAATCTATAACAAATGACTTACGTAAAAGCAAATGTTGCTAAAGAGACACACATTTAGTATTTTAATGATTATATTTAAACAGAAATAGTTTATTATATTTAATAAGTTAAATTGTTAATTATAATTATATTCTATAAGTCTAAAATTATTATTATTATTATTATTATTATTATTATTATCTATGATGCTGTAAGTTGTACATTTGTTTATTTATGCATTTTATATTACATACATATTTTTAAAATGAAATGTAATTGGGACACAAATCACAAATTGGCACCTTTATCGTGGAATCTGAGCACTGCAAAAAATAAATAAAAATAAACAAACCCCAATCTTTTGTGTAACCATAAGGGCAGACATTCAATGAAGAGGCCAGCTGCAGACATTTATGGCTATTGACATGTAAAGCCGGTTGCCATGCTGCCCCAACAGTCTATTTACTTTTATAGCCACTTGAATGAAACAAGAAATCCAGTAACCCAGCCCCTACTGCTCCCAGGCTCAGGTTCCAGGGCTTACTGCATGTCCCAGGACAGTCTGCATAGCTCACATGTAAGAAGGGGCACGGAGGTGGCATGATCTCTTCTAAGCTATGAAAAGGAGGAGTTCAAGTTCTTACCAAGTTAGAGAATGCAAAGTCATGATTAGACACGCCAGGATTGTTTGTAAGCCCTCATGACTGGAAGTGTTGAGAGGAGAGTGTGATAACTTGTCTTTTGGCATTGCATTTAAAGTTCTTTCCTTCCACCGAAAAGGTTTTGAGGGATATTTGGTTATTTGTGTGTGTGTGTGTGTGTGTGTGTGTGTGTGTGTGTGTGTTTTTAAATAGACTAACATAGTTCTTGGCAAATGACAATGACAGTGCAAAGTCTTGGTCAAATACATGCATGCAAAAGATGGTTTTGTTTGATGTTCATGTTTACAGATTAAGCCCGAGCAGGGATAGCAGCTCAGCTATCCAATTCTGCCTACAGCTGGTAAACAAAAGTCTTTGGTGGGATCACTTAATCCCTGTTGCATTCTGTTCAAGAGGAGATGATTACAAGTCACTAGAAGTTCACATGTGACATATATGGATTGTGCACAGTCACATTTATTTTCGGCTTTGCATTCACTCGCCTTCAGCAGTATCAACTTTCTGATCTGGTCCAAATGGCGTTTAGAATATAGCAGTACTCTGATATTCATGCATGATATGTACACAATAACATCATATTTCATTTGTGACAAAAAAAACTGTGTAACCATGGCTTGTGTTATATTCCAATACTAAAAAGAGAATGGTTCGAGCAAGTTAAATACTTATTTGAGAACAACAAAAACAAAACAGCTTAGCCCAGAATAAAGGGTTGCTGATTACAAATAGCAAGCTCAATAAACCTGAAACCAAAAACAGTGTTATCCACTGGGTCTTACACCCTATAACCCTGATATTTTAGTACCTTGTCCTTTCTATTAATGGAAAACAAACGAATAATGCGCACATTAGTCCAAATAGGGCATAGGTCTTTTATCTGGATCTCTCTCTCTCTCTCTCTCTCTCTCTCTCTCTCTCAGTGCAACCCATTCTAGGTATGAGAGAGGGTGATATTTTCTGAGTACAGCCAGACCACTTCCTTTTTTTAAATGTTGACCCATGTTGCCGTCAGTATCTTGGTTGTTAAGCCTTGATCTCTACAACCCCAGACATGAGATCAGAGGGTATAGTATGGACTCAGAGTGCATCCCTACATACAAATTTGTCCCCCTCCCATCACCCCCAATGCAAACAATGCTCATGAGAATGAAGCAGATGTTAGTGCTGACATGCCATCACTAACCCAGCCCTTTCTGGCAATTTTTTAGCATCATGACAGGCATTTCATGTTATCACCTGTTTCGGTAAGTAATTTAAAAATAGCAGCTCATAAGACTGAGATTATGTTGCATTAAAAAATTTCTCCAAACCCAAATTTGGTCACCCTTTGCTCTCCAAACCATATAAGCATCTCTTCCTGTTTATTGTCCAACACTATCAGTAAGACGGGCTGGGGTTCAGTATTTTTACTGCTGGAAAATGTACAATTAGTTGTGAGCAACATCTTGCAATGTTCATCTCAATATGTGGTTGATGTAGGGTAAAGCCTGGTAAGACATCTGTGTTTAGATGATGAATAATAAGTGACCTTTTGCTAACAAGTGTTAGTGAAATTCTGCACGCATTATTCTTTGAAACATGGAAAAGTAGGTCAAACTCCAACAGATTGAATATTTTTACTTATTGGTAAACATCAACTAAAGCTCCTATCAGCATCAGTGCTCTTTTAAAGCTGGGCCAAGTAAATATGTCTACACCATATACTCATAATGCAGAGAGTGAAAGAGGAACCATGTAGTGGCCAGAATTAAAGAAGTCCCTTTTGATCTTACACAAAAGCAAGCAAGAGCAGAGGTTCTAATAAAAACAGGAAAACGTCTTTGTTCACGTCTTGAATAAAAACAGAACTGGTTCTGAAAATGCCCAGAGAAATTAATTAAGTAACATAAAATCCTACTTCTCTGTTTTATAATAATTCATGAAAACTTTCCTCACCTACAGTATTTTAAACCCTTTGCTATAACAGCCCATAACCATAACGAGCCCTGAGTTAGATGTAACGGAGCCAAGCTCGGTTTTTCCATAACATCCGATACTTTTAGAAACCCCTTGCCTCACTGGAAAATTAATTTGTTCCCCACAAGTCACACAAGGAGGTGACAGACTTGGTGATCACTGTAAACAGCTTGTAACCTAATTTGACCTGGTTTTATTAAAAGGCTGCAAAACCAGTAAACACTGCCACTTTCCAGTGGATAGCATTTTACATATTCACTGTGTGGATTGGAACGCAATCATACTCTTTATCTTTGAGTATCTCAGGCTTGCTGTGTGGTCTGGAACAGGAGCAAGGTCAAGAGTTACACTGAGGCTGTCTATCATAACAATGTGTGGTTATGTAATGGGAACAAAGTTTTTGTGCTTTGGGGATTGCAATTGTTTTCACCCTTTTCCCCTAGCTCAAGTTTCAGTGGAAGATACTTTATGATTCCACACAGCTCTCTTCCAAGAAAGAGTAACAGAGTCGCTATTTCTATTTTTGTTCAAAGAGGAAAACTATGAGACCAGCATGTGCATGCACATATGTATGTATGTATGTATGTATGTATGTATGTATTTATTTATTTGTGTATGTATGTTTGTGTGTATATACTGTATGTGTGTGTGAATGTATGCTTATGTGTATATATGTATTCTGGGAAAAAGAGATTTGAAACTGGGGATAACTTCAGTTCAGTTGAGCGCACTATGTGCCATGTGCACAAAATTGTGTACACATTTTATTTTTATTTGAATTGCAATTTCTTGTAGGATAAACTTTTTAGTTTATTGTGTTAATCTCTTGCTTTCCTTTTCCTTCTCTGCATGCAAAACCAAATAGATTCAGTTTCTGAAGTCCATGTAATACTGCCTGCACAAATTCCAAAGTCCAGCCAATAGACTGTCATTTCAGGCGACACAGCACATACTAACCCCAGCCTCTCTCTATGTGAACTATGCACATCAGATTTTTGACACACCAGTGATTTAATACTGTAGTATTTTCGTTATAATGAGTTGTAACGCTTTATGTGTATTTTGTGAAACAACCATTTCGCTTATATTTGACTTCATTTCTCCATTTGTTGTTCTTTTGTTTTGTTGATCATAGGTCGATATTCTTTTGTTCTCTTATTCTTCTAATCCTCTCATTCTTACAGTACCAAATTTTTCCTGCACTTTCATTCTTAATTTTTATATAAATGAGTCACAGCATTTCCCCATCTCCTCATTTGCATTTTTCCAAGTATCTGTCTAGCTCAGCTGTGCACGGTCCCATTCCAACAGGGTGATTTAGGGACAAGAGCACTTCCCTGACTCAGTTCCCAAATCCCAAACCACTGTAAATCACAGAGTCTCTCTGTCTAAACTACTGTACACTCAAGAAGAAGGCCAACGTCACCGGGCAATCACACCAGCTTGAGTCAGCATGGTAAGCGGCACAGCAGGAATGTGTTACGAGTATGGCCGTAATGCTACCATGGCTCACGCAATGGACTTTCCCAATCTACATGCCAACAAGCACATCCTGCCAACAGGCTAGTGCACTATATATGTGAATGCCGGGGAATCAGAGCTATTTCTTTTTACCAGAGAGGACAGATGGGTAATATTTTACTGTCAATCATTCGTTCTATTAATTTTACCTCATTAGATTTTGACAGACTACATGAGGCTTAGTGGGAAGCAAACACCTAGGCCTTCATGTAATGCATGTTCACACTTAGTACATACCAACATTTTTTTCACTAAAAAGAAAAAAAAAATATATATATATATATATATATATATATATATATCTTGTTTTCAAATTTTTTAAATTTGATTTGGATGTTTCTATGCATCTACAATATGTACATTGAACTATATGCATCAAAGTAAGCATATTGAACTGTGGATTTAAAATAGTCGTTGTCTTGATATATTTTACTATGTGTAAAGAAAAATTATCATCCATTATAATCCTAGTGCGCTTACAGAAAGGTTGTAGGAAGTGGGAAGGAAATAAAGGAAGAATTTTGACATGATTGCAGAACATTTAGGCCTATAATATTATTTAATTCAATTCAATTCAATTTTATTTGTATAGCGCTTTTAACAATTGTCGTTGTCGCAAAGCAGCTTTACACAATCAAAAGAATTATTTAAGTTTGTATGGAATGTGAATCTGTATGAATCAAAATGGTCAGATAGTCCCTGATGAGCAAGCCGAGGGCGACAGTGGCAAGGACAAACTCCCTGAGATGGCAATAGGAAGAAACCTTGAGTGGAACCAGACTCAACCACCTGGGTTCTGCTGCCCAGGATCGAAGACATTGTGTTTGCTGGCTGCCTGGATTTAGGGACATTACGTTTATTCCGCCACCTGGGTTAACTGCATTAGCTCCGCCGTCTGGATTTG
This sequence comes from Leiocassis micropogon, assembly GCA_028565275.1. Taxonomy (NCBI): domain Eukaryota; kingdom Metazoa; phylum Chordata; class Actinopteri; order Siluriformes; family Bagridae; genus Leiocassis; species Leiocassis micropogon. Next base: position 10,644,883 of record JAOVVA010000029.1, on the reverse strand, counting down.
AGGACATTGTGTTCAATCCATTTCGATTCAATTCAATTTCATTTGTATAGCGCTTTTAACAATTGTCATTGTCGCAAAGCAGCTTTACACAATCAAAAAAAATTATTTAAGTTTGTATGGAATGTGAATGTGTATGA
>JAOVVA010000029.1:10630480-10644646 GCA_028565275.1 Leiocassis micropogon | reverse complement strand
AATAGGAAGAAACCTTGAAAGGAACCAGACTCAACAGGGAACCCATCCTCATCTGGGTGAAACAGAAAGCAGGAATTGATCTGCATTGATACAGTGTGTTAGGTGGCAGCCAGTTCAGCACAACAGTTGATGTTAATTGATGTTAACATTTAACATCATCACCCGTCTTTTTCTTATCTTACATTAGCCAGTTTATAGGTGAAAATATGCCCCTTATATATCTCATATGGCCTTTTGCTTTTGTAGCCTATCCACCAAGGTTCCAAGTAATTTGTTCTGAGAGGCTTTTCTGCTAAACACATGTGTAACATGTGGCTAATTGACTTGAAATGGAACATTCCTGTTAGCTCTAACCAGGTTGGCCAAGATGTTTAAAATCATATGTTTATACCTAAATAAACATATGATTACATATTTTTATCATTGAAGACTTTATGTTCCCCTGATATATGTGACATACTTGTGAAAATAATGTAAGAATGATTAAGTTTTGCCAACACATTAGTAACAACTTTCCAAAAACAAGGTGTCCCAAGTGACTTATAACTGCAACATACTTAGCTGGATTGTATACTAAAAATATATAATTGGTATTTAGTTATTTCCTTTATTATTTGCATATTAAGAATTTTGAATGAAATCAAAGTATAATGAAAGTTTATGGAACACAATGTGACAAAATGCCCTCTAAATGTTGGATTTGTTTTCCTGATCACAATAAATCCTTTGGATGTGCTTGAATGAATCATTGTGATGTTCTAGTGGGTTTCAGGTTTGATACATTTTTTAAATGTTCTAATTCCCTGCAGCCCACGGGCAGTCAGTGTGCCAGCCAGCATTCTTTATACACTTTCACCAGCTTCTTGTACTTGGTGGAACCCAATGTAAATGTAAAAGATATGGATCAGCTTCTTGTACTTGCGTCCATTCATCTATTTATCCATGCACTCCTTCGTTTTAGATCCCTCATGGTCATTTGTGTGGTAATATCAGAAAAGATGACCATGACCCAGTGGAGTGTTAGAGAAGGTGGTATGATGGTGGTCAGCACTCCCAGCTCCACAGTCTGACTGTATTTCCACCCACAGTCTACAGACCAAATTGCCCGTAGTGTGTGAGTGAGCAAGGCCTCTGGGACAGACTTCTAGGCCTCCTGCAACCCTGTACAGGATTAAGCGGTATATAGAAAGAATAAATTAATGAATTAATGTATAGCCAGATTCACTCTTAGTTACCAGGGTGAAGCTGTGATAGGGAGGCTGGATCTTGTCTCCAGCATTCACAAAAAAGATGGTGTTCGTTGAAGTGGATGGCTGTGGTGACAGGTTCCAAGGAAATCAGACACCAAACGGTGACCCCAACCAAACAGGAGACTTTCCTCTAATTAATGTATGCCTTCTTTAAACTAACTATTAAAAATTATTAATACGGTCTAAAATGATCTCACAACACTAAAGATATTCATTCAACATCATATGAAATTCTTTCATAGAAAGATTCATTAAATATGTGAGCAAAGTGGAATAACGTTTCATACATTGGGGTTGTTATAGGTTTCTTGACTGTATAAACATACTGTATCATGAAAAATTAATAGATTTCCTGAGTGAAACTCTTTGAAATTTCTTTTGTATTTCTTAGACCACATTTGTTTCTGAGAAAGAATCAATGATCAAATACAAAAGCTTCAGTTCACTTCCTGTCCTGTTCCAAGCGTTTTAGGCCACAGTAATGTAAAAGATATGGATCAAAAAGCCTAGTATTTCACCATTTACAGTACTGTGGTAAAGCTTTGAGACACCCCTCATTTATTCATATTAAATAAAAGAGTAAAAAAAAAAAGTCCTTCAGGTAGTCTGGATAACCATTCCTCAAGATTACATTAAAATATCCAAGAAAGTCTGGCTCGTTGAAAGCAAAATATGAAGAAATGAGGGGTGGCTCAAGACTTGTGCACAGTACTACTGTACACATTGCAACATTTTTTAAAGGTTGTCAAAAAAAACCGGCAAATTCAATGTGTTAAGTCAGGAACAGTGCTAGTATGGACTTGAGACTAGAGAGTAGGGACTTGTACAACAGGTGTCCTCATCTTTGTGGCATGACCTATGCTATGAAGTGTAAAACATTAGGTTAGGTGTTCTTGGGCCAGGGTTTCATCTGACATACTGATTTAATAACTGTGGTTACTATTTGGTGTTAAATGATGTGATAAATTCAGCAATATAAACCGATGATATAATAGAGACACTGGGTAAAGTTAAATTAATGCTTGGTTAAGTTACTAGATTAAATTTTGTCTGGACGATTAAACTTAATTCAATTTCACTGGCATGTAATTTTAGTTTCATTGGCATTTATTCAAATGCATCTCTAAGAAGCAAGCAAGGGTGATGGTGGTAAGGTAAACCTCCTTGACCTGACAACTATTAATATTGTGTGTACTTATAAGCAATATAAGCAATAATCATAATCAAAAAATCTTGCATCTTTTTAAAAAAGTTTAACAGCATGGCATTCAGTTTGTCTCGTTCTAAATTTGAGAACGAAGTTTTATTATAGTTTTTCTAGACATTCTACGTTCATACTGTACATACTTATGACCTTTTCTCATGGAATTGTTTCCTGACACTTTCTCCTCCTTCAATTTTAGTACAGCAGACTTAATTCTTATATAGAATCCGACACAGCCATTTAAATCCCTGGGCTTCTCAAGAAGTTGGACAAAAACTTCATGGCTAAATTGTTTTTCCTCAAAAGCATGTGAGCGATACAGTACATGACTCACTCAAGTTCTGCAAAACTGGAAAACACTACGCAAAACTGGTTCAGACTGGCTGGCTTTCAAAGTGAGAGGAGAAGGTTGAAGATAGAGAGTGTGACATACAGAGAGGGAGTGTGTAATGGAGAGATAGAGGCTACTCTGTTTCCACTGCGCATGGCCTGCTGGCTCGGTGCCATGCTGGTGGGAATGTCTTATCACACCCAGTGCATGTCTTCTGCTGTGTCTGCATTGCTACCACATACAGACTGCTAAATAACGAACTGAGATTATTATGTAAGGTATTTACAGAGTGAGAGGAGACATGGGTTCTTCCCAGGTTCCTTCCATCATTAATTATACACGTTACTGATGCCGATATCAAAGACTTCTCTGTCTGGGCACTGACTATACATACCAAACCCAATTTCTTTTACAGTGCTTCTCAAAGTGAGGTTTGCAGTGCCTCGGGGAAGCATGCAGTGGTGGAAATCACAACCCACTATTATGAAAGCTGTTACAGTATGTTTATCATTAAGTCTCTATGGTTATTGGATTATTCGCATGGTCAAGTTTAAAAAAAATTTGCATTATAAATAATGTTTACTTGGACCTAATATGTTCTGTTACAACAAACACCATGCATTTTTGTTGTTTACCTAGAGCATATGGTTTACTGACAGTGACTGTATTTTTCCCCAATATAACGAAATCACAGTTTTATAAATTCATTACATTTACTCTTGATGATGGGTTTCAGAGGGAAAAATCTCATTAACCACAGAAGACTGTAAGCAAATAAAATGGTAATATTTTAAATAATTTAGGATTGAGACATTATAAAGCAGTTTCAAATGCTCAATTAGCAGCAGTGTCTGAAAGAGTGGAGACAGATAAGCATTGCTGAGCCAATTTATCAGTTACTTTCATTTTTTTAATGCTTAACAATGTGGAAACAATGTCATAATGATTTTCAACTGTACAAACCAAAACCTGTAGCGCTATTGTAGTACAGAAAAGTTATAAGCCACCGCCGGGTTGCTACCCTTAACCCAATGCACATCCAACCTCACAAAGGGAAGCAGGACCCACCAATGAAAAAGGATCATCTAGGGTAGATTGAGATGGGGATGTCCGGTAATCTGTGAATTTGCACTGTGCCCTACCCTTGATGAGGATTCCGCAACCCCCCAACCCCCCAAAAAAGTAATTGACTAGCTCACTCTGTTAGACTAGCTTGCCAAATCTTGTGCGTTTCATAGTATGAAATCTCTTTTTTTCTGTAAACTTATGATGTCACACTGTTGTTCGGTTGTGATTACTTGTTGTGTTGAATGATCTGGTAAGGGATTGAAAAGTCTCTTTCATATATGGTCATGATACATTATATATCTGTTGTGTTCATGTGACTGAACTGGGTGAGAATGGTCAGATCGGAATTCACACAACTTTTTGCCTCTGCACATGCGTAGGATGTTGATGTCAACTGTCAGCACCAGCAGCATTGGGATTTCATAGCAGTGCAGCAATAGCTGCTTAACCAGCTAAAGTAAGGCATCTGGTTTTCTTCCTTCTTCTGGACCTCAACAAATATAGATGACTAACTGCTTGCCATCCTCCAAAACAAAATCCCAAGCATATTTTTGCTAAAATTACATCCATTGTCCATTACATTTAAAATGAATGAGTGGAATAACACATATAATGTTAGCAAAGACTCTTGGAATTAGCATTGTGAACTGTTAGACATGCAAAGCCGATCGGAATTTTTTTAAAAATTTAACTATGTGGCTTGTAACGTGAATGTAGCCCAAGTTAGCTAGCCCAGCTAATGTTACCTATCTTCATATACTGTTGATAATAAAGGTGGTTTTCACTTCTGCATACTTGCAGTGCTTGAGTGTTTAGGATTATTGTTTAAAATGTTTTTTTTTCCCCAGAAAACTTTTTTTGAATGAATTACTATTATATATTTTCCATAAGATTACAAATTTCCTACTTTTTGATACTCTTTTTGGATAGTTTCTGTCAGTCACTCTGGATAAGGGCATCTGCCACATTCCAGAAATTTCAATGTAAGTGAGCAATTTGCATTTAATTCAACCAGTTTTCTTTGATTACTACTTATACTTTTACTTAGATTTTGTACTTTGCCCACATTTTGGTGCTCTGTTAGTGGAAAACAGGCATGAAAAGCTCTAAAGCTTCAATAAATAGCAAGACTATTATTGCACAAATTTAAAGCAGTCTGCTATCTGAATAGTTTTATAAGTAATAGATAAAAGTATATTGAGGTGGCCTTTTCAACGAAGGGATTTGAACATTTATGCCTTTCTCCTTGTGCACTAGCTAGGAACAGTTTCGCCAGACACTGTAGGCTGGTTATTTGTATAGATGATACCTTCTTATGACCTTTGGCGACCTGCTGTCTGTGAACATCAAGCCTCTCATAATCGTCTGTACATTTTGGCAAGCTATACTGCAGACAGACCCGTCTCCTTGAGTAATAAGCTATGCTCCATAGTAAAGCCAAAGTCAGAAACCTGTGCCTCCTAAGTAAACATTATGACTCAACACAATACTGTTGACATTATTGATTACAGGTTGATGAATTGATTTCTAGATTTAAAAATGATGCACCACACGTAGATATGATATAAGAAATATAGTAGATTTGCAGATAGATAAACCCCTTCCCAAATGTAAGACAGCGCTTATCTACCATATATTGATCTTTTCAGTTCCAAGAATTCTTTAGTAGTATTGTAGAGTTAACTATGGCTCATCAGTTGAATTAATACTTAATGTATTTGTATACATTTATTTTAGTAGCCGTAGTAAATTTAGCAGACTTGTAGGCAGTAAAATGGAGTATACTGTATTATGTGCAGGCATGTGTTTATGCCTAACCAGCATGCTGTCTCAGCTGAAGTATCATCAGCAGCAGCACGCTAAGCTCAGGAGTCTTCATTGCAGCTTACTTACTGCCTGCTGATTTGTGTATTATCATTTGGAACTGATCTGACTGTGTGAGTTTGTGAAACTTTACAGGTCATGACCTTCTGACCCCGATGCAATCTGTTTGCTTAGGGCAGTGGTGCAGCATAGAATCATCAGCTAGAGGAATAAAGTAGGATACATTATCATACTGGTAAAGGATCTATGGACAGGCATAGCAGCAGGTTTGTAAATATAGATTATGCTGTGACAGAATAACATTAGTAATGACAACCTCAATGGAATTTAAGTCAAGAGGATATAACACTGACCAGGCTACTATGTAGTACATTTTTGAAGTATGAACATGTTTTTTTACTCTCATAGTTGTGTTCTCAATTGTTATTCTGCACAATCAAAAGTCCCATTCTGACCTGAATGCCACTTGGATTTTTACAGCTCATCTAGATCTCACAACACCTGAAAGTAGCCCCTCAAAATGTATTGGGAATTGGAAAAGAGAGACAGATTTATCTTGTTTTGTTTAGCCATTGTGTGGGAACAAGGTCACCATCTTGTGCACATATTTCTCAGGTACCAACATTAACTACTTTATAATCCTACCTTTCCCTCAACAATCCTTTGCAATGCAGCTTACACAAGATTTTTTTTTACATCATAGTCAGACTGTCTGCTCTTACAGTATATACATTTTTTAAATTAGATCTAGTTTTGATTATTTTGTACTGAAGGATTTTTAAAGTGACCCTTTTGTGGTAAAAACTGTGCCTATGGCAACCCTGTGATTAAGTACATTGTTAATGAAGTATTTTAACTGATTTTAAAATTATTTACTTATGAATGAGAACTTTGCTGGATGTTTGATATTAATGCCTCTGCAAAACAAGCCCCTATGGATGAACGACCACTGCATTATAATATATCATTAATAATGTATAATATTACACTATTAGGTATAATAATAATAATAATAATAATAATAATAATAATAAAGTAGTGGGTTAGTAACGGCTGTGGTGATGTCACAGCAGAAGTTAGGAGTTCAAAAAATGTCTAGCTCTTTCTCAGTGTTAGTGTCTGATTATAGGACTGCTATTTGCTGGGTATTTTTAGTTGGCAGATTATTTTCAACCTAGCAGTGACATTATCATGACATTAAACGTGCTGGTTCTGATCCACTCGAACCTGCGCCATACTACAGTGCCACTGAGCTGTGGATTGTTTCAGGGGTGTGGATCTTTTGGCACCATGAACAAATACTTATAGTCTTTCTAGATAACCAACAAACAGACATAGACACATGCACACACTCGCCATATTATCAAGGTCAGAGCAAACATGATTATAAGCCTCTCATTATGAAGCTAATGAACTGTGGAACAGCAGGTTTGTGGTCTGGAGGTTTTTGGTAAGTGATTGCTCAAACACATAAGAAGCGTCACATGGTATTTAGGTTTGAATAGTCACATGAGTACACATGTAGGTTTTGAACACTTGCACGTTATGTTGCCTGGTTATATATTATTGATTTATTGTCACATGATTTTTTACATGAGATTTTTGAATATTAATTTATTTCAATATTGTGTATTTTTTCCAACATCATTTACTGTTAAAATAAGTTTTTAAGATTCATTTCTTTTCTAATGCCATCCTATTTTATTTCTTAGGATCATGACACATGATTTCAGAGAATCAACCTTTCGCAAAACATTGTCACATGTTCTTCTACATGAGATGACATGGTACTCACACAAATACAGACTGATCACATGATATGCAATTTTGTAAGGTTTAGAATAGCAGTGACAGTCATCCACAAGTCAAAGGCACATAAACACAGCACTGTTCCATAAGGCATAAACTACAAACGCAGTCTAAAATATCTACAGCCCACGATAAACTGCAATTTAACCCTGACTGTCTAGTTGTACTGAAAATACCATTTGTGCAATTCAGAAGGTAGTCTACTTAGATGGTTGTTGGTCTTTCGGCTGCTCCCGGCAAGGGGTCGCCACAGCGGAATATCCAGTCCGCACTACAACTTGTCACAGGTTTTACGCCGGATGCCCTTCCTGACGCAACCCTCCCATTTTATCCGGGCTTGGGACCGACACTGCATCCAGTGGCTGGGGTTTGGGCACTGGCTGGGAATCGAACCCGGGCCTTCAGCATGGCAGGCGAAACACCTACCACTGAGCCACCAGTGCCCTGTCTACTTAGATGGTAGAGTTTTAAAATCAAACAATAACCTGCAAACATAAAAGCATGAAGATATCTTCTTTACAGGTTTATGGTGTATTTTAAAGATGAAGAATGATTATCTGATATAGACTGTCAGGACAGACAACGCAGTCATGAGGCTAATGAAGTCCTCAAGAGCAGGATACAAAACAAAACTGTTGAATGTTGGACTAACGGGTTCAGCGGGATCAAACGAAATCTGAACTCAGGTCATGCCATTTAATTGAATAAGAAAGGGTGGATACGAAAATTACAGAGATGTGAATAGCACACACCTTACATTGAAGTGTTTTTGGACTTGGGTTGGACCTAGATGTCCATCACAGGCAGATATTCTAAACAAATAGATTTCGCCATAGCCACAAATAATTGCCTAGATACATGCATGATAGAGAGAGAGATGACTATCACAGCTTTTGGAATTTACAACGACACCATTTCCATAAAATTCAGACAAAGAGCTTGCTGTATATGAGAAAGCAGACAATAGAGGGTCCAAAATGTTTAAACAAGACAGCTGAGAGACACATACGATACAGTACCGGTTTGGACAAAAGTTTGGATACACCAACTCAATAAACCTTAAGCCATCAAAACTATTAAATAACACGTGAAATTATGTAATAAGCAAAAAAAGCAAAATGTTATATACTTTAGATTCCTCAAAATAGTCACCATTTTGCTTTGATGTCAGCCTTGCACACTCCTGACATTGTTGCAATCAACTTCAACAGGGTCTAGAATGAATTTTCCAACAATCTTATAGTGGTGGCCATATGTATGTTGAGCACATGTTGGCTGCCAATAGTATGCAAAGCTGTCAACAATACAAAAACAATACAATGGAAAAGTCTTAAGCTATTCCTCATTTCTTTATGTTTACTTATATATATATATAAAAAATATGCTTTATGTAACAACCTCAGCATCAACCTCACTTCCCCTCTTGTCTGTCCCAACTTCTCAGCATTCAGAATCACAAGCATACTATCCACTGGCTTGATCATCTGTCATCATCTGAACATGTTTTTTACTGGAATGCTTAAATGATTCCAAGATCACTGCGAGGCTTAACAAACAAAATGTTTCTCTGAAACTGGTCAGGTACAGGGACTGAAAATAAGAGCCATAAATGTCCTTTTGCACTGTACTGTATTTAAATTAAGAGTGGAATTTCCACTCAAAATATGTAAGTTAAACAAAAATAAATAATGGTAAACAATGGTATATTAATAGTTAATGCACAAAATCAAATTGCATAGTACATAATTTTCATAATACATTTATTGTACAATAAATATAGACATTATATCAGCATGGTAAAGCTACACAAGGCCCAAATCTTTTTTGAGTAAAGGTGACCATTTTGAGAAAATAGTGACTATTTTAAAAGATCTAAAATAACCAATAAAACTCTTGAATGTGTAGGTGAGTCCAAACTTTTTACTGGTACTGTACTGTAGATGAAAAATAGCATTTGTAGTAATTTATTATAAATCTGTAGTACAAAAGATCTATAGAATGACTATATATAGTCATTCTATAGACGATAAATATATATATATATATATATATATATATATATATATATATATATATATATATACATACAGTTTTATATTACATATAATATTTGTATTACAAAATTATTTAAAAGAATGCAAATGAGGAAGTGTATCACTTAAATAAGTAAAATAAAGGTTATATTTCTAAAATAAGCAAATGACATGCACATTTTTAATATAATTAAATATTTTTCCAGATTAAAAGGATTTAGAAACAAAACTTTTTTCTACTCTGTAAAATTACAGTATGTGGCTCGCCATTTGAGGGCTGAGAAAAATGCCCATATGACTATTTTGAGAAAATGTGCAAAAACATAACTTCAACCAACAAAATTGTTTAATTATGTAGACATTATTACATTAACATAATGATATGATAACAATCTGCTTTTATTTATAAATTTTGTAGTGACATATTATTTAATAGAGAGGGATTTATAAGCACCAGTTGTGCCTGAGAAAAAAATCTTTATATGGAGTTGGAGTAAAATAATATTTTGGTATCTTCTCTTGGCATTGGCACAGGTTACTCATTCTGATCAGCCTTTAGCATTATATAGTGGATGAATCTTGGGTAATAACACATCCTGTACTCTTCACTGACACATTTTCCTTTCTATAAAGAGAAAATGCTGCATCAGCTTCCTTATTGTCTTTAAATAATAATGTGGGAAAATGTTAGCCGATGTGTGCCACAAAAAGTGCTGATTTGGGGGGAGATATCCAGAGGCTATTTGATGTCATTATTTCAAGGGCAATTTCAAGTTTGAGAACGAATAATAAGTTACGCAGCAGATGTTCAACATGATGAGCGTGCATCGCGTGAGTGTTAAATCCTGCATCTAGTTTACTGATAGGCAATACTGAAGGGCTTGTGGTCTTATTCTTATTCATAGAGGGGGGTGTCTGCTTATTATGTGTGTGTGGGGGGAGAGAGAGAGAGAGAGAGAGAGAAAATATTGTCTTTCATCCACCTCTGGACTGCCAAAAAGCAAACACAGACACCCGATCCTTCGCTGAATCGTGGCCAAGAAGTGGCTTTGGCTTCTAAACATGAGGAGAGCTTGCATTTAGGAGTTGTTGACTATGAAATCTAAAGTCAATCCAAGGTCAGAGGCTGTTCTCCAGGCAAAAAAAAACACACTTACAGCCAGCTGTTTCAAATGGATGTGTAATGTGCAGGTCAGAACAATCGTTCAATATCACTAAGAAATCGCCCACAGTCATATAGTGTGAAACCTTTAAATGACTCAGCATTTAGTCAGTAAGCTGGTATTACATGTAATTTCTGTTTTTAGTGATCTATTATTAAATATATCTGTTCTGTTCTCAGAGATCTGCTGTCTATTCATTAATAAACAATGTGTAACTAGACATAGTCAGATTATAGAGACTGCCTATGGCATCGCAATTATAGCTTATGGTCATGTTTGGTACTATCAGTACTTATCATCGCATTCTGTTGCAAGCCTGTTAATGAATGCTTTTGCTTTCCAACGGTAGAAAGCTACTTACACGTACCTAAGTTGTTTGCTCATAGATCATGCGTTTGAATGTTTTGCTTCAGTCACAGAACCAGTTTGCCAACCTACAATAGCAGCCCATATGACTAAACATAATCTATTCATCATCTTTGCCTGGTACATTTGAGGTCAACAGGTACTTGGTGTAACGTGGTGCGACGCACAGAATGAAGACAAGCCTGTACAGCAGAAGTCTGTAAAACGCATAGATTACACAACACATGTTGAGCTTTTTATGTGAGGATGATCCAAATGCCCACATAATTGTGGTGGCACATGCAGAGATTTAAAATATTTAAAAATGAAGATACTGTTTCCATAGAAAATCAGAATGCATATGTAATCGCGTGCCGTCGCCTAATCTGCTGTACCGTTTGTGTAAACAGAATTGCCTAGCAGCAGATCCCTCCCAGGTGACAAACTCTTCTGTAAAGTATTGTGCTGGATGTTTTGAGGAATTATCCCCATATTAGGCAATGCAGCTACTACATACACCTACTTGAATGCATTTTCTACTATACATTATAACTCAAAGTAACAGCAAACAGATGACACAGAAAACCTGAGTAAAATTAATTCTTTTTATTATTATTATTATTATTATTATTATTATTATATGTTACACAAAACAAGCAGCTGTAGTCCAGGGCCAGAATGCCCATGTGCTTCTCAACCTACAATACTTGATATTTACATCTGTTACAAACTTCACAAAATGTAACAATTCACATATACATATTTATATATATATATATTTATAAAAAGATCAGAAGTATTGACAAAACTCCAGGTATAAAAAAAAAAAAAAACAGTTCTGTGAGAAATTAAAACTGTGGTACATTTTAGTGCAAAGGTGGTACCAGTACAAAAATACTGCTGGCTGGCTTATATGGATTCAATATAAAGGCAGCGAGGTTACAGGTGTGTGTCTGCGATGGGAATGCGCCGGAGCTCAACAATCTGGGAGTTGGCCATGCTCGCACCATCGTGACTGCCGTGGATCGACTCGCTGTCACTCAGGTTAAGACCAGAACCTGTGGAGTTTGACACACAAATAAAAAAAAGTTCCTGTAATGTGTGGCGTGAGTGGTGCAGTGAGCAGTATGAGGTCATGCACTGTCCTGCAAACAAGCCTTTGGTAATCAAACTTGGCAAACTTTTTTTTTCTGTCAAAGAAAAGGGCTATTAAAGGAGTTCCTGGGAGGCCAGCATTGGAAATGATGTCAAGCAGGTAATCTGATCATAGCCCCATAACTTTCTACCTTAATAAAAGCACTAGTGAAACGCAGGGATAAGTACATTAGTGTAGCGTAGTGTATATAGAGACATAAAGGTAATTCTGAGCTCTCAAAACTGTTCTTTTATTCTGCACCAAAAAAAAGTTCTGGTTTAATTTAAACACCCCTCATACGTTTAATATTGTAAAACATCTGCAAAACAAGCTAGTTCCTGTTATCACTTGCATTAATAAAGATATAAATAGCTGTTCCCTCACCAGCTTCTCTTTTTCTTTCTGTTAAAGTTAATAATGCAAAAATTTTTTAGCTTTTTGTTTTACTGAGAAAATGCAACGCTCCTTGACCAGAAACCACTTTTGTGTTTTTTGACTCTTACAAAGAGTGAACATACTGTATTTATCAAATACCTATACAACAACGAGGAATAAAATAAGTGAAAATCAAATTGTGTAATCAAAAACTTTAATAACAAATTACACTAAATATATGTTTTAATATTTAGTTGCCTTTGCTGGTGACTCGCTGAAGTTGTTACATGACTAATGGAGCAGATTTAATATAAGACTTATACTGTAACGGAAGGGGCTAAACCCTGCAAAGAAGACTGAGCTTTCAACACCAGCTAAATTAGCTTAGAAGTTAAGCTAGCCTCTGCCCCTGCTTAAGTGTTCAGAGACAGAGATAGACAAAGGTATGCAACTTTCTTTGAATATTAACATGAAAGACGTGCAGTTTTAGAAGCTTTATGATATTCGACTTTCATTTCAGGTCCAAACACTGTCCTGCTTTCAACGCGTCATCAAGTTTGCCGACTTGGAGGAATAATTTGGATGCGATCGCTGGATTAACCTTTGAAATGCTAAAGCCTATTTTCATCAAATGTGTCCTTGCATTTATTTATGAGGACACCCAGATGGAGTTTCATGGATCTTTGACCTGATCTGATGAAAGGGTGAGCTGCTAACTGGCATTAAGAAACATTTAGCATTTGCAATGTTGCTAAATTTGTACATTAAAAATGCTGCTGGTCAATGTGTAATTACTCTATTATGATAAAACAGTGAAGCTGAACAATAATATATCACAGGGATCCACAGTCTGCTATTAAGCTGTTTTATCTCATAAATTACAGAACCAAACTGGTTTTCACCCTCGCTAAACTGAATGTCAACACATTTTATTATTTAGAGGTATAACATAGAATAATCCTGATGCAGTATGTGGTATGTGGTGCTTTGGGAAGAGGTCATACCAGTCTTTAAGGCAAATATAAGGTCATCAAATTCCTGGGATTCCTCATCTTGGACGAGATTTGTGTTAATGAAGCCACCTTCAGGAGGATAAATGTCGCTCTGAGGGGTCTCTTTAAACACACTGCCGGGTTGACTGCTGGGTCTTAGGGAAGCTCTTTCCCAGTCTGCCGAGATCTGGAGTAGAAGGGAAAAACATACCATTCATTAACCCTCCTGTTATGTTCTGGCTCCAGGTAAAGCATTAGAGGTTGCTGACTACACCTTCAGCTGAATGGGGTTTATATAACTTTATATAAATTGATCAGATAGAGAGATGGTGGTACCAGTTCACAGGAAGCCTACACACACTCATTCATTCAGATGAAAATGGAAAGTCAAGCTTTAGGAGTTGCTCAGAGCTGTATATAAATGATCCATGCCTGATTAACATCCAATTTCACACAAATAAAAACAATAGTATCGCTATGTACAGTCTAAGCAGACTGAGGAACTACTATATGTACACATTGGTTCTGGCGGTTATGTGAACAATCAATCATGTGAAGTGATTTTAAAATTTTCTGTATATTGATGACTTCACTTTTTCTTGTCAGAGTGGCAGTATTGGCAGTAAAGGAAGCACAA
>JAOVVA010000029.1:10606068-10630380 GCA_028565275.1 Leiocassis micropogon | reverse complement strand
ATTTTAAAATTTTCTGTATATTGATGACTTCACTTTTTCTTGTCAGAGTGGCAGTATTGGCAGTAAAGGAAGCACAAGCCACTTCACTTTTTCCATGTGCACAGCACCAGAATCTGGTCGAAAGGTCCATTAGAGTAGAGCCTAATCAGATTGTCCAAAGCTAAGTAAATTAGGGGCTGCCACATTTATTATATTCTTTAATAAAGGCTAATCATACTGCCAAGCCTTCCACTCCACCACCCACCATTTATCCACCATTTGTCCTTCTCCCCAGGGTGAATATGATAACTAAGAGTTTGTAATCCTTATGAATGGTACAGGATAAGTCAGGGTGTCCAAGTCTAATCTGGCCTTTTACACTAAAAGGATATTTGGTTTATTAGACTGAAGCAAAGAAATCATGCACATGGCCCAAAAAGATTTGGGTTTATCATTCACGATTCAGTGAGTCAATATTAAACAATTCACTGAGGGAACATTGCTTTACTCTTGTTTCATAAGTCAGTCTTATGAATGCTGCAGCTTAAATTGTCCTAAGATTTACAGTAAAGGACTCTGTGTGTGTGTGTGTGTGTGTGTGTGTGTGTGTGTGTGTGTGTGTGTGTGTGTGTGTGTGTGTGTTTGTTTACTGCTGCATTGTAAATATGAACCTGAAATCAGACTAAACTGAAAATGAAAGTTGGGAAATTCCCAAGATGTTCTTTACAGATTATAATTATGCCCATTTGATCTGCGCAAATAGTATTTTGCATTGTTTCACTGCATAGTTGAGTCTGGTTTAAATCAAAGGGATAAAATCTGGACCCATAAATGAAAATGACCTAATCAGGATTTTTTTTCTCTCTTTAGTGACTGTATAGATGCCAAGTGAGTTCATTCACTGATTAGCACCTGTGTGTATTTACCAGCAACATATTTAGAACATTACGCTGGAATCAACAAATCAGATAGCAATCAAGGCTTTCTGGGTGGCTGAGGTATGTTACTGACCAATGGCCTTTAGTTATACAATCACATGTTTTCTTTTTGTACAGCCAACTAAATGTGTGTTGAAAGTGTGAGATATTAGACACAGATATGTGGTCAACAAACCGGGAAACTGGAGTCCAGCTGAAAATGGACAATGAATTGTTGCGAGTGGTAGGAAAGTCGAAAGAGTTGCAATGGCCAATCAGTGTTATTACTGGTGAGTTACACTGATTGTTTTTGCATTTGAATCGATATTGATTTAAAAATATTTCAGTACATCCAGTAAATTGAATATTATGTGAAATTTCACACCTCCTCCATGGCACTGATGAGGTTTTGTGTGGACTTGCTGATCTCTCCTCCCCCCACCGTGGCTGCCCCGCTGCTCTGAAACACTCCGTCAGCACCATCGTGGCCGTTCATCTCCACTGTATAGGTTGCCTTGGCAGGCCAGCACAGCTGGTTATGCATGAGGAAGTAGACAGCAAACACGTACAGACCCTGTAGACACAAAGTAACATATTCAAATGTTAAAAAAACCTACCTCGCCTAACAGTGCAACGACACTGGAAATCTTCCTTTAAAGACCATCTGTGCAATCGTCCATATTTACCTTGCAGCTACAGAGCAAAGATTACAAATCACATGGGGAGGAAATTCCTCAAACAAGATTTTGCAACTGCATGACGTCATTCCCATCAGCATGACATAATTGTTAGTTTATAAGGTCATGGTTTACGCATCATTTCAGCCATTAGCACAGAACTGGTACCAAGTCAGCTCATGCAGGTGCAAAATACCTCACTTCCACTAAACATCGCAGCATGTCCCCAGTTCATGAAATATAGGCAATGCAAGCTATCTTATAAAAGGTGCTATAGGCTTAAATGTAGGGTGGTTTTAAATTTCAATGCACTTTTACACCAATGTTGTCAAGAAGTACAGCTGCCTGATCAGCTTATTCCAGATTTCTTGGGTTCTACTAGGAACCCTCTCTGACAGAGAAGAGGTTGAAATATTTTTTTCTCACAAAGTATAATGAAAGATGGAAGAACCTTCCTTCTGAGGTTCTATAGTGTACATGGATGAATTTTAAAAATTCTCTCACTCCATGGACAAATTGATTTTCGTCTTGGCACAGAGAGTCTGGTATGGCCTATATTCTTAAGGTTGGTTGATGGTTCTTTGGATACTTAAACTTTCTTAGCTTCATTAAAAAGTCATACATGAACCTTCGAATAACCCTATGTTGGATGGTTTGACCTACAGTGCATATTAAGTAGAAAGGCAGACTGAAAGCAAACTAAAGTAAAAAAAGCTGTTGGAAAAAAAAAAAAGTCATTTCAGTACAATGACAATAAGGCATGGGATGGATTCCTCATGGAAGCATGAGGAATCATTTTCACACATGAATTAGCCACCATATTGTGTGCTGTAAAAAAGTCGAACAAAATATTAATGTGCAACTTCTTTTGGCCAGGATTTTGCCCAATATTTAACCTCCTAAAAACTTCTAGCTGGAACCCTCTTTGATTGAGAAGCACTCTGTTGGAAATGTATACGTTGCACCTTTATGTAAAGAATTTATGTTTAATAACTCTAAATACACACCGTTCTTTAGTTTTCATCTTGGGAAAAGGAGCATAATGGTTGCATCTCGTACAGTATGTTAAAATGAAACTGTTAATGGATTCACATAGAACCCTATAAAATAGTGGGCCGTTCAAAACAGCTTATAGGTGAGTCACACTCATACTGGCAGAACTGAAAATATCATAAGAGAATGTTTGAGGAACAATTTCGAAGAGTGTATGATATCTCTATTAACCCTTTTCCTCTGAAAACCTATCAGATAAAAATTATCACTAAATCGAATTTCTTCTGGCGGCATGGTGGTGTAGTGGTTAGCACTGTCGCCTTGGACCTCCCCGTTCTCCCCGTGCTTGGTGGGCTTCCTCCGGGTACTCCGGTTTCCTCCCACAGTCCAAAGAACTGCAGGTTAGGCTAATTGGCATTCCCAAATTGCCCATAGTGTGTGTGAGTGTGAGTGTATGTATGTGTGTGTGCCCTGCCTCGTGCCCTAAGCCTCCTGGGATGGGCTCCAGGTCTCCGCAACCCTAAATACAGGATAAAGCGGTATAGACGATGAGTGAGTGAGTGAATTTCTTCTGAAACATTGGTTTGATAATAATATTAGGCATTTTTCGGCCGCAGATTTTCTGATTTATTTAACCATTAAACCAGTATTATTATTATTATTATTATTATTAATATTATTTTTTAACCAATACCCTGTACAGTACTGTTTGTGCTATGTTCTTCTTTTCAGTTCAAACACACAGGTGTGAATGTCCTTGCGGTTTAAGGTGTAACAGTGAATACACCTAGGCTTGCATTATCCCTTTTTTTTGCACACTAAATGACTCAAAGGGGTATGATAAGGTGTGTGGGGTGCAATTAAAACTCTGATCCAAGCAAATTAGCACACAAATGACTAGACGCTATGGCTGCATGCTTAATTACACTAGTGTCGTATCATTGAGTCTTTAGGTCCAGCGGATGGGTCAATACGTATAGAAACGGAACACAAAAGAAAGTCTTATAGAAAAAGAAAGATACATTACAGAGAGATCGTATTCAAAAAAATGTATATGAATAAATGAACAAATGAACTTTGTAGATTAACAAACAGAACAAACACACGCTTACGTTAGGAAAAACAGGACAGGCAACTGAATAAAGATGGACTTATTTTTAGATTCTGAGTCCAAGAATAAGAAAGAAAATCTAATTGTGCCCCCTTGCTCCATCATTTAAAAGCCTGTTTTATGCTGGTAATGAAACTGTACTGAGTTGTTTACTGACGAAGCAAAGATCAAGTCTGGCAGCGTAAATAGTGTCATGACAATTCAGTTTATCACATGACATTTTCCATCCTGGATCTGGCCCCAAGTGTTGGACAGAGATGGACATGGGTGTGGACATGCAGTTTTTTTTTGTTTTTTTTTTAAATCAGGGCTGAATTTGCTAATGAGACACGGCGATGGAAAAACAGATGTATTGCAAACCTGCATCTGTGCCTTTTACTACCACTTGGATTCATTTAAAGCTTAGGAATGCAGCACATCGCTTTTATTGGTGCGAATGACCAATTCGATCTGAACACACTTACATTGTTATTGCTAAATGCAGACATATCAGTAGACAAAAAACACAATACATAACCAACACTATTATTTCAAGCAATTGTGACTGAAAAAAGATAAAAATAATAATAAAAAAATAAATAAAATGCACATGCACAAATGCATCTTTCACATCAACATGACACATGTAACCCTTGGCACAATATCATAGGTGCGCTTTCTTACAGGCTTAAACACTACCAGACTAAACGGCAACATTAAACAACCTACTAAAGTTAACGCAACAGGGACACAAGACAACAAGATCAACATGGAAAAATCGGCGTCACGGAAAAAAAAAGGCTTCCATGAAAAGAGAGAGGAACGGAAGTGATTATTGAAAACAGACTCAAACCGCTACAAGGACAGCAAGAAAAGCAACTAAAGTAATATATTGGGGCAAAGCTGCTGAAAAGTTGAAATGTGTCCAAAATGTTTTCTGTATTCCAAAAATACTTGAACATTTAGTCTGTTTTGCAATGTTTTTACTGCAGCCTGAACTGTATTGGATCGTTGCATTCTTCACATTTCAGTCCACACAGTGTATGTTTAGATATCAGTGCAGACATTTTTCGAATGTCGTTTTAAGAAACAGCCAGACAAGACAAAACAAATGTGCTGTTATAGTTTTTGGCATCGTTGCTGCATCTTCCTGCATGAGCATATGCTTTTTGGTAGAGCAGTATAACAAGCTGTTACTATTTCAAATTCTGGAGTCATGTATACAATATAGCATCGTGCTAATAACAATGCATTCATGAGCGCGTTAAAATGTTTCAATACTTTTGATCTTAAAGTGAAAAGAAATTTTATGTAAAGTTGAATGTAACGTAAAGTAAAGTTTGCAGTGGTTAGTGTACTTTATAACCTGCTATGTATCATCTTTCGCCCTTTGTCCCACAGCAATCTTTGAGTAATGCCCGGACTTATTCCAAAACCTGACAAACCTGCCTTTATTGATGGACACCATCTGTCTCCATCTGCTATGTCTGTGCGTGTGTGTGTGTGTGTGTGTGTGTGTATGTGTGTACGTGTGTCCATATAACAGTTTGGTGTCAAAACAATTCTTGCTTTTTGTATAACAACAGTTTATTCATGAAATCGTGAATTATAATCGTGAATCTTATTGGTGAATGGACTGATAATGAATAAGATTCACATTCACAATATTACATTATATTTGTGAAAAAATAATGATCAGGATTTGAAAGGCGTTCAAGTAAATCGAGGACTTGGGATGAAATTTCTTATAAAAAGAAAAAATTTTATATTTACATTGATAAAAAAAAAAAAAAAAAAAAAAAAAATATATATAAATATATATATATAAATTTACACAATACTTCAAGCACAGTATGATGATGAAACACAGCCACTTGTTTTTTCATTAAAATGAAGTGCTATAAAGAAGATCTGGGTCAAATACTTCGCTTTTTATGTAATAAGTGATGGATACATCTCCCTTGCAGCGTCTCATTAGACATGCTCGGTCACAGATGCACTGTGTCTGAATGGGACATAACTCAGAGAAAAGAATGCATGAACAATTAGAAATGTTAGAAGGTGACAGGTGGAATTCTGTTCCTGATGGCGCTGATTATCCTGAGTCTAGTTTGTTTTACCTCTATTATTCTTTTGCTGGCCTAATCTGTGTAAATAGTCATAGCTTTATATTGTATCTTTGTTGCAGGCTTGCATGTGTTTGCATGACATAATTTTTACAACGGTGGAGCAACTCAATTTGATTGTAAATGTCAATAGGAATTGTTAAGATACTGATATGAGAACATGCAACAGCTTATTCATCTTTTCAAACTCACCTGTAGATTCTGCTGATAACAACTTTCTCCTTATATGAGGATTATTGTAAAGCTCTCTCTCAGTATGCAGTAGCTTAAGGAATCGATATTATGTAAGAGTCCTCAGTGAGCCACAGAAAAATCGACAGGATAAAGATGAAAAAGAGATATTTTGGCTATTTGGTTTCGAAATTGGGCAGGTTTAAATTTTAATTAATAAGATGATCTAACATGTAGCACAGTGATTTACTTTTGCATGTAAAGACTTTTTGGTTCGCAGGTTGATGAGATGCTGACACATACCATGCCTTATCAGTCTACCTATAGTACCATACAGTAATAGTTCTTACACTATAAGAACTATATGACTGTACATTTGGCACAATGCTTTATCAGTTGCTCCTTGGTACCAGTGCTAAAAATGAATACGGCGCGAACACATAGATAAGGTAGACTGATTAGATGGGACGAACTTTACAGACATAAAGATATCAAAGATCTGTCATTCTGTGAACTACATAACAAAAATCATTTCCTATCTCATCCAATAAAACCTTAAAAGACTCGTGCATCTAAAAAAAAGCAAGATTTTAGATGTTAAATTTCACATGTACTCTTAATGTGAGAAGTGAAAAATAAGCATTGAAATGATCAGTGAAGGATTATCATGGATTACCACCATTACAGGTGAGGAAATGACAAACTGATAAAGTCAAAGGTCAACAGATGGCTGAGAACAGCTTGTTCCTTTGCTT
The DNA here is from genome assembly GCA_028565275.1 of Leiocassis micropogon. NCBI lineage: Eukaryota > Metazoa > Chordata > Actinopteri > Siluriformes > Bagridae > Leiocassis > Leiocassis micropogon. The sequence continues at coordinate 10,623,672 of JAOVVA010000029.1, read as the reverse complement.
ATGATGGATAATGGATGATACTTACCAACAAGATGTTGAAGATAACGAGGAGAATCAGCATCCAGAGATATCGGTACGCCATGTGCAGGCCAGCCCACAGACACACCAGTGAGACCAAGGCATACAAATACAACACCATGGGAACCTCTGAAGAACAAAAACAAAGACACACTTGTAAACAAACACTCAAAAGACACCTCGCAAGATAGTACATCTAGATCAACCTGTTTGACATTTCCTTTTAATCTGTTCAAGAAGTCAGCATGTGCTACAGGAAGACAGCTAGGCAGGCATGGGCACAGGTCCACGACTTTGTGCAGCAAACTCGCCTGGCATACCCTGATATTCTATCTTTCCATAGTATCCAACATCCTCTGCTTTGGCAAAGTGGATGAGCAGGAATTTATATGGTCCTGGGACTGTTGCCCAAAATGACTGGCAAGGCAAGTGAATTTATTAAGAGTCCTTATTAGAAGGCTTTACTCAAGAGCTGTGAGGCTTAGCCTAATGTGGACAATCGATCATTTGCAATTTTAGGGAGGTTATTAAGCAAATTAATACATATCCAATTGTTTTAGTGAAGGTAAGCTTGTAAATGATGCCATACTTGGTATATCTAGTTTATTAGAAACACATTTGTTGTAAAAAAAAAATAAAAAATACTGTTACAACACAACATCAGCACTTAAATCAATCAGCCATAACATTAAAAGCAAAGCCCAATTTTGTGTAACTTCCCCTTGTGCTGCTGGGGCAGCTCTGGCCCCTTGGGGCATAACCCCATAAGAACTCTGGGGTTTGCTGTGGTGTCCCAAAGCCCCATACGCAGCAGGCAACGATACACTGGGCGTTTTGATGCCTAGCCTTTGGGATTGCCTTTTGATGAGCCTAGGGTGCCCATGATGCTGTCATCAGTTAACTGGAATATACAAGTGACAATCAGTGTTATTCGATTCACCTGGCAGTAGTCAAAGTGTTGTGGCTGATAGAGTTGTAAGTCAATTGCTGTGTTTGAACTTTGCCTAACATCATGCAAGTCCCATGACCTTACATATAGTAACCTCATGCTGAAATCTGCAATCAATTTATGATATCCATGTAACTTCGCACCTAACGTGCACTGGGAGAATGTCCATCTGTGATAATATTGTGATAATGTTAATTGTGCTATAGTTTTATGAGATCTGCCCTCCCTCACCTTCGTCACCTACTCCTTAAACATTTTTAAATGTCCTTTTTTTAATATTACTGAGCTACTAATTACATTTGCCCCATTATTAAACCATAATGTTTACAACACAACAGCATTTAAAACCAGACAATAATAAAATCCCCCTGAACAATATCCACAAAAACCACTTTGACCCTTATTTGAATTGGAACACCTTCGTTACTTGCATTCGGCTGGGCCGTATTGCATTTAAAACCTTCTGAAAACTCAAAATAGGCTTTGTTTGCACATCAATGCCTTCTTTTCATGAATGAGGAGGCATCAGTATTCAAAGTCCAAAGCTGCTTGAGTGAAAATTCATTATTTAACTGTTCATAGTACATCGGTTCAAAGTCACCGTCTAAAACCGTAACCGTCGTAAACCGGTTCCCTGGTATCACCACTTGCATCTGAAATTAGTAACACCAATGCATACTTGGTTAACTGTACTAGTATTCGAACCATAGTCAAAATCCAGTGTCAACGTTTTAATCAGCATAAAAATGATTTAATATTTTTTCTATCACTTTTGTACATACAGTATATTACATGAATCCAAAAACAGCAACTGCCATTATAAATGACTTTTGTTTGAAGCAAATGAATCTGAGAGGAACCTGACATTAACAACATATGCTTTTTCCCTAGAACATGGTGCCCTATGCTTTGATAAGAGCACTGCTTCTACGCTAATTCACCAGCATTAAGTTTCGTTGGGTCAACGGGTTGGAAAGCTTGATCGCAATGGAGGTACATGTTGACTCTAGTGATAGACTGACTCATACAATGCTTTCAAACTGGCTTTTTAGGTAGGCAACATTTTGGCTGTATTTCTGTACTCATGTGATTCAGTTCTAATTTAAAGGCAGCTACCCACTGCTTAATCTGAAAGAAGAACCAATCATTTATTCATCCTGATTAATGTAGTCCTATAATTCTGTTTACATCGTTCTGTTTTATTGTACTCTTTTAATAAATGTGTTTCTATGTGTTTATGTAATAGTTATGATGAGACCCCATACTATAAGGAATGAGGATAAAGATATCATAATAGTAACAAAGTGGCATAGTGGATTAATGGTCCAGGATCTGGGTTTAATTCCCACCTCGGGTCTGTGTGCATGGAGTTGCATGTTCTCCCTGTGCTTGGTGGGTTTCCTCACACAGTCCAAATACATGCAGAGTAGGTTAATTGGCGTTCCCAAATTGCCCATAGTGTGTGAATTTTGACCGGAGGTCCTACCACGATTGTAAAAATTGGAACAAATGCAGTGGTTACCACTGGCCTACTCAGTCCCTAGTTGGACCACAGAGGTTCCTAGATAAATGCTTATATCTCTAACTTTTTCCTAAGTTTGCTTAAGGTAGCCTACAGCATTCTAGTGTGTTACAGTAATGGTTAAAACGTTGCCCAGCAAGGTAAATACCTTTTGAAGGATAGTTTCCTGCCTTCAGAATGAAATACACCTACTGAGGTGATTTCCAAAGGCAGGCTTTTAAACCATCTGACTGGGTTATATACTGGCTAGACCTAGATGTGACCCGCAGGCCACACATTCCTCATCTGACAGAAAACACAGGCTGCAAAAGTCAGCGTTTACCTCCTGGGATAGTACAGAAGTGTTACTTCCACTGCTCTGTTGCTTGTCTCTTCCTGTATTCCTGTCAGTCAGTCTTCAAAATGTTTTCTTCCAGCAAACTTCGCCTATATCAAACTCTTCTCTTTCTACCATCCTTTCTTTTTTCATCTGCTTCAGCCATAATGTCTCTTCTTCCTTCCCACATCGCCTACACTATCTTTCCATCCCTATAAGCACATTCCTTTCTTTTGGTCAGGAACTGGCCTCTACAGAAGCAGCATGTTCCCAAAACCCAGGGGAGTAATCTCTCTACACAGACAGAACAGACCTGATGGCTGCCGCTTTAAAGAAAAATATTTACCCATGAGACTCCATGCTCTCATGATGTGCCCTATAAGTTATCTATAAATTTCCCCTCAAGAACACTAGTACAGATTTTTTCTTTAGTACGGAAAGGAACTTCTGTAGGAGGGAGCGGAGGAAGAAATGCATGATCAGGCAATAAAAAGGCTTTCCTAGATTAAATCAGTTTTTTAAAGAATTTAAAGCCAACTAATCCATGATTTTAGTTTTTTAATTACACTAAGAAAGGCATCATGGAATAACATCTGCAGAAGAAGGAACTAATAGAATATACTGAAAGGGTTTATTTAGATTTCAAATGAAAGAAGTCTGGCTTATATAATCTCCCACAATATTAAGCACTAATATGTTATGACCAAGATTGGAAGGAGGAAGACGTGCTAGTAAGTGATGCACAACGAAAGTAGAGGTTCAGCAATTGTAGAAGACAAAGACAAGGAATTACAAAGATTCTTCTTGCTATGAACAGTTACTCTGATTTGTCTTTTCAGTAATGTGAGCTGAACGGATATGTCTTTTGGATATCCTGCCCCTCCTCCTCAGCTGGGTATATGGGGGTATTCTTGGATGAAACATGTTTCTGAGCAGGTGTTTGACACACTATGATATCTCTGGAGTGAATCAATAACATGCTGCTAAAGTGCTATTAAAAACAAAACAAAAGTCAAGTTCTCGAGCAAAATCCATGATCAGCAATGCATCATGTGCCTGCAATGAACCTGAAAGATTGTCTTCAGTCCTCCGAGCTTGCGTTCAAGAAAAAAAGTGCAAGGTTCAAACCCGACAAAAAGATGCTATCAAGGACATGTAATGATGATAACTTGTCCTAGCAACTGAACTGTGGGCGTTTGTTTTTCCATTTTTGCTTCCCTTAGTATGTACAGTATATCTTCATCCACTCGGCGCTCTTATTGCACTTGTCCTGTTTATTGCTTTTCGAGTAAAGGCTAATGGCTGAACATGATAAAGATACAGTGGATTACATGAATGTTGCCCGCTAAAGCAGTCAATGATTTCTCTGACTTGTTGGCTTTCCTTTTCTTTCATTCTGCTGCTAGTATAGAAGGAGATCAATAATGACAGAATGACACTGAAACAGCATAATAACTGCATTCGGTGTGTGATACAAAGACATAAATAGGCTCGTAAAAGCATAATGGTTGAGTAATTTCAGACAGATGGTGTCCTGAGCACTAGAAGACAAACAGACTAGATAGAATATAGCAACACATGACTTAAGCAAAAATCCCTGACTGATCTTTCTATAATAAAATACATTAAATACTTAGGCAACTTATTTTCCCACACCATTGCTATACTGTAAATCTTCAATTGAGCCACCTCTTATGTCTTCATATTTTGCTTCCATAGTCAGACTTTATTTTTTTATGTTGTCTTGAGGAATGGTTCTCCGGCCTTCCTAAAGGATTTTTTATGCTCTCATTGTCAGTCAAGTCCCAGTACCTGACCAGTTTCCGAGGAATGTTTTTTTTTTTGTAAGTTAAGCCACACAGTGAATCATTCAAGCATAAAAAAAAACATCTAACTTAAGGGATGAATCAGAGAGAAACAGGTGCAGAAAATGACAGATGATCAGGCCGATGATTAGTACAGTATACTGGTGATGCTGAAGGCTGAGTGGTTGGAACAGACGAGAGGGGAAATGAGGTTGCTGCTGAGGTTGTTACATAAACAACCCATTTTTAAACTGGATCTTTAGGCCTGTCACGGTATAACAATTGTTCCAATAACAAAACTCGTTTTTCATTTAATATGGAGAAATAATGGGTTACTAAAGACTTTTTCATATTATTTTATATCAAAAATATATTTAAAACCATATATGAGGAACATTTAAGTGAAACATCATGCACCATTTGGCTTTGCCTAAGCACTTCACCTCTTTTCTTTGCTCATATATCTGCAAATGTTAGTCCTTACTGTAACTCCAGATAAGAGCAATTTCAGTGCAAAGTACAATTACAGTCATAAAAACCAGACATGTTCTTTGATTACTATGAAAAACTGTCTGCTCTATCAAAAAGCCCTTTTAGTCAGGTAGATATCTAGCTATAAACACCATCATTTGTTACCTTATTCTTCTTACATAACTGTTTTAATAGCATTACTTGAATTTTCGTTTTGAAACACAGCAGGTAAGGTTGGGGTTTATGTAGGGTAACTCTGGCTTAGATGGCCTCCTGGCTTGTTAGCACCTGAAACTACATCCAGCAATCTGATCTGATCTGACGTCAGAAGTAAGGTCAGTCCACAGATTATTTGCATTCAGAGCAGGTACAGCTGAAAGAGACTTTCAGTAGGTTCCTCGTTATCAGCTGAAGGCTTGCTGTTTCAAGATGCAAGAGCTGCAACAGATTTCATCAGCTGTTGTACATAAATTATCAAGACCATTCCAGCATGAAAGCATGAAGAATCCACAGATAAGTACATGAACAACAGTAAATCATCGTGTCTTTGAAAGCTAAAATTTGGGCTGATTAAGGTGTGGGAAAATTGGTGCTGAAACCATGTGACAAAGGCTCCAGAATAAATTCCAATCATCATTAGGAGGAATGCACCCTGAATGGGGCACCAGTCTATTGCTCACTCATACATAAGTGGGAATTTTGCATAGCTCATCGGCCTATCAGCATGATCAGAATAAATCCACAAACACACACACACACACATACACACACACACACACACACACACACACACAGAACATCTTCTCAAGATTAAACGAGGCACACTGGAGCTATAACACCAACCGCTTACATCAAAGTGCCACCCCAGATCCAGACAAAAAATGTATTTAAAATATTATTTAATATAATGCCCTTGTACCATCTCACTTTATGAAGGCAATACACAGCTCCATTACATACATGGCAGAACATTTCCAAAGGAGATACACATTTATGTATTTATCTGTTTGGATTTTTGCAAATGTACTGATTTTAGATTACTTCCATCTAAGTTGCCATCGTTCTTTTGGCTGCTCCCATTGAGGGCTTTCTATAGTGGACCATCCGATCCGTAAACAACTTGGCACAAGTTTCATGCCAGATGCCGTTCCTGTTGCAACCCTCTCTTTCTCTTCAGGCTTGTGACTGGCACTGAGGATGCCCTGCATCCAGGGGCTAGATTTGGGAATTCAACTGGACGTTTGGTACTGCAGTTGATAAGCTTCTGATTATCTGCATATACGTATGTGGCAGAATTTGTTTGTTGTTCATGAGTTTATTATTCATGTTAAATTTGTTTTTATTTCTTCCTCATAGCACTGCAGCCAATGTCAGTGTTCAAATCTTTATTTTGAAGACTAACCCACACACTGGAAGAATGCCCAATTCTGACGTAATGACTAAAAGTCCCATTAGATAACAGAGCACTGGCAGGAGTCAACGGAAATGGATGCACATGTTCATTCTGTAAACTAGAGCTAATGACACATAACCCTTTTTAGCCCAAATCAAAGAGCTACTTGTTATCCATTCTGTGCGATTATTACAGGGAAGGAGGAGCTCTTAGGCCATTACAAGCTAGAGATGTTCTGAGTAACATCAACACCCCAGAAAATCAATTCTTGCAGTAAACATCAACACAAGCTTCTAGTATGTTGGGCAACTTTTCATGCAGTCTAAGCATTCTGCTTCTTCATTCCTTACTTTAGGAGTAAAACTGACACAGCGGTAACTATTAGGCTACTGCAAGCCACAGGTCAAGGCTAGACATAAACAAATAGCTAACAAATAGTTTGAGGAAAAGCTGCTAGTCCAGGGTACATAGAAACATAGAAACTACAGTATGTCTTGTAAGCTCTATCCTCCTCTAAACAAATTCATGTTCTTCATATTCATCTTCTATACTGTATATCCTATATACAGAGTCGCAGGAAGCCTACAGTCTCTCCCAGGAAACTTCAGACACAAGATGGGGTACACCCTGGACAGGGTGCCAATCCATCAAAGGGCACACATCATACACTATGGGTAATTTGGTAACACCAGTTAACCTAATCTGCATGTCTTTGGACTGTGGGAGGAAACCCAACTAGCATGGGGAGAACATGCAGACTCCAAACACAGACCCGAGGCAGGAATCGAACCCTCAATCCTGGAGGTGCGAGGTCACAGTGCTAAACCAAAATTTTTTTATCATTAAATAAGGCTCTTATATATATATATATATATATATATATATATATATATAGTTGGAATTATTTCCACAGAGAGATCAAAAAGAAGATCCTTTTCCGAAGGCTAAATCATGGCTAAGTTAGGAGAAAGTTGTTTTTTGATTGTAAGGAAGGTTTGGCTTGATGGTATACAAGCACATCTCAAGGGTAGAGTCGTTCTTTCAACAGTTTTCAATAGCACAGGGTGTATCGAGCAGCCTTGGCTCAAGCTCTCTGGCCCTTTTGAGAGAGTGATGATTAGGAAGAAAAGAGAAGCACACAGGTTGCCCCGACTGTGCATATGAGATGGCAGTATGCTGAGTGCTGTGGAGTGCTGAGTCAGCAGCGATGCCACAGAGGAGGAGGCTGAGTCAAATACTGACCTCGTCACTACAGACAGAAGGGCGTCTCTAAGCATCTGTATGCTAAAAATTTACCCTGTTTTTTTTGCTCAAGCTGATTTTTGTCTAAATTAAGTTTTCCAGACATTAGACTTGTTTAGTTTGGTTTATCTAACATGAACATGAACATGAACAATATGCCTGATTGAGTACAAAGCGCAATGTCGCATTCTGAACATCTGACGTAAATAGAAATGAAAACATACATGTGACGTATGAATTTTTCTTGCTATTTTTAAATTTTGTCTTTATTTTGCTAAAATCAATAGGAATCAATAAAGGATGGGATATACTGTATTATCTGCCATTTTCCTGCTCGAAATGTGCTGAAAATAAATTGCTGAGGTCAACATAGCACTAAATCTTTCAACTATATTTATATTCCGGAATATAAAAAAAAATTCTAACAGCTATTACAAAGAGCGACTAAATCTGTTCTAGTTTGAAGAATAATCAGACACAACTGTCTGTATGCAGCATCCGAGCTTTTGAAGTCTCACCAGCTTTTTAGAGGCTTTGAAGTCTTGCTTCATGAGTTGAAGCGAATGTGAGTGCGTGTGTGTGCGTGTTTGTGGCAGCTGGTGTTATGTGCAAAGCAGTCACAGTGACAGGTCTGTAGTCCACTGTGAAAATAGTTGTGTGGTTATGGATTAGCCTTGGTCGGTGTAATTATTATTGGAAAGCTACTGTAAAAGCACAGCAGCCCTACTGACAAGTATGAACATGGATTAATACTTGAAGGGCAGGCATTGTTTCATGAGTTAGTCTGCTAAGAAAATCTCTTACACCAAGGGTGTACTGTATAATAATACTGTATAAGCCAATACAAGAGAAACTGTAACAGAGAAGATATTAACAGCTACTTATAATGGGGACCCACATGATTTGAGAAGATTATAGTGTTGAATGGTGAGGTACAGGATTTAATGTTTTTTAATTTAACATTGTTAAAAGATTAAAGCTAAAAATAAGCTGATCAGCTTTGATGTAATCAGTAATATTTCAGGTTAAGGCCTATGTACGTCTGCTATGTACCACTGCTATCGTGGGCAGGGCTTGTAGGATGACTTTTACACACACACACACACACACACACACACACAAATGTAATTACTGCTGTCTGGCTCACGGGTTACATAAATTGTCCGAATAACGGACTACATTTTTTTAAATATAACTCAATAACTGAGTACTTAAATGGCGGACCTAACATGTTAGATTACTTGTTACATCAAAAAAGTAATCCAAGTACTCTAACCAGTACTTAGACACAAATCCTTTCTTTTATTTATATAGATGTAGTCTATAATGATAATAATATTTCCATGGTTAAGCAGGGGTTCCTATTAAAGTGTCTGGTGAGTGTATACATCGTTAAGCCTTAGTGTACACACACCTGAGCTGCACCCAACACTGCATTTAGATTTCATTTATGGCATAGGTTTTACTTCAGGCAGATATCTAAAGATTGGAAAAGTTTCATTAAATCCTGTCGAGCCAGTTGTGCATAATGTTGTGACATCTGGCCGGACAGACATTCAGATATACAGACAGGACATTTTCTCACACTGGTTTTGAGTCCTCCGATGTACGAAATGTAAGGATGTCATTGAAAGAGCAAGTTTTGACCAATGGACAGACAAAACCTCTCTTTTATTTATATACTGTAGATGTAGGCAAATCTTATAATAATATTTGCATGGTCAAGCAGGTGTTCCTATTAAAGTGGCTGGTGAGTATCTACATCGTTAAGCCTTAATATACACACACCTGAGCTGTTGGTTCGGCCCCTGTAGACATCATCATAGGCTTTCCACTGTTGAGTAACATGGTAAGCATGGATGAAGACCACCAACACTCCCACCACACAGCTAAGAGGAATGAAGGCAGCAGTGCAGAGAGCTGTGTACACATTCGGGATGAAGCACCTATACACACAGACAGTGAGAGAGAGAGAGAGAGAGAGAGAGAGAGAGAGAGAGAGACCGAAGGAGAGGGAGGGGAGCAGAAAAATACAGACACACATAGTACATAATTTTAGTTAATTAGTTCAGTTTAAACAAAGTGCTAACTGAGTCAAACTGGTCTTTGTGGTTATTATACAGAATGAATTTATAGAAATGTTTGGTTCCTATTAAGTGGAATGTTAAAGTATGTGTGCAATTAGCTGTACATCTGTGCCCTGTACAGTATATTTGTCTGTGTATATCAATTTTTTGTCTGTGTATATCAATGTAATGGATGTGTGCAATGTGTGCGTGCCATTGATGTAGGTCCTGTTTATGTCTGAGCTGTGCATGTCTGGGTGATATACAGTATGTGCTGTATATGTCTATGTTCTGCATATCCTGTGGTATATGAATGCATTTGCTTTGTATGTCTGTGGTGTGTAAATTTGCCCGACAGCCCAGTCACGGGTGCTGTTTATGTCTGAAAAAACAGACATGCAAAGTTTCAGTATACTTTCTGAGCATATCTGCATTATTTATGCATGTGCACCTGCGTGTACTATGAATAACTTTGTGCTATATGTACTGTATGCATGCCTCATCTCATTGTCTTAGCCAATTAGCATGCCTTAGGACTGTGGGAGTAAACCTGAGCACCCAGAGAAAACTGACCAAGCTCGGGGAGAATATGCAAACGTGTTCCCAAGGTGGGAATCGAACAAGCCCGGGAATTGAACCTGGCCCCTGGTGGTGCAAAACAACAGTGCTAACCACTACGCCACCGTGCAGGCCTGTGCTGTGTAAATCTGCTTGCTGTAATGTCAAGGCTGGTCTTTATGTCTGAAAAGGTTTCAGCTTGATTTTCGGTTTCCTGAGGCAGCAATGCCATCTCTCCCTGTCTGGTTGACATGTTCCCATCCTCCCATTTTATCTCAGGAATTTCTTTCCATCTGCACTTGTTTTTCGCCACTGTGCAATTAGCAATTCTCAAACTGGCATTCGGCATGGGAAAGCTTGGGGAGTGCAATGGAGGCTGATTTTTGTTTTGACGTGATGGTTGTCCAAATAGAAAGGACCAGCCCCTCGTTCACAGAGCCAAACAAGTAATTTTACTCTGAGAGAGAGGAATGGCACTTTATGTCACTAATGGAACTCGAGGCATGCGAAAGGTGGTATGCAAGGGTGAAAACCCTTATTATTTCAATGTTTGCTTTAACTTCACTAGGAGAACTCAGGCTTTCCAAACACAGAATGTTATTTCACATTCACACCTAAGAAGAGTGCAAAGTCTTCCACAATACGTCAACCCAGGGTAGCATTAATCTTTCATATTTCACTATTTAAATCATACGAGTAAACAAGTTACTCTTTTTACACTAGAAGGTCAAATATCCCACAGTGGCAACTGTGGCTTCCCACAGCTTTGCTGTAATATTAGCTTCACTCAGGGAGGATGGAATGATGTTGAACTATAACTAAGGCCCGCTACCTAACAATACAGGGTGGAGAAGGGAAAAGCGTGAGGACAGATAAAAAAAAACAAAAAACGGAGAGGTCACACAAAGTTAGCTGACGTACACTGCCTGATAAATCACCCCAGGGAGTGGTAAAAGAAGGAAAGCAAACTCTTAATCACTGTATGTGCAAACAAAATACTTTCCACTCATATTGCATGACAAAGGTACAGGCATAGTTGCATTGAAAAGTACCTTTAATTTGTAAAGCTGCTCTGGGATTTAATTTACACAGCACTTTTTACACAGATTCCTCCATATAATAAATTGATGTGTCAGTCATATCAGTGTGATGTATTGGGAATCTATATTTGACTCTGTAGTAAAGGTGTTTTGACTGACTTTTAATAAATCCTGACTTCCTAAATAATGTGGAAACAAAATAAAGCAAAAAAATAAAAAATAAAATATCCTCCAGGCGCCCCTGACATCCTGACATTTTTTTCCTTGGCCTGTTATTAGCAGAGGTGGAAATTGATGAACTATGTGTACTTTTCTTTTTATAGTATAATTATGTCTGCCATCAGAAATAACATCAATATAATAACATCGATCAATTATATACCAGTAAATGATGACAGAATCATGGGCACCCATGGCTCACCCATGTCTGCAGGGACTAAAGGCCAGTCCGTCCGGTCAGATCCCACAAAAAACCCAATGCATCACAAATCAATGAAAAAAAATCTCAATGCACGCCATGATGGAAATGTACCAAAACACCCAGTGCACCAAAGCCCACTGTACATGAGTCCTGGCCTCCAAATTCCCGGGATCCCAACGCAACCAAGCACCCATGGGATGCACCAGACAAACCAGTCAGATCCACAGCATCCAAAGGATCAAACACGGCAGTACACGACAGTATACTGTAGGGTCGTGTGCAGTCTTGGCCCAAGGGGCTAAAATGACATGTGGTAACATGTAAGTAAGCTATTAGCTAGCTAAGTATGCTTGACTAGCTAGACAGATTTTTTACTGTATGACTGCTCCGTATTAAAATTGAGATGTACCACGAATGCTTAATTGCCTGTTGTGTTTAACATATTTAAGTGTTGCTATAGCCTAAGGGTAGCACTCTGGATAAAATATAAGCTCCTTTTTGGTAGACAGGTACTATATATAGTGCTAAAACGTGTAAAAACTAACATGAGCTAACTAGCTAGCTAATAAACCAAGCAAAGTAATGAAACCACAACAGCATTTGGCTAAGAGCTAAGATATCACTGCTACTGTACATGATCACTAGTTCAACTCAAGCAAGTTACTACTATAGTAGCAGTAGCCTTAGGTCAATGTTGTTTTGTAACCCTTTCCACTACATTTAATATTAATGCTAAAAGATTTCAGCATAGGCTACGCAGTAACTTGTATCAGCTGCACGGTGCAAATTTACTTTGCCTAATCCAAACACATGATGCTAGGAAAATGATTTATGGCTATATATTTCTTTTGGCAGCAGCAACATGGGACCATTCAATCAGCTCAATAAAGTAAAGTGGACATCCCGTTCCTTGTGGTTTTTCCAGCCAGTAAAGGCGCAAAAAAAAAAGAATAAACATATAGTGGAGAAACGTGCAACCCTCATTTTCTTTGCAAAGTTAAAAGAGACAGGTGATAAATTAATTTTCAGCAGAGGCTTTGGTATGCTGTTGTACTTGTGCTGGTGCGAGCTGTGGCTACTTGTTGTCTTAAAGGGACGCATCACAACCAATCAATACAAAGTTAAATTTTGAATGACTACCTTTAACATGATGGGAGTGGTCATGATCAACTCCCATCCAAAGAGCGTGAGGGCCCACTGAATTTTTTTTTTGATGGGAATAAAAAAGTCGCTTTCACAGTCACATCACAGTGATGTGTGAGACGGTGCTCTCCTCCATTATTATCAAAACACTAATTTGAGGAATCGTGTCAATCACTCCTGTACAGTTATATAGACATTTTAATACGTAAAAAAACTGTAACAATTAGTCATGCCATCTGAACAACAAACTCATTGTCTTTTTTTTTTTTTTTGATATTTTAATCCATCCACATGCCATCTGGAACATCGTGCAATGGATACTCCCTACCCTGGAGATATATCTGTCTTTTCTATGGAAGTTACATAAGAGGCGGGTAATGCCCAATTTAAGAACAGCAATTAGCCTAACCTGCATGTCTTAGGACTATGAATTAGGAAACTGGAAGAAACCTACCAAGCGCAGGGGGAACATGCAAACTCCACGTACACAGACCTCGAAGTGGGAATCGAAGCCTGACCTTGGAGGTGAAAGGCGACACTGCTAACCACTAAGCCACTGTGCAAACTCATAGGACTCATATGATTTTAAAATGTCCCGCCGGTAGGAAGTAGTTGGAATGTGCCGGACATGACTTTATGGAGTGATGCAACTCTTTTGTAATCAGTACAAGATTTATCAATTGATTGATTGATTAAATGCTCAGTGTACGGTACTCTATACAATACACATATGGGTTGCCCATCTATAGGCAAAAATGTATTTAAACACAGATTACAGCAAATGCTCAAATTTACAGCTTCTGACTTCATGCTGAGCATTTCCTAATGTATCAGAACTTATGTTAGATGATTTTAAATACAGCAATTTTCTCAGCCAATTCCAATGTACTACTGACCCCAGATGACCCCACAAACGAAAGTTAAGTGGTGTTAAGTCTGGTTTTCGTCTACTATTGTTAGTTTTGAAGAAAACTTGGGTCCAAAATATCTCAAATATCACATAAGAAAAAAACGGCTGTGGATCCAGGCTTTTGGGTCAACCTGTCTTTACTTCTGTTAAAAACTTAATATGAACAGAAATATATACAGTAGTTTCCTGTTTTTTTTTTTTTTTAAAACAAGAATGCTCAAAAACATGGTTCTCTGAAGTTCCTTCGAGACGGTGTACATTCTGTAGCTCCCTGTCTGAAAACACAACCTTGAAACTTACTTCCTTGTGAAGAGGCGGGAACTGGAAAGCTGTGTGAGATGAGGTGAGATGACATCACTTGTTTGTCTCTGCGAGAGAGGGTTATTTACCTTTCCGGCAAAGGCAGGGAGTGCAACCACCCTGGAGACCGCAGCAGTGTTGCTCAGGAAGAGGGAGGAGAAAGAAGCTATTACCTGAGCCTGGGAGGGTATGAAATTCACTGTATACACACTCACTGCCTGTGACCTCATAACCAAAGCAACTAAAAATAACCCCAATACCCCTACTTACTAACGGCAGTAACCACCTCCACTCATTCTGGGTATGGAACTTGCACAAACTACAAAGGTAGTACTTATTCTGCGGGTCAGGACGAGTGAGCTTAATCATCAAGCATGTGTTGTAAGGGTGTATGTGTGTTTGAATGACAGGTGTGATATAGTGATCTACGTACGACACACGTTTGTAGAGTCCACTGCCAAAAAGTGGTTTTATTTCACCACTTCTCAAACTTTGGTTTATGAAAGAAATTTATTAATGTTTAAGGACTAATAAACTATATCTACGTATTTCTATATCCTGTTAATACATTATACTATGTTACTATTTGCTACAGTAATTATCATTATCCTAACTTAATACAAAATATACCCAACACTGATTAATCTATAATAGTTATAAATACTTGAATAAATGATGAAATAAAACCAGTTCTTGGTTTTGGACTTTTGGACTGTTGTGTGTGACAGTGCACTCACAGCTCTCCCTGTACCAGACCGTAGACATCGTGAATGCTCCAGCTATAACCACCGAGCAGCACTGTGACAAGAATAATGATGACCAGAGCAGGAAGTCCCCAGCTCAGCAGGAAGTAGAGCAGATAGCGTCTCTCTGTGTGCTCGTCATTCATCACCAGGGTCTGCCAGAAGTTAACGGCCTGAGGAAAAGCAACATGAAAGATGATTTAAACATGGAAAAGTGGCCAAAGTACCCTCATTTCATTATTGAAAGAAAGCAAAGTAACTTGCAACAGTAGTGGTCTCAGTATAGTCTCGTTTACTTAACGGCATTTTTACGCTTGACATTTCTTTCACACTTGATTTCTTTCTGTACGAGTTTTAATTTGGGGTTTTAGTGAAAATTACCAGGTCCCCAGCATTCCCAGCATCTACTGTATTAGTTTCTGCCATCAAGTTAATTTAAATCATTCTAAAGACCTTTCTAATGCAGGTGTAATTTAAGGTCAAATATACAGAAAGGAAAAAAGTTATAATTCTGTGTATAATTCTTTTTATCATTTTATTTTTGTTCCTTTTAATGCCATCATGCTGGCTAATACTGTATGTCGATATGTTACAACATATAAAGGGGAAACCCACTCACCCAGAAGTGCGCATAACCATACAATACATTATTTTGGCAAACCTTTCTCCCATGGACTAAATGTTTCAGGTTAAGTGAATCACACTTTTGTGTTGCTGATTATTAACTGTTATACTGATTACAAGAAAATTATTATTTATTGTGCTTGGAGTCTGTGTACATGGAGGGTTTCCTCCCACAGTTCCAAAACATGCAGACAGTCAAATTGGTGTTCACAAATTATTCATGGTGTGTGCGTGTGTGCCCTGTGATGGACTGGTACCCTGTTCAGGGTGTACCCCGAAGTCTCCTGGGATAGGCTCCAGGCTTCCTGTTACCCTGTAGAGGTTAAGCGCTATAGAAGATGAAAGAATGAATGAATGAACACCACATTTGCACAAAAATGATTCTTTTTCCTAGTTGAAAAATTATTGGAAATTATAAAAGATAATGTATAAGTGTTCTAGCCCCATTTAGGAACTATAACCTTGGGGTAGCAGTGTGCACCGACATGTCAACTGAATTTCAAACTTTATGAAAAGTTCTAACCGGACCTGAGTGTGCATCGTCATTTCTGGTGTGACATGAGCTTAAAAGAAAAAGCCACACTCATTATGTTTCTTCCCAGTCTGATGTAAAACAGGCGTTATCTTATACCGGAAAACAAATATTGAAACTGTTGTCCAAGGTAACCAGGGTTATTAGGATAGTAAATTTGTACATTGTGACTTCGGACAACCTGAGATTTTTTTTTAGGAAAGGAGACATTTTGAATTCAGAAGTCTAGAAGAGGAGTCAAGACCTGACATTATAAAAGTATAAATTATGACATAACCTGATTCATTAAAAAAAAGAAAATTCTGCTGCACTGGCCTTGGGATGAATCTTGTTGAAAAGACAAAATTAATACTGTTTTGTTATTCAATCTCTGAATCAATCTAGAAAGCTAGATGATGCCTAATGCATTTACCTTATATATACCTGTTACCATGCCTTCATGACTCTCTGCCACCTTACTGTCAGCCATTGGCTAGACACTGATATGTGCTTCATAAACAAGGAGCTCTCAAATCAATGGCCTACATTGATTGTGTTTTAAAGGTAGAGATGGAAACTGTGCTGGCCTACAGAAAGATAAGGATAAAGGAAGGCAAACAGTTCACACATAAGGCAAATAAAAAGCAAGCACGAGAGAGAGGGGGGGGGGGGCTGGGCAGAAATGTGAATGACAACTCTACTAGGAAATATAGTGATGCAGAGGGATGTGACCTAATAAGACACGACATAAATAATACAGACTAGCACAGTTAATGATTGCTTAAAGAAATAGCCTAAGGCTGCGATTAGTACTAATATTAGTTCACGGGAAAAGATGAGCTGAAGAATAGTAGGTGTGTAGTGTGCTTGGAGTTGGCAGAGGATTTGTGAGAGGTGGCCGCAGGCACGTCTGAACAACTCCCGCGAAAATGCTGTGCAAGCAGAAACACCCGTAGCTCGAGTTGTGGATGAGACTGTGTGAAAACATGTGTTTGAGAAGTAGGGCAAGGAAAGAATGGGCCGCTCCTGTTCAAACGTTCAAGACATTTAAGCTGAAAGGAACTAGTCAGGGCAAGGATACTGTATAAAGTACTCAAAGTTTAGAGGTTGCTCAACATTAATCTTCAATATTGTTGATATTTGATTGATAAATTTACCAAGATACACAAAAGCTTAAATGAAAAGGACAAAAATGAGCCTCCTACCCAAAATGCATGTGGCGACCTATAAAAATGTTTTTCTCTATAAACTCTTATAAATACCCAGAGTTATTTTCTTTTTTTTTAAACTTTATCCCCCTTTCTCCGAATTTTTCTGATTTTCTCCCCTAATTTAGTAGTATCCCAATCCACCCCGTCACTAGAGGCTCCCACATTAAGCTTCTACTGCCAATCAGTTGGGAGGGCCGCAGACCGACCCACGTGTTTCCTCCGAACCACGTGGCGTCACCGACCATTTTTTTCGAACTGCTCGCTCACGCACCGTTGGGGGCGGTGTAACACACTCGGAGGAACAGCGCTATCCGCTCCCTCCGCCTGCGCGAGCTCACAGACGCCCCTGATTGGCTTGTAG
>JAOVVA010000029.1:10580363-10594388 GCA_028565275.1 Leiocassis micropogon | reverse complement strand
TTTTGCACTCATGAGACTAAGTATGCCGTAAAAACATGGGATAATTCATGCATATATCCATTTCTGTGCTGGTCCAGTAATTCTTGGGTAGTTGACTGACAAATGTCCTTGTTTACACTGTAGTGTTCCCAGAGTAAACAGCACTCGGAAGGACGTAGCTGTACAACAAGCTTTTTCTCCTGGGCGACACATACTGTACAACAATACCTGTCTATTATATAGTGAACAGGACAAAAAAAACCTAACATGTTATGTTTTTAGAAAAACATAACAAATCCTGAAATCTAACTTGTATCAGAAAACTCATACCGTCACCTTTGACTGTTCCAAAGTGCTGGCACTGGAGACTTCTTCTATAAATATTAAACAAACGTCTTCTAAGAGAAAGCTTCACTCAAACAAGTTACACATTAGCTCGAACAACACCCTTAACTTCCAGGTAATTTTCAGCCTGTGTGTTTTTAATAGGTTTGCCATTTAACTCGGAGAAAATGCAAAACAAAGACGATGGGACTAACCCCTGAAAAGACCAACAACAGTTAACCTTCCTGAGATCCTTACTGCAGTGCTCCTAGATACCTGATCGTGTTCTCTGCCATTACATGTTTTTATCACCGACATCAAATCAGTGGCTATTTACTGTCTCAATGAGCGACGATTCAGAATAGAAATAGAGGTGACCATGGGAACACACTCATAAATCAAAATTCAAAAACTTCAAAATCATGCAAAAGCATCATAAGTATTAGATCCCCCCCCCCCCCCCCCCCCCAGTAACCCCTATGTTTTGGTTAACATTTGATTATGCAACACATCTACCAAATTCCAAGTATTAGAATACTTACTAGGGGAGATTGCATACAGGGAAGCAGAAATATTTTTGTCAAATCTATAAAACATGGTAGAACATTAATTTTTGCACCAAACATAATCAGCTTTATTTTAAAGGTACCTCCAGGTTTTTAAGAACAGTAACATGAATCAATGAATCAGTAAAAGTTTATAACAGCTTTTGATCTCACCGCTTTGGGTACGTTTGATTAGTCTAAGATGTCACTCACTTACTCATTCAATCACACATGCACACATTATTCTCAGGAATAACAGAAGATAACAGCAGGTGTGTGCATGTGTGATTGAATACTAATTCCTGCATAATAATTCCTTATAACTGCATAATAATTCCTTATAACTTGTTTTATGCAACCTCAAACCTCAGCCAAACCCTGCTATGTGTGGAAATTTGTTAAAAGTTAATTAATGTCTTGATGACATTCATGATTCGAGGATTACTCGACTCAAAGTAACATATTCTGAGCAATGGGGTTTGCTCTGGGACTGATCAGTAAGAGCACGTTTTCACAAGTCATCAGTGTGGCTATAGAGCGACCCCTACAGGTGAACTCAAAAAGAAAAAGTTCCTACAGAAAATGCAAACTGCTTGTTGACTAGAAACAAGACAAACAGTATTAGGGCCTCAGCTGCCTGTATAATCGACCAAACTGCCACGTAGTCAAGGAACAGAGACAAAAGATTCCCAAAATAGCCGTAGACTTTCATAAAATTAATTATGGATGCTTTCCTTTCCCATGTCTTCATACACATCCTGTACACACTTGTGCACTTCCTGTATACTCTGGCTTAATCTTTATTCCTATCTGCTTTCGGTACATTTCCCTTTTTATCCAGACGGTTATTCCATGATGCACACACTTCACACTATCCCAGTCTGCGAAAGTGGACTCCCATTTTTCTTTCGTCCAGTCTGTACTTTCCATAGGTCTGGATGAACCTAACTGCATACATACAATTGGTTACCACTTTCAATGTGATGGTTAATCAGAATGTGTTACAACTTTACACTGGCAGATGTGTGGTATGCATGAATAATTCATATTCCCTCAGCTGAGTGGCGCTGGCATGAGGCCATGTGTAATCAACAGACGCTGAGAGAGTTGCCCGTGAGGTGAAGCTGGACTTTTGTCCCCCTTTTCCCATCCAAAGTGCAGGCTAAGTGATACACCCACATATCTAGGGATTTCCAAAAATAATTCAGCCGGTGCGATCTGTGCAGAGGTCTAGTGATGAGCTGTACAGACAGGTGAGTGACAAAGGGGAAGCTGTATGAGCAGCATGCATAAGTCATAAGTGGGCCTTTTGATTTTAGGTATAACTGATCAAATATAGAGCCTATGTATCTGAGTAATAAATTCATCCTGATTTGTAAATGCAAGACTGCAGGAGATCAAGAACTTAATCAAGAACCTTTCTCACATCTGGCCTGCAGTTCTGGAGTGTGATAAAGCAATAGAGGGGTTGAAATTAGAGCTCCATAGTGCAAACTTCAAAATTCTACAGGACCAAGTGCCAGGGAGAAAACAATAAGTGATCCAAATGAGAATCTTTGTCAGAAATTAAGTTTCAACAAGTTAAAACAAACTCTAGAATCTGAACTAAACCTTATTTGGAGCAAAGGGAATTGTGCAAAAGGTCAGATCAGTTATTTTTTTGCTTTTTTTTTTTTTTTTGCTTTTATTTGCAAACCTCTTTACACAAGTTCAAGGTTCCACGTGGTACAATTTTGGGTTTGTTGCCTGTTGGTCTGCAGGCAGAGAAGGCTTCTAGACTACAGTATATACAGTACACATTGACATACATACATGGCATATCAGTGTTTGCTCTGAAACATACACTCTTTCCCTTTTTGAAAAACACAGGAAATACTGTAGTTCTGCAGGGTAAAGGTTATGATATTAGACAACACAGACACCAGACCTAATGCACAAGGCTTACAGACAGTGCAGATTTAATAGGCTACACAGGAAAATGAATACAAACTTAATCCTAAGGGGGTACCTGAAGGACTCTTTGAATGCTAAAGGACTCCATAAGAGACGATAACTCGTGAAGAGACAACCTGAAGAGTGCTTTGTGGAACCATTCTGGAACTGGATTTACATGGTGTCACCTGTCTATGAGTTGTGTCTAATGACTCAGCCAGATCTCTGGCAAAGAACCATAAAATATTAAAGGGATTACAAGTCCCCATTCTGATTATACCAAAGAAGCTACAGCGAAGCACTTGCCAAGTTACAATGCTCCATGATGTTTCCAAGTGACAGATTCATATAAGGATAATGTGAACATTTTAAAGTGTGGAAAAGCATAAAGAGATGACCATACTGTACTAGATGATGTGTTGTTGTGTTATGCATTCACACACTCCCTTTTTCGCTGTTGAACTAGCTCAATCCTACTAGGAAAACCTTAAAAGCTCAGCACCTTGTGATCCGACTCTTCTGTGTGTTTTGACACAGTTATGTACAGCGCTCTATTAGTATATCCTGCGCTCTTCCTTCACGCAAGATGATATCAGAAAGAGCTCTGCCAGGTTTACGTCAGGCCCTGAGCTCAGCCAGGAGACACAAGGTGGTAACTTTAGCTCTACTTTGCCGGCCCTATACCCCCATTAGGGAATATCATGTTAGTACTGCATTGGGGTAGGTAATTAGCTTGGAGTTGGCCATGATCTGGAGCAACAAGGTCTTGACCTGAGCAGTATGCATCCAATTTCCACCAACACGAGAGGAAAAAAAGGGGGCGGGGTTCTGACCAGTTTGAACCAGACATGGCTAAATGAGCAGAACGAGGCGAATGATTTAGGGCAAATGAACAAGCATGGGTCCTGTTTGATTTGGCAACCCACTGCGTTTGTTTCCTAATCTGATTGAGTCGTGGGACCGACGTGCTGTTTGGATTCACTTGGCCGTTTTTGTGTGAGTGTGGGAGTGTAGTGACACACATACCCACGCTCACACTCAGAAAAAGCACAGGAAGAGAGAGGCTGGGATATGGATCTTTCCTTCTCTTGGCTTTCTCATACATCCTCCCTCCTGCTCTCTCTCTCTCTCTCTCTTTCCAACCTTGACGTCATCTGGGGCTGGTTCATTACGGTAAACGAGTGGTTAGAAGAAACCCGCTCATGTGCGTCACGCAGAATTCGGTCATTCGAGTCTGCCTCTTATGGCTGAACAGCTGACACTGACAGCACTTTTACTGGTTATAAACAAAAGTGTTTATTCCGTGACCACAATACTTTCACATACCTTTGCGGCACAAGCTTTTAGACGAGGGTAGTGTTTATTCTGCTCATACTGTATCTTTGACTGTTTTGGAAATTCGCAAAAATACATGCAATTTTATCGAGTAAGAAAGAATATGTTGTTCCTGTAGATAAAGCGTTGAGACTGTATGGTTTAGAATCGAGTCTAGAGCATTACAGGGTGTGTCCTTGGTCTTATGACACCTTAGCAATTTTTTTTCTATTTCTAAACAAGAAAACAGCCAAGAAATAGTACTATTGACTACATCAGTGTCAAAACATCTGGAAATAATGCGCAACATAACGTGTTTTTGATCCAAACAATCGTTGGTCTACAATGGCCATGCTGGAAAAATCATACCTCTCATGATAACATGACAAGCAAAGAGGAAGCTGGATTACAGAAAAAGGATGTGGTAAAGTCGCTTATGTGTGAACGCCAGGCTAATTTACAATCCTGCACATAGATAAACTCACTGACACTGTCGAGCGTGAAGCATTCTGTACTAATATACAACCACAGTCGAGTATGTCTAACCCGCATGTCTCAGAACTCATGACCTTCTCTCAATATACTGTAGTACATTATTTTTCGAAGAAAAAAAAAATGCCTTTGTTGCCTGGAGTTAAAAATTTACCTGCATAGCCTTGAGAGTAATGTGTTGTGTCTAAACAGAAGACAAAAGACGAGAGAGAAAAATAGCCCTGTGCAAGAAGAAATGTAAGGAAGCAAACAAGTAAATAAAAAAATTATAAAATGTATTATTTATACTATTTTTGTTAGCGTCATGTATTTACAGTAATGCATGACATAAACATATTGCAAAAAGTGTGGTAATCTGGAGTTTAAGTAGTAAACCTTAAGTAGTATATCGCATATTAGATTTGGGTATGTAAGCTGTAGGTTTTGCACAAACACAATAATTACTCAAACTTTATTGTACTTACATGTAATAAAGACTGTTTATGTGAATATATACAAGGTAAAATAAAAATAACAAGTATACACACTGCTAACCACACTTCACTTTACTCTGAAAAGACATTATTAAAATATTTAGCAATATGTAATTGTTTAATATTTGACCTAAAATGTGTATTTCTTTATAATGACATATATACAGTAGATATATAGAGTGCTTTATTAATCCTAAAGGGAAATTGTACTGTAGATAAGGTCATGTCATATTCATAATGTACTGCTTTGATTATTACATATCCATTTGTACATGTTAAATTTTCAACTTGCACAAATACCCCTGATATATTATTTAAAAAAAGCTATACTGTACATACCTTTACATGGGTGGTAAATTAATTAAAAACCCAGTGGGTCTGTTTGCCTGTGGGGCATGTTGATGACATGTTTTGGGTCCTTTTATACAGAACCGTCACTGTAAATAAAGGTTTAAATCATCTTTATCGTATGATGAAATATTCCCTGATAGAGATCTCCTTCAGGATGACAACATCTCCAGTTGTAGGACACGAAATGTCATGGAATGGCTCAGTATGAAAATGAAATAAACCATATGATATGACCTTCACAGTCACCAAAGTTGAATTCCTTATGGGTCGACAATGCTCCACTCGAACCACCATATATATATATATATATATATTATTGTAAATAAGTCTGGGGATTAATCCACCATGACAGGTCCAAAGACTCGTAGAATCTGTGCCGGTGTAAATTGAGGCTTCTCCGGTTGCACAACACTCATAATTGTTTTAAAAGATTCATCGTTGTTTTTAATTACTTTAATTACTCATTATTTATTTATTTATTTTTTACTGAGCATTTAAGCAACTGAGTAATTATATTATCATGTGCGGTTTTTATTCTAACGTTTCTGTGTACTTGAACATCCAACATGAAACGTGTTTGTCAGACATTACCTGCAATTACTACATTTATTAATAATTTATCTATTAATTAGTGTGTAGTTTGCATCCCGCTAGTCTATTCAGAGTTAATGCCTGGGTGGAATGTAATGCCTGGGTAGAAACTTGAGGATGGACGAACATGCAGCGGTCTTTTGAATGAGTCTTAAAGGTTATCTTAAAGTGGGAAAGTCTTGTTACATGTAGCTTTCTAGACATTTTTGGTTTAGATGGTAACGTCCCAGAATTACCCATAAGCACTGCTCCTACTGGTTTTACGGTATACACACATGCTGTACGGTACATATGTGATTTAAGATATCCTTATGTAAATATTTGACTTTGTGCACTTGCAAGTCAGTGTTTATAAGACTCTGGGAAACTGTATACAAAATTCTGTCACATAGAAATGAAGAGGTCTATGTTGTGAACCTAACACAGTCCTGGACCTGAAATCTCCAAGGAGCTGAGGACCCCGGCTTTTTAGATTAGGGCTTAGATTGCAATTTGAACAAGCACGGCATGGCACCTGTTTATGTTTCTAACACTTAACATGTTTAAGTCTCTGTGTGTTCATGTGGCTCTATACTGTACCTTGCACTGTTCCTGAGGGCAGCCTGCATACGTCTGAAGCTAAAGACCTTTTTATTGCCCAGGCTTGCTGGCTAATTGCCCTGGTTAAATGTGTTATTGCCGCTCATATGAAGAGCCCTAGCAGTGATGACACACAAAGCCAGGTGAGCTTCGCTGGGTAACTTTCCACTCCCTACAGTCTTTAGTTGTGAGAGGAACAACAGAAGGAGAGACAGGTGGCTTGACCTCTCCAGTTGATATTGATCTTATTTATTTATCTTTTTTTTTACGTAGTAACCGACTGTTTGCCCCAGTTTATCAGCTCTATACCTGATTTACTGTACATCGATGCTCAGCCAGCACTTTCATAGTTATGATCGAGTGTGCATGCTACTGTACTTCTCCACCGAAATGCAAATACGAATGGAATCAATGCAATGAGTTACCAGCTGACAAAAAGGCATGCATGAAGCTTTGGGGTTGAATCTGAGGTCAGTGGATAACAGCAACAGATAAATCTGAATGCTGATGAACTTTAATCGCAAACACAGCCAACCTGGAAAAAAGATACTCAAACCTAAGCAGCAGGGTCAACAGTGTCATAGCACCAAATCATACTACAGTCTGGAAAAAAAAGCATTTTCCTATAACTGTGACCTTATTATAAAGATTACAGAAAAAATTTCGTCATGCATAAAAGTCTTAAAGATCCTCAAGTGTGAACTATGAGTAGATTTTTTTTTTCTTGGCCCTTATATTCTATTGGCAAAAGGTTAATTAAATTTATATATTTTTTTAAAGCAAAGAATAATCAGAAAGTAAGGAAGAATTTAATTTTACCTACAGAAGTGACACACCGGCATAGATTGTGTTGGTGCATGGCAACGTTAGTAAAGTATACAAACTGTACCCACATATACAGTGCCCGGCCAAAAAAATTATAATGTACTTATTTACTAAGTTTAATATACACTATAATATTTTACTGGATATTTCATTTATTTTGCCTTGATTATGACCGTGGCTTTTTTTTTTTTTGATAAGCGTATACAATGAGAGTCGGATCGATTTCTGTCTGAGATATTTTGTTGATGATGGGAGAGTCGGCCCGCTACTGTATGTCTCCAGCACATCCCAAACATTCTTAATGAGGTTAAGGTCTGGACTCTGGTCTCATTGCTCCATGGCCCATTCTTTATGCTCTCTAGCAAATTGAAGCTTTTCACTGATAAGTGGTTTTGTTAAGGCTCGCAGCTGTTTAGTCCCAATCCTTGTTCTCTTTGCATTGTGCATGTGGAAATGCTCTTACTATTACTATTAAACATACAGTAGCTGTGAATTCTACTGGTGTTTTTTTATGATTTGAATTGGCTTAATGGTTAGCACTGTCGCCTTTTACCTCCAGGGTCCGGGTTCGAGTCCCGCCTCTGTGTGCATGAAGTTTGTATTTACTTCTTGCTAATTGGCATTCCCGAATTACCTGTAGTGTGTGACCCCATCCAGAGTGTACCTCCGTGACCCTGTATAGGCGCTTTAGACGGTGAGTAAGTGAGTAAGTGCGTTCACTGCGTTTAAGACACTTACTATGAACACTGTATTAGTGTTTAAGCGGTCTCCCATCAAGCTCATTCAGAATGTTTTATATATAAATATGGCCTAACCATATGATCAAACAGCACATTACATAAGTTACCCAGACAAACTTGAACCTTTGGTTTGCTTGCCTGTGCACGAACTAATCATACAATCGTACCATAACAAAGCTAACAAAAAACACAACTGAGCAGCCAAATACTGCATGATTGTTGATTTACAGAAAAACCAATAAAATGCAGCACTATATAGACAAAACCTTTGTAGCCAATGTACATTAGCGCAAAGTGCAAAGCCGAAACACCAGAATTTTTTTTCCTTGTTAATTTACTGATAGACTGCACTGTAAGCAGGATTTCGAGTAAAAACTGAAGAAGACACGACCTACGAAGTTGGTCACATTTCCTTCCTATGCACGTTTATATACGCTAAAAATGCCCCACATGCTCTAATGATATGCTGTTAAGTTTTTGATTTAGCAATCATTAAAAAGTTTTATAACCAAATGCAATATTTACGTATAAATACAATTCTTTAAAAGATGTGACACACTATTAAAGTTTATAAATACTAACAAAAAAATCTTTTCCAGTTTACACAACTATACAGTAGATATTTATCAATCCAAGCTTCATAGTCAAACTGTAACCATGCATCCTTCTCCAACGAGAAAGCATTGAAACACACAGCACAAGCCGACAAGATGGACAAGTTTGAGTTGCGTCGCTGTAAGAGCCACAGCCGCTCGAAATGGCCAGCATGGAATTTTCCGTTCGGAGGAGTTCGTGACAAGAGAGAAAAAAGCTAACACTTAATGAATGACAGAATGCATAAAGGGTTTTGAGACCTCCTAAGGCTGTGAGAATCTTCATGTTATTCGGCTTTACAATATTAATTCGGGACCAGTGGAAAATTCCCACTCTGGTTAAGGTCACCTGTTTGCAAGCTTTAGACCACTAGCCACTTGCCCCCTCCTCCTTTTCCTCAGGTTTTATGGGGAAGGGAGACTAGAGATAGCTAGGTTGTCACCCTGGTGGCCCATACGGTCTTATTTAGATGTGTTCTTCCAAGCTGTTATCATGTAATTCCTAGAAATATCTTTCTATGAATGTGCATTAGAGATATGGAGAAAAGAGGTACGTGAAGGATCACCTGGTCTTCATGGCTGCGAAAAGCAGACGACATGGTCTGCGCTGTATTCTTTTAGCTTTCTGAATAATCTGGTTTAATTTAGCCATCAACTAATGGATTGAAATAAAGTGTACAGTAGTCAGCTGTTGAGTGAAAATGTTTGGGCGTGAATGTCACGTTATATTACAGCCGTTTGAGGAATAACTATGTAGAATGTTCGAAACAAAGAAAGCAGAAAGCAGCAGATATTTAATATACTGTACTGTAATATGCTTTTTTCTTTGAAAAGCTCTTTTTATGTCCGCTGTCTAGGTTGGGTGAGTCTGTGCCCGTTGTCGACTCAGATGCCTGTTCCTGATGCGATGCTTTGTTGATGTAGACCATCCGCCTCAAAGTTTTGGTGTGTTGTGCATTTGTGATGTTTCTCTGCTCACCACAGATGTAAAGAGTCATTGCATACTGTAAATTACTAAAGCCTTTCTGTAAGCTCGAACCAATCTGGTCATTCTCCATGCCATGACCAGGATGTCATGGTCATGACATCACATTTTGTAGTATGGTTGACTGACCTGTGTAGGACCGCCATAGTTGTTCCCAATTATTTGAGTATATTTCATTTATAGACTTCACTACATTACTTGGCAGGTGCTTATGTGGGAGTTTAACTTATAATTGTTAAGCCTTTGGGATGTCTTTCTATTTGTTAATCTCAATCTGTGTAATTTGTTTTGTTAGCCATTTTTTGATGTCATTGGTCTGTTATCTGAATGTCATTTAGGATTTAGCATAACAATGTTTAACTTCGCGGGTCTCATGAGGGGCAGAACCGTGCAAAAATAATCTGCACTGTCCTGAACAGGCTGAGGCGCGCCCTGGGCTCTTATTAATATTATCCCATCCTGTGGTGCGGCTCTCTAATCTGCGCCACGTAACACTATGAGCTGTTTGTTCTTATTTACTATAAATAGAATGATTCAGGTAATAATGCAGATAGTGAATAACTATCCACTGATATACAGTACAAAATATCTACAAACATGTGTGCTGAGAAATGGAAATTTCTTCTTTTTGAGGTTGCTTTGTCATGTCCGAGCTGAAAGGAGCTCTGAAACACAGCAACTTTTGCACAATTTTTGGTGAAAGTGGGTTTAAAAATGCCTCTGTGTCAGCAGATTTCTCTGTAGCATCACCCACACTAGTGTAGGTGGGGTCATTTTTAACCATCGGAATAGCAACTGGGCAAAAATAGGGGGAAGAACAGTCTTTAGGTTTATGCTTTCTCCTACAAAAATAGCCACTGTTACAGACGAAGTAAAAAAAAAAGACTTTTTTGCTCATTTACGTGTCCTACCTGTGTCCCTAAGCAGGCCACCATCATGTGCGTGAGTAATTTGGCTGCAAACATGGGGAATCTGGAGCACAGCACATGTGATATGATAGCCAAGGCAAAACCTGTGAAATAAGAGACAGCACATTTCAAACCGAGCAGATTTCAAAATTTTTGTTTAAGTTTAATGAAACACTTTTTTTATTGTAAAGAAGGCAAGGACTATTATTTTTAATTGTAACTAACCTGAGATGCAGATGAAGCCCGCGGTGTAGAAAGCCTCATTGTATGTAGACAGAGCGGCAACTTCAGCAGATGCTGTGTAGATGGACAGATGTGAGCAGGCACACTCTACAAAGTTTTCGCTGTCATCTAGCACTCGGCAGAACTGACCATCAGACAGCCAGCTGAAAAGGTGAAACAAAAAAGTATTGTTGTGCAGATTCACAGTTTTGAATGACCAAATAATGTTTTTTTTCTGTCATATGAATAGAAATACCTGAGAGATTGGACTTATGTGGACATTAGGCTATAAGAAAAAAAATATTTTCATAAAACTTAAAAATAAATAAATTAATCAATTAAATAAAATTACCTAAAATTTACCTTTAGTTACTGATGTTAGGGTTAAACTGAGATTAATGTGTATTATAGGGTGTGTTCCAATCAGCCTGAAGTTCCATGCGAAGTATACTACAAAGGGCATTTAGCCATGTTAAGTGTGCTTCCAAACCCCAGGGAGCGAAACTGCTTAGTTCAAATGGAACGGTGTAGGAACCAACTTGGTCTACCCGCCTTGTGCCCTAAGTCTCCTTAAGGGATAGGATTCAGGACCTGACCCAAGCCCTGTATACAGGATAAAACTGTATAGACGATGAGATGAAATCCTTATATACGCTAGTAGTCTGTAAAAAAGTCTACATACAGTACATCTTGTAAATTAATCAAATAATTTATTTAATAAAAATATAACACATTTCAATAGTATGCGTTTTGTTTCAATAAATTTTTGTTTCAATAAATCCTCTGGGTTGCTGATCAGAGTGTCGAGGATTAAACCACTGCCAGGTCGCTGTTGGGCCCAGTATATATACCAGTCACTAAAATGCAGTGCATCCTCAGTACCAATCCCAACCCTGGAGAAATTGGGGGGGTTGTGGCAGTTAGGGCATCTGGTGTACAACCTGTGCCAATAACTTGCGGATCAAATGATCCAATGTGGCGACCCCGAGAAAAGGGAAAAAGCCCAAGAAAAAAATGTTTACATCAGTAGAGGTCCTCACAAGGATACAAAAAAAAATGTGTGTATGCATGTGTATTTGTGTGTGTGCTGTGGGTCTAGAGATAGGAAATCACCTCTCTGCTGCCTGGTTCCACAGAAGGCACAGAGACTGCCGGGGTTTCACCCTGCGGTCTGGTGTGTGTATGCGGTACACCACCTCTTTACCATCTGCTAAAGGTCTGGAACTCTGGCCTTGCAGACTAACAGAGAATACCTGTGCATGCACACACACACACACACACACACACACACACACACACACACATACAAGAAGAATGTTCACACCATTCATAAATAATGAGCTAAGTTTATATCTAGGGCAGAATAACAGGAATATACAAACAGTGTCTTCTGGGAAACTCTACTGTTGACAATCTGGAATTGTCCTCTTAATATATAACGTGTAAATTACAGTTATGGCATGTGGAGAGAAAGGAAAGGGAAGGGCCATGACCTGGGAGGACCGCCTGCTTACAGACTGACTGGACAACACTGCCACCATCTGGACATAAATTGCTAAAGCTAATCAAATGGGCCTCTTCACTATAAGTTGTTTATGATTTATCTCTGCTCTTTTTCATTGGCCAGGTTTCTTATACAAACTATATGTATCACAATTCCAGTTGTGATTTTCCCATTGAAAATTCACGTTTATGATTTAAGAAAAAGTGTTCATTATGTTTTAATGCAAGTGCATGACTGGTGTTTTTAAACACTGTTTTACGTATTAAGTTTTGTTTGTTTTTTTAAGAATTTTTCATATTCTTAAACATCTTCTGACTTAAGTTATTATTTTAGCAATTATAGTGGTTATATAGTGGTTAACACTGTCTCATTGCACCTCCAGGGTTTGGGTTTGATTCCCTCCTCGGGTCTGTGTGCACGGAGTTTCCCTGTGCTTGGTGGGTTTCCTCCCACAGTCCAAAGACATGCAAATTATGTTAAATGTGTGTGGCCTCCGATGGATTGGCACCATGTCCCAGGGTGTACCCTGCCTCGTGCCCTAAGTATCCTGGAATATGCTACAAACCCCCCACCCCCACAATCTTGTATACAGGATAGAGTGGTATAGACAATGAGTGAGTTTATACTAGGTGTGTATGATATTCCATAAAAGTAATGACAAATCTTTGTAAACTTTTGTATTTTTAAATAATGCTGTATGTCATATTAAAAAAAAAAAAAAATCACCTTTAAAAAAAAAACAAAAAAAAACCCTCTCCATAAAATATGAATAGAATCTGTCAAAACCTTCCTTATCAAGCATAACCTACTCCAGAAAGTATACACAACAGGTCTTAAATCACTGAATTAATTTGCTAGGAACAATAATTTCCTAGAAGCAAACATCTGGAAATTTTAAACATACCAAACCCCATCTGTACCACATATGGAATCTCCAAAACCCAATTTGCACGATTTTCCTGCTGATTTGAAAATGAAACACATTTGGGTTGCTCACCTTGTCGTTAAGAGCGCTGGCTTTTGTGTTAGTGAGGAACCAGTGCTCAGTGTGGTACTCAATGAAGTGTATTTTCTGACAGGCAAAAGGAGACCAGCCACCCCCAGGCAGTACTGGCACCTCTAGCAGGGCATCTGGCAGGGAGAAGGTATCGCCGTTTGTGCCTGTAAAGGTGTACGCGTTGATCTCCGTGGGATACCAGTGATACGCTGTGATAGTGAAGTAAGGGCACGTGTCCAGGGTCTTTCCTCTGTAGGGATTGCACAAAGTAGGATTCAAAGTTAACCTTGAAATTCTTTGCGGAAAAAAGAAAGGGCTGATTTTAAAAGTGGAAGAAGTGGAACATCAGATCAAACGTTTTTTAAAAATTTTTTTATTTATCTCTCTTTTTCCGAATTTTCCGATTTTCTCCCCTAATTTAGTAGTGTCCAATTCCACCCAGTCGCTGGAGGCTCCCACATTAAGCTTCTACTCCCAATCAGTCGGGAGGGCCGCAGACCGACCCATGTGTTTCCTCCGATCCACGTGGCGTCATCGACCATCTTTTCGAACTGCTCGCTCACGCACCGTTGGGGGCGGCGTAACACACTCGGAGGGACAGCGCTATCCGCTCCCTCCGCCTGCGCGAGCTCACAGACGCCCCTGATTGGCTTGTAGAGCCGTCATTAATG
>JAOVVA010000029.1:10564393-10580263 GCA_028565275.1 Leiocassis micropogon | reverse complement strand
TGAGAGGTTACAGCATCACCCGGGGATCGAACCAGCGATCTCCGGATGATAGGGCGAGCGCTTTACCACTGCGCCACAGTATGGCCATATGTTGTTGTTTTGATACAAGGTGAGATATACTCACACACACATTAGGGTGATCTGTGGACTCCTTTGATCACCTCTGTGATCACATTTGGTCACATTAACCAGTGCCATTTGGTCAAAGACAATGTACTGTAGCACCTCAGAGTTTTAAACTTTTATATCCATGAATGAACTTTAAGTTGGGAGAGAATTCTATCTTTCAAAATCCATCCTCCCTCGTTCTTTTTTACAGTTTAATGGATGTTTGGACCACTGACACAAACCTATACATGCTTGCTTGTTGACACGAGGAGTTTTTTTTCAGTGGTATAAACAAAGGCGATCAGTATTACAGACTTAGAGATTTATACGAGACCTTAGAAACGAGAGTCAGATAATTCAGTTACATAATTGAATAGCATAATCAAATTAACACATGCATTTAACCTGCGCCTGAACCTATTCCCTCAATGGTTTTCCAACTGATGGGGAAAACTTAATTTGCATAACAGAGCAGAGACTTTTGCCCTGCACGTGCTTGGCTCAATCTCAGAAATGACCATGAAGCATCATTTGAAAACGCAAAATGGAAAACAGCAGCTATTGGGAGGATTACAATGTGCATGGGTGGGTTAACCTATTTCCATGGTTTTATTTGCATTGCAAATAACTAGAGTGATTATATCGTATTAAAAGAAAAAAAAAAACAAGACCTACAAACAATACTGATGGACCCACTGCTAATTCATGGACAGATTATGAAGGACAAACACATTTTAATATATGTTTGATATTTTGACGCGTTCAAGTCAAACTTGTGATAAAATTTCTCATGGATAATGGCGTAAAACCAGTTGAGATTTACAAGACTTTAAACACAGTTCGCTGATGAAACTCTTACAGTAGCTGCAGTAAAACATTTGAATGGAGCAAAAAAAAATGGAGCAAAATATTTGAATAGAGCAAAAAAAAAATTTTTTATGATCCTGGCTGAGGTCGCTCGGAGCCACTTGTAGTTGTACCACGAATTACTTGCACATTACAGGAACTCGACTTGGAATTCCTGTCACATTCCTAGTACAGTCCTGACCTTACTCTCAGCAATTTTCCACACTTTTGAACCATTAAGGGAGTTCCTGGGAAGCCAGAGTTTCAGACATGAAGCAGACAGTCTGATCATGGCTCTAGTGTACTGAGAAAACTTTGGGGTACCCAAGAAAACCTTAAGGTGAAATGCTGGGATAAGTGCATTAGTGTAGCAGGGGATTATATAGAGATATAAAGGGAGGTTTTACTCTTATAAGTGTGTTCTGGTCTACCGTACAATTAAAAGTCCCGGTTTAACTTGAACACCCCTTGTATTAATTAGACCGTAGGACTAGTCACAATCAGATAACAATTATGTGTTAATACCGTTAATACCGGTTTCTTAAATTTTTGGGGGAGATTTTTCCCAGATTTTCTCCCTAATTTAGTCGTGTCCAATTCCTCCCCGTCACTAGGGGGCATTAAAGCTACTACTACCACTCAGTCAGGAGGGCCGATGACTATCACATATTTCCTCCGAACCACGTGACGCCAGCCGACCGCATCTTTTCGAACTGCTCACTCACGCACCATTGTGAGCGGAGTAACACACTCGGAGGAACAGCGCTATCCGCTCCCTCCGTCTGCGTGAGCTCACAGACGCCCCTGATTGGCTGTAGAGCTGTGATTAATGTGGGAGCACAAAGTACCTCTCATCCCTCCCCTCGGCCAATCAGCTCTCTCTAGACCTCCGGCTGCAAGAGGTTACAGCATCACCCGGGAATCAAACTCGCGATCTCCGGATGATAGGGCGAGCACTTTACCACTGAGGCCCTCTGGTTTCTTAATTTATGCGCATTATTACAATGTATGCAAAATTTACCATTTGTTACACCAGACAGGATTATGTTTTCCAGCAAGTTAAATCATGCAATGATGGGACTCATTGGGACTCTTACCTCTTGCCACTGGTGCTGCATGGTGTGTCACTAACCAGCGAAAAGGCAAAGCGCTCAGCTACTGTAGCCAAATAGCTTAGGCCGCGTGTGTCTTTGCGGCTCGGCTTGGCAAGGGCGCAGAGGAAGTCATTGGTCAAGGCACGGCTGCTGTCTTTCAGAGGAGTCTGCTCGGCTTCACTCAAGATCTGGATGTAGCATGAGACATGAACATTGTGTATTTTTTTTTTCAACATTGAAATAATATTAATCGAACCACAATACTATGAACTGCAGGTAGTTTAATTCTCTTTGTGGAATTTAGATGTAGTTTGGATTTTAGGGCTAAACTGATTGACTGCAATTCTGCGTCTTTATTGATACGCAAGTTCTGGAGTTAGAACAATGGCAAACCCACACACTCGTCCTCACCTTCCCTGCTGCATCCAGCACAGCAGTCATCTGTTCGTGTGTTATGTCGGTGCTGACTTTATTAATAAGCCCCTGCAGTACACGGTTGATCAGTGCCTCATCCAGAGGCTGATGGAGCTGTTCCAGGAGTGCCCACACGGCCTGAGTTTCAGTATCTGAAACTAAAGTCACATTTGCCATTCCGTACACCGGGTGAACCCGAGCACCTCCGGTGGCATCGGAGAGAATGACACGGAAGCGCTTGGGTGTGGGGTTTGACGAGCCGACGCTGGGTGTGAGGGTGACGTCTAGACCAGCACTGTGTTGGCCAATATCGAATGTAAGCTCACCACTGGCCATGACGAAATCTACATCAGCCACCGCGGGCCAGATTAGAGTAGGACCAATGGACTCGGCCTTCGGCAGCTCCTGTAAAGAATGAAAATAAGAAACCAAGAGCAAAAGGAGACATAAGGACTTTTTTGGTATTTCTTCAGTTAAACTAGAAAAATCTAAATAAATATAAAAATGGACTCTTGGACTTCAATTATATATAAATCTGTTTAAGTAAAGCATGTGTCATAAAACGTGTATGCACATACTGAAATATGTATTCTTTTTTGAGAAACTGATAAAAATCTAGGCAATAGAGACGTGAATTTTCAGACACTGAACAGCATGTTGTCTGAGAAGCTGTTTATCATTCAGGCAGCAAAAATCTCAGCCAAATGAGCTCCTTGAAAAAAGACTTGAGGCGCAAGGGATACAAACAGTGATGGAGATTGATCTCAGCATACGTGGCCGAGGAAAGCTAAAATTACTTATGCAGAGTGAAGAACAAATATAAAAAAAAGAAAGAAAAAATGAAAGCGAGACATGAGAAAGCATGAGAAGTAATCCTTATGCTGACAATCTCCAGCTTGTTGAGTTCGGTGTTCTGTAAGACCATCTGATTGGCTTTGAAGTGAGACGTTAAGACTTAGGATCAGAGTTTGTTTCATGTACTTAACCCTATTTATAAGGTCTGTAAGGTCCTAGTTTTTAACCTGGTGTACAGTAGATGTGCATTCTGAGCAAAGTCATGTGTGTGTGTGATAAATGTGGGTCATTACCACCTCTTCATCACCAATGTGTCTGTTTCAATATGAATATAACATCTCAGTGATTGTACAGTATGCATTAGTTTTAGTGAATGCGCAGTGGTGGCCAAAAGTATTAAACAACATATGCCATGTACAGTGTTGGGTGTAACACGTTACAAAGTAGACAAAGTAGTTAGAGTGAGTGTTAGAGTACTTGGATTACTTTTTTGATGTACCGAGTACACAGTGCCAAAACTCGCGGTGAATCATGATGAACCGTACTTACGGCCACCGCGGGAAACCGCATAGGTGAGATAGGGGTATTAGTAGTTAACAGATTATGGGCCAAACGTGATGATGGTAGAATAATTATAAAGGTCTTGACTAAAATAACATGCATGAGGAATCGCAAAGGAGTTTTCATTTTCTGCAATGGAAAAGTACTCTAACTAGTTACTTTATCAGAAAGTAACGCTGTAATGTAACTCATTACTTTTTAATGACAGTAATTTTGTAATGTAATTAGTTACTTTAAAATGTAACGTCCCCCAACACTGGACATGTATTAGTTCTCCTTGTGAACTAATTACTTCCAGCCTGAAGAGCCTGAAAAAAAGGTGATGTCACTAATTAGTTCAGGCTGAGGATCTGTGCTAATTAACTGAACAAAAAAAAAAAATAGTGAAAAACTTGCGATGTGACAATGGCATTCAACGCCTGGAGCCATCTCCTGACCTAAACCCAATGGAAAACTGTTGGACGATAGTGAAGAAGTCAGTAGCTGTCAAGGAACCGTCTTCTGTACATGATCTTCAGGAAACAATCAAGCAGGCATGGATTGATCAAGTGCCACCAGAGTACTGCAGACATCTTTTTTTGACTCTACATCCAGCCAGATCCAGCAGGTTTTGAAGAATAAAAGACTTCATACTAAATGATTGTTGTAACAAGTTTTCTTATTATCTTGATTGACATTGAATTTCACAATACTTTTGGCCACCACTGTACTGTACAGTATGTGCCACTGCACCTCACCTGCAGATGGTACTTCACAGATATGGCTGATGCCACACTGCCCTCCCTGTAAACCTGCAGAGTGACTCTGTTTGCTCGGACGGTGGCCACAGGCAGCCGGGAACCCACGGCAAAAAACACCAGTCCCCGTGGATCATCGCTTTCCAGCATGGTGATATTAGCAAAGCGGGTGCTCTGATTAATAGCAGCACCGTCTCCTACTTCATAGATCTCCACCAGGAACCACACTTGGAACTCGGGCTCCTATGAAACAGCAAACATACAGGAGAAGTTTCAAAGAGCCTCAATGGCTCCATAGAATGCCATTATGCTATTCTACCAGTTTGATCCTTTGAACTATGCTTTCATTAGAGTTTAGGTCTCAAAATAATTAAAAACACTCCTATGACACTCCTGCCTTTGTACCTGATCTGGTCGGACCTCCAGATGGAGGACACAGAGAACCTCTCCTCTCCTGCACAGCACCCTGCCCGAGGTCTGCTGCAGCTCCTGTGTCAGATTCACCCCCTGACTGAGCAATGCTGGAGCTGTGAGGTTGAAGGTGGCCCTCCAGAACACGAAAACATCCTCAAATGCTCTGTTAAACACACAAGCCCAAAATAATCCTGTTCAACATTCCTGTTAGGGTTCTACAAATAGACTAAGAGACAAAGCAAAGGAAGACATGAACCTGTTTTCCTGTCTCTGGAGGAAGAGTATGGCTGTCCTGTTGTCTGAGTCTTCATCCAGAACCTGGCCCGACTGAGAACCCAATGTGAAGCCCACAATTCCATTGTGAAGATCACTCCCTGTACATTTTTATGACAAGCATTCCCATTTTATTCACATAGGATAAGTCTTCTATTAAAAATACAGTATGTTTGTTACAGTATGTGGGTTGATTTTAGGAAAAGTGTCTTGACCAGCATTGCTTGACCTGTAGATGGAGCCAATACCCCAGAAAATGGAAACGGAAGCCTTATGTTTATTTTTTTTTTTTTTACCACTTTAAATACAGAAATGCTTTGCTCCTTTGTACGGTATGGTAATGGCACCTTATCACAAATATTTCTGGCCAAAGTGAACTTGTGAAATCTACTTTCTAATTACTCAGAAGTAAACATAACATAAAGGGGAAGTCAATAAGTGTGCATTAAAGAAAGTACTAGAAAGCAGGTTATGACGTTAAGACAGATGTTTGGTCATGGTTAAACAAATCCCTCTATAGGGTGAAAGCAGGGGCTAAACAATGTATTTACCTAGAATAATGATTTTGGCAAAGAAAGTGATGCCACTCTCATCTGGCGAGCTGACGATCTGTGCGCCCCCTTCTGGTTCGCTGAGGTAGACATAAAAGACCTCCTGCCCCTCCGGCTCCTGGTCATCTAGAATAAAGAGGCTGACCTCAGCCTCTGTTTGTCCCTCCAACAGAGTGACCATCTGTGACTCAAGTCTAAAGTCGTCCCCATCCCTCGCCCATGTCCCATTGTGTTCCCGAAGGAATGGAGCCCCAAGCAGCTCCGGAGAAACAGCGCCGCCGTCATAAACTCGAACCCGAGCACTTACCACCCCTGTCTGCCCTGCCGTCCTACGTACTCTTAGGACAACTTTTTGAGCTGGAGCCCCCTCGAGTTTGTCTTCAGAAGTGCGACTTATTGCTGGACCAATATTTAAAAAACCAAATCCAACGATGGCGTCATTGACGAGAATGGTGATGGCAGAAAAGCTGTTTTCAGCTATAATACGCGGACGAGCACTAAGAGAAGTGTAGCCTGCACTGATGATGCGAACGTCGGTTAAGTTCACATAAAATGTCTCATTAGGTTCCATCAGTGAGTCGTCTATGATGGAGATGTTGATGGTGGCAGACGTTTGGCGGCCTTCAAAGAGCAGCTGTCCGTCGGGCACTGGGGTAAAATCTTCACCAGGAAGGGCACTACCTGGCCAGGTCTTATAGTAGAGCTGGGTGCGGTTGGTGCGAAAGCCATAGAGGCGTTGGACGTAGATAGTGATGGTGTGCACGTCCTCAGTAATAGCCAGCTTCTGAGAGTCAGGATGGAATCGATAAAGTCCCAGTGACTCCACCTCTGCCACTGTGTAACCGGGTCTGAACAATCATAGGAACAAGATATGTAAACACTCATATACTGTACCATGGCATGCAGCTAATGATATAAATTACATAATATGATCTGACAATAGAGGACATTAGGAAAACTTTATCATAGGATAGATGTTAGAATAATTTCTTTCAAAAACTCTATGAGAAGGTATTACCTGAATCTGGCTCCACCTGGTGACATGGTCTCTAGAGCAGTCAGGTGAACTGCATGTGAAACAGGCACAGACGTATTATACTCAGCTATAAAAGAGATGCTTTTGCTCCTCTGGCCGTGTGACAGGATCACAGTCCCTGTAGAAAAAATGCGAACACAAACATGTTGTTAATCAACAATGTGAAATGCAAAACCAGCAGGGATCTATTCACTATATCCATTATATGAATTAACATTATTAAAGATTTTTCACTAATGTTAAAATTTCTAACGTGTGAGTGTGAGTATTTGTATGTTCTCTGCACCTGAGTGTGATAATAACTAACCTGAACTGGGAGTGATCACTCCGGGCTGGTATCCTGATGGAGTCTGTCCAGGAGGGAATCCAGCTCTCCACTGCACGGTCACGTCTCCATAGAGACCCGTCCTGCGGATTAACGCATCGCATCGGCCGTTTCTGACATCAGACACCTGCAAGTCCAAGGAGGCGAAGCCCACCTGGAAAAAAGTGATTTATTTACTGCAAAAAACAGTTATAATGTGCTTTGTTTTACAACCACAAGACGGTTGAGAAAATATTTAAGACTTCTTAAAACTTCAAAAATGTATATAAAAAAACACTTCTTACATTCATTCATTTATTGCCAACCCATTGCAGGGTACAAACATCCACATGAACAAAACACATTATTGGCGCTGAATTAATTTTTTAGATGTTATACAGTAAATGTATATGCTAAAGAAACTACTGTACCAATCTTGCATCCCTAAAAATTTCAGCCGTTTTGGCCCTCAGAGTTATACAGTCTTGCTTCAAACAATAATAATTTAAAATGGAAATTCATATTTCTTATAAGTATTAATACTAAAATTGGTGTAATCTTGTAGAAGCATATGACCTATAAAAATGGTTGCTTAAAAGCATTGTGTGCAAAATTAAGGATTTTTCCACACAAAAAAAATCTGTAGTGTCCGTAAGCATGTCAAATTCATATTGCAATATCTTAACAATTTAGCATTTCACAATAATACACTTTTCAGGTCTTATGTCTTTTCATGTAAAATCTAAATTGGCCAAGTTTCATCCAAATGACAATTAAGATCATTAAAAGATTTGAATTCAAAAAGGTTATGGACACTACAGAAAAAGTGCATGAAATTAAATTTGTGTTATTAAAGTGCTATTTGTTATTATTAAAGCATGAAATTGAAGTGTGTTTGTTTTTATTTGATAAAAATATAAATGTGCATGCATATTAACAAAAACAAAGCATGGATCAGGAGATAAGAAGCATTAAGTATTATGAAAAATGGTGTCTCAGAATAAAATCCTATCTGAATATTCACTTTTACACATACTGTAGGTGAGACACTTTTTATCACCAATACCATGTTTTGGCCGACACTATATGGGCACCTTGGAAATGCCAATCAACCTTGTACATTTAAACTTCAGGTGAGATTTAAACCTCCAACCCTAGAGGTGTGAGGCGACAGGCCACACTACTAAACCCCAGTATTGCGCAGACTCCTTCTTACAGTGTATTTGGTTGCATTGTATTTAAATAATAAATATGTAAAAAAAATAATAATGTAGTGAAACTGACTTCAGCGTTGGCGGCCTCTTCAGGCACAGACACAACAGCAATCCTTGCATCCAGCTGCACTCGAGGAGCAGAGCTGAGCAAAGGTCCAATCAGACTCGCATTCATCAGCTGCACTGTGATGTTAAAACCTGTTAGGAAGAAAACCTGCAAAGAAGAATAGGATGTTTACAGAAATTTACTCGATTCTTATGTATATCGTAAGTTATTTATAAATACATTTCAAGTCCAGTCTTTATGGCCAACACAACAACACAACAGTAACTTCCTGGTTTTGATCATTATATTAAGGACACGTGTATACTTTGTTTGTTCTTGAAATAAAATTTTCCCTAAAGATATTATGCAGATTTATTATACAGATAAACATTAATATAATATCATCAAAATATATGCATGACAAACCTGTGTGCTAATTGGCACAGCAATACTAGCAGACTTCTCTCCGTCCTTTACAACAACGCTCCCAGTTGATCTGTCCTCAGCGAAGCTCTGGCCCGGGGTGGGGTAGCTGATCTGGTATCCGACACTGACACTTCCGAACGTTCCCGCCAGCCTGCTAATGTTAAGTGCCAAGTACCTGCTGCGGTCAGTGGCATTCACTAGTAGATTCTGATGCTCGCTGAAAATGGCAAACACTCCATGTGGCTCGTCGTTGGCACGGACCCGGAGGCGGATGCTGCTGCGATTGGTATCAAGTTCGGCACCGCCCTCCACTGAGCTCAGGAGAACTGTGTAGACCTCGTCCAGCTCGGGCACAGTGTCAGGCAGCAGGGTGACGACGATCTCTGCAACCCGCTGACCGGCCAGAATGGTAGCTGAACCACGGAGGGTGAGAAAGTCACCTGTTCTGTCTGAATCACTCAGAATCTCCCAGAACACCTAGGGGGAAATCCATGTGATTTTATTA
Organism: Leiocassis micropogon; assembly: GCA_028565275.1. Classification (NCBI taxonomy): domain Eukaryota; kingdom Metazoa; phylum Chordata; class Actinopteri; order Siluriformes; family Bagridae; genus Leiocassis; species Leiocassis micropogon. The sequence goes on along the minus strand of JAOVVA010000029.1, from coordinate 10,570,939 downwards.
CATTCACCAAAAGTTACAGTGACTTTTATATGCTTTTCATATATTATTTTTCAAACAGGTCAATACTACTGTAATTCCCTGGCATCACCATAAAAATGTCCATGTGAGATGAGATACAAAAGAGATTCGATTGTGAGAAGGGGTTATAAAACAAGGAGTTGTGTGAGTGTGTGTTGTCCTTACAGTGATGTTTCCCATGACTCCTTCTCTGCGTGTTATAAGAAGGGAGATGTTAAGGGGACCTTCGTGATCTGCAGGTTCGCTGTAAACATGCTCTCTCAGATCCTGTTCGGTGAACTGCACTATGCCATTGGGGTCACCGAACTTTGCAATCTGACACACAAATACACACACAATGTGATTGTGACAGCACAGTGACACACACTATAGCACAATGAAATATATATATATTTTTTGCATAGGGGTCAGCCATGATGCATTCCCCCTGGATCGGAGAGGGTTTATGACCCGTGCTTAAAAGAGGGGATACAAACCTTTGGACATGACTGTGACAATAACACTTAGTATATAAAATGTGTCAGTAGTGTAACAACCTGTACAGTACATACCTGTAGTGTTACAGAGCCTGCTCTGGGGTCAACATCCATGTCCCCAGACACGTGGCTAAGTCTAATTACAAATGTTTCCGCCACTTCCACCTCACCATGGGGTAGAATCTGGAGCTCGATGCTACGTGTTCCTCCTTCTCCATCTCTGAACTGGAACGATCCGTTCACCGGTTGGCCAAAATCTGTGTTTACAGGCGGCAATACTTCATTTGTGTTGGGTCCTAGGATGTTCCACATTATCTGAGAGAAAACAAGGATATTTCATCATTAGGACAATTAGGGAAGAAGATGAGCAACAATCAGAAACTGTAAAGCTGTAATGATAAATGTGCTTTTATATGATTTTATTTTGATTCAATATCATGTTAATTTTTACAATTGATTTAAAGCATCTTCACTTTTTATTTTGATAAAATTAATTCTTCTTATTATTAACACAAAATAAACTGTTAGGATTGTTAAGCTTTATCTTGCAAAACCTAAAAACAGGACATCATAAACTTTGTACAGTATGCAAAATATGCATATTATACACTACCATGGGTGGAATAATTGAAATTTCAGCACATCTGTAGTTACACTACTGAGAATATTGCCTAGTCGAGCAAAGTGTACAATTAGAGCTTCAAATCAGTCACTGATTTATGTATTTCGTACATAAAGATAACACTTGTGGTGTCCAACAATCAGTTGTCCCCCATTAACTCAAGAGGTCATCTATCTATTCTTGGTCAACTGTTCAATCCCTGATCAAATTATCACGTTGCCGAATGTAAAAAGCAATGAAAAGCATTAAAATGGAAAGCTTCCCCATATTTGTGACGTTGTGAAGCACTTGCGAAGTACATTATAACAACATGATGTCATTATCTAAATGCTTCTCACCATGGCATCACCCACCACCCCACCGAAACGTTCCAGAACGAGGACGAGCCTCAGCGTGCTGTCAGGGTTTGGGATGGCGATCACACTCTGATTGACAAATCGGACCATCCCGCTGGGTGAGTCGCTTTTAGCGATGGTAATCTGCGCGACGAGCCGGGTGCCCAGTATGGCTCCTCCTGATGCTGCGGTAAGCCGGATTTCAAACACCTCGTTATATTCCCTGTGAAAATGTATAGGAATACTTTTATTCTGTCTGGTCTCATTTGTATTATATTTCAAGTAAAATACTGTATGAGGTATCACAACCATTTTAAAGGGACAGAATATTCAGATTTTAAATCTCACACAATATATCAAAACATTTCACGATAATAAATCGAGTGACACGTAAAGAGTCCAAACCTCACTCACCTGTCCAGATCATCCACTATGGAGACATTAATGTGGCTGACATTCTGGCCATGGCTGAAGGTTATAGTGCCGTTAGATAGGATGTAATCTGAGCCAGACTGTGCAGTCAAGCTTCTCGTTATGTAGTCAACACTGACCTGGCCATACATGCCCACTGTCCTAAGGACAGGGATAGAGAATGTGCCAACATCCTCTTCCACTAAATTCAAGAATGAAGAAAACCATATATCATATCATATCATATCATATCATATCATATCATATCATGTCATGTCATGTCATGTCATGTCATATATATTTGGATTTTTTACAACATTTCATTGCAATTTCCATTTGCTGTTTTTTGTGCCTTTAATTTAAGTGCTCTTTTTTCAAGGGGGAAACTAAGAAAATCATTCCTTGAGAGCTTAACTCAACAAAAACCTGGCAACCTCAGAGGTGTGAACTGAACAAATGAACATGTGGTGGTCTGGGGAGAAAAGAAAAAATGATGAAAACTGATGTTGCTGGGAATTCTGGCAAACAGCAAAAGGATGGCTACGGTCCTGTACAGAACACTTTGGGTAACAAGTTGGTTTCAGAAACGCAGCACTTACTGCAGTTAAATGCAGTGGCTAAAACCATGTTGTGGAATTGTGATGTGTGTGACTTTCCACACACAGTGCATGTCAGGCTTTGATCAAGACCTTGGAAAGCAAAAGTGGGAGAGTGAAATGGATATACATAAATCAAATCAATTTAGGCTTCAGTGCAATGTAGTGGAGGTGGAATCAGTGAATGCAGTATTTTTTATATAGAACTTGTGCCTGAGATACTTTGGAAAGAGAATCCAATTTCCATTTACATCAAATCAGTCATTTTAACAGATATATAGCAAAAAAAAAGGATTTTGCAACATGTGAATGCTTCTTTCAGACCACCATACTCACAGTGTAAATCCTAATTGCATTCATATCTATCTATCTATCTATCTATCTATCTATCTATCTATCTATCTATCTATCTATCTATCTATCTATCTATCTATCTCTGAATTTTTAAACTGCATTAAACCTTTAAAGTGATGCATGTCATGTATGTGCATACCAGTAATGTTAATGTATGAAGAGTCAAACTCCAGGATGCCCTCAATGTTGTCATTCTTCTGGATGACAATCAGAATTGCCGAGATATTACCTATAGCTGGAGGTTGATCTATTTGGATACCGTGTTCACGTATGGTGAAGTTGAGTGCACTAAGTACAGAAAATAGAATAAAAAAAAAAAAACACAATGATCATACACAATAGACACTTGAGTATTTAAATGAACAATTATGCTTGAATGCATAAGACGCTTTTCATCATTTCCTTTCACACATGCTTTGATGTAAAGGTTTTTGTTACTCTACCTTTCATTGAGGAGTTGCACCTGAGTGATGTTTAGGTAGAAGTCTTCGGATACCTCTGCTTGCAAATCATCCACAATCTTCAGTGTAATGACTCTGGAGCTTTGGCCTGGACCAAACAGTAGCCTGCCTGATGACTGCTCAAAGTCCAGCCCGCTCACTGCGGTGTGGCCCTCTGTGTGGTAACTCACCCACACGCTCCCCAGCAGCCCCATGGAGCGCACCACTGTGATATTCACCTGGAGGGACAAGATCTTGGACATTAGACACCTGGATCAGATGTAACATCATGCCTAAAATAGGGCATAATTTTCTATTGCCCAATATGTTTTCATGTGTGTCTGTGAAAGTAATTAGGTGGGTCGAAAAGGCAACCCACAGATCTGTCATCTTCTGATACACTCTGCAAGGACTGGGAGAAGGAGAAGAGGCCATAAGGCATATCACTGGCTGCCATGGTGATGGTGGCACGCTGTCGACTGAGACTGATGTCTGCACCGGGAGTTAGCGAGGTGAGACTCAGCTCATACAGACGTTTTTCCTCTGGGATATCATCATCCACTGCCTGGAAGAGAAAAGGAGACAAAACAAAACAAAATGAGAAGGGCAGACCTATCATATACTGGATATATCAGGCATAGCAATAAAAGCCAAAACATTAAGCCCACTATTCTCTTTTGCCACTGGGGCAGCTCTGGCCCCTCGTGGCATGACTCGACAAGACCTCTGCGGTTTGCAGTAGGTGTTGGGTTGTGGGGAGGAGCAGAAGTCCATGTCGGATTGATATCTGGGGTGTCTGGAGGCCAGATCAACAACCTTGAACCTTGATGCACTGGGGGTTTTGCCTCTGTATTATGGACAGCATTGACTTTACTTTCAGCAATTTGACTGAACAGGCTGGCCTTTACCTTGCATTTAAAAAGTGTCTTCTGGTTTGCTTACCATCAGCTGAATGGTTGCTGCAGACTGACGATCTCTCATGATAACTTTTCCTGAGATCTCCACAAATTCACTGATGACGGCTGGTGTGATATTCCAGTATACCTCAATTTCACCAAAAATGCCTGGCCCCCTGACAAGACTGAAACACCAATCACACACACATAACATTATTTAACAGTTAGCTGGAATGTTAAATGATAACAACAACAACAACAACAAAATGGTACCTGATAAGAGCTGTGCCATTGTACATGCCCTGAGGTTCTCCGATAAGTACATTCCTAGAAGAGTCGGCAATGCCAATGATGCCCAGAGCTCCACGGTCAGCCCTGATCACAATTGTCGCCAGGTCTAATGAACATAAACATGAAAGTTACCAAGCACTAATAGAATAGGCCATGCTATGTAAAAGACCTGTACAGTAGTAGTTTCACAAGGACACTTTAATGACCATCTGTAGAGCTTCATCATCTCTGAGACGTTTGCAAGATTATGCCAATTTGCAATGCAGTTATTTACTACAACTACTGTACTGGAAATGGGAGAAAATTACCACACACTCACTTCTTGTAGGGTCAATAACAGCCTCATTTCTGGCAGAAAGAAGCTGAACTGTGAACCTCTCTTCACCCTCCAGCTCTGCATCAGCCAAAGCCTGGAACACCACAGACTGCCTCGACTCACTCTGGACAGTATAAGAAAACGAGATGATTATTATTAATATTATTTAATAATTAATTAATTTTATGTAGGATAATAAAGCATCCCAAAACACACCCCATTAAACACAAGCGTCCCATTATGAGGTAGTAGATCATTTCTCCCCTGCTGCTCCAAAAGCCAGATAAGATAGACCGTTCCCTCTCCACCTGAACTTCGCACCACTGTCAGATTCGCCATGGATGCAGGGTCACCAGGAAACTGTGGCTCAAAGACAGTAATCTGCAGAATAAGAAGATAATTTTAAGGCATACAGTATAAGGTATAAAGCACGTACAGGAAGCATTTTGTTATAGACTAGTATCAATATGTCATATGTACTGTTAGTTCCTGGAATCCAAAACGACCCAGAGGTGAATCATTGCTGGGGATGTTGACCAGAACGGAAATGTCGGTTCCCAGTCTGGCTCCTCCTATCACATTTGTGAGTCTGACCAAAAAGCTTTCCATGGGCTCCACAACAGTGTCGTCAATAATGCTGATCGCAATCATGGCACTTGTCTACAAAGAAAGTACAGCTTTAATGATGTTTACATATAAACACTTATTTATGCATAATCTGGGTGCCGTATATCTAACAATGATCATATGTTATTTTAAATATACACCTGTCCATCTTGAAATGTGAGGTTGCCTGAAGACGGGGTGAAGTCATCATTAGTGGCGATGATCGCTTGAGCTTCCCAGTACAACATGAGCCGACCGGTCCTACCAGCTAGCCTCACCACGGGTAGATAAAGCACATTACCAGGTGGAGGAACCTCATAGGCAAACACTAATCCAGAAGCATCCTGAAAATACAGATGTTCTTAACGTTGAATAAAAAAGCTCCCAACTAGCCAACCAACCTTCTTATACAGTACATGCAGCACATTCTATAAAGATAAACACAATAAAGATCACACCTTAGACACATTGAACTGAAGGACTCCTCTAGGGTCGTCGTTTTCTTGAATTGTAATCTCAGCAATCTCCATTCCTGGCCTCCTGATTCTGGGCTGGCCTGCCCCACTCTGATTTCCCAACAATTCCACACTAGTGATGTTCACCAAAAACGTCTCAGCGAGTTCTGGAATATCATCCTGTGATGATGCACAAGCACACACTTCCATCAGGCAGGAGAAAAATCTGACGTCAACACATCAGAATTAAAGCAGCAGTCCCTCTACCAAAGTATATCATAGTCTGCCAGGAGGCACAATCAAGTCCTCTCAGTCCAAACAAAACTCATGAAGCTTGAAATGAACGCGAGTAAAATACTTATCAAATCTGTTCATTAGCTGATTAGCCAAATCAGGTGCTTGGAGCTAAGAAAACAGTAAATGTACATGAGCAGGGTTCAGAACTCCTGCTTTAAACCGATAGCTTTGCATACAGTAGATGGCCTTAACCATCTGAAAACTGTAATAACAAAAGTAAAGAAAATTATTGAAAAAATATTAAAAAACCTTAATTATCGGCAGTGTTGTTGGGACGTCACTTTTTAAAGTAAGTAATTACATTACAAAATTACTGTCATTAAAAAGTAATCAGTTACATTACAGTGTTACTTTCCGATAAAAGTAACTAGTTAGAGTACTTTTCCATTGCAGAAAATGAAAACTCCTTTGTGATTCCTCATGCATGTTGTTT
>JAOVVA010000029.1:10523133-10564293 GCA_028565275.1 Leiocassis micropogon | reverse complement strand
AGGAGATTTATGGATGCAGTGAGAGAGGACATGAAGTTAGTTGGTGTGAGAGAAGAGGATGCAGAGGATAGGGTTATATGAAGGCAGTTTATTCGCTGTGGCGACCCCTGAAAGGGAACAGCCGAAAGACAAAGAAGAATGTACAGTCATGTTCAAAAGTTAGTATTTCTTTTAGTATTCCTTCTTATTGTAGCTCTTGAATCATGGGGGGGGTACTTAGTATTGCCCAATTGTTTTTTTTTTCTTTTTGGATTTATTTTTGTTAAATAAATAATGGCTATATATTAAGTTATATGTTGTTTTTTTTGCTTGAGCTTGTACTTGTTAATACTGATATTGGTAATACTGCGACCCACTATGATAAAATAATTTTTATTATGTTTTTACATAGAATAAAAAGAGGGGGCGCTAACTATTAAACAGTGTGAACACTGTACATGTGCCTAATAACGGCTTAACTTAACTCTTAATAACACATGATATGAGTTCTGTCTGATTCGTCTTTTAAATTAATGTTTAATTCTCTACTTAAATAATAAAGTGTCTACAATATTTTAAATGGGTAATAAATATGGGAAAAAATTACCTACTATACAATAATCTCTGTATTTACCCTCACAAACGATGCAAGAGGTTGTGTGGGTTAGGCAGTGTTCTTATTAGAGTCTTTGACTAAGAAAACTAGCACATAGCACAAATAGCGTTTAATTTTACTGCATTAAAAAAGTGATGAAATAATTACCGGTAAGATGGTGACAGTTACAAGGACGACAGTTGCATTCTCCATCATGATGACTGTAGCCTGTTTGGGAATATAGTCCTGACCCTCACTAGCTTGACTGACCAGTGGCAATGAGAGTGCAGGTCTGGTTGTATAGTAAACCGCCACATTCCCAGATGCTCCCTGATCTCTCACAATGCTCAGTGTAATATTGCTTGGACTTTCTATAAGTGAAAAGATCAAAGAGTAATAAACGATGAGGTTGTGCACAGATCTGAATGCCATACTGTATATGCAAAGATCTGTGCAAGCTATTTACATATTTCATAGCAATCTTAGGATAGTAATTACTATAAAAATGAGACACTCAGTTCTTTGTGGTTCACCGCAATAATGTGGGTTTAGGCTAATATATGTGTAAAAGTACCCTTAATTATATTACTTTAACCAAAATATGCTAAGAGCTGATTTACTTGGAGGTTCGCTCGTGATGAAATACTGGGAGTCTAGGTGCCACCCGATCACTCCATATGGAGAGCCATTAGCCTTGATGGTGACCTCAGCTCTGGCACGTTGTGGGTCAATCACAGCTCCCACAGATGGAGCCACAACTCCAACCGTTGTGACATCTGTTAGCACAATAGCCACTTTCTCTGCTAGTTCTGGCACACTATCAGCTAATACAGTTAGTGAGATGGTGGCTATAGTCTGACTTTCTGAAAATGTCACCTAGGAAAAACAAAAATGAAAAGAATCAACAACCATTAGACTGTGAAAAGAATTATTAAGGTTAAAATCTATTGCCTGTTACTGGAATAAGAGCTTGGCACCATTACAGCGCCTTTTATAACGGTCCACGGTTCACACAAATCATATCAGGATTTATTGCTCTTGATACTGGCCCACTTATTATTTTCATACCAGAATGACAGCTATCATTTGTTTTCAACTGCTGCTTTATGAAGTCTCACCACTCCAATGGTTGGGAAAATGTCCTCCAGGCTTCCATTGGCTGCCCAGCGCACAGTGAGCCTCCCAAAAGTGCCTCTTCTCCTCTCCAAACTCAGAGAGAACGAGTTATCAATTTCCAACTCATCCACCTCCAGAGACAGAGAGTTCTGGCCACAAACACAAGACAGGTGAAAATTTCAACAGAGTTTAAAAACAGCAGGCTACAAAAGTCTGATACTCAGGACCTTGTTTCATATTCATACAGCATGTATTGAAGGAAACATATGAAAAAAAAAACTAAAGTAGATTTGCCATCATATTATAACTTGTGTACAGGATGTGAAAAAGTATTTGTCCATTTCTATTTTTTTCCACATTTTTGTCACACTCCATCAAATGATTGAGATCATCAAACTAATTTTAATATTAAACAAAGATAACCCAAGTGCAACCTAAATGCAGTTTTTAATGAGGATTTCTTAAGGGATTTCTTAATAGTCCAACAGTCACTGTCTAATAGTACCTGGACCTAAAAAGTTATTGTGGCTGAATTAGAACCATTCTGAAAATTCTGAAAGAGTGGGCCAAAATTCCTGGCAAAGAGTCCTTCACAGCAATGTGAAAGACTCTTTGCCAGTTATCGCAAGCGCTTGATTGCAGTTATTGTCGTCAAGGTGTGCAAAACCTGTAATTCACACAGGAGCAGGCAGATTTGGACAGTTTTTTCCCCTTAAAAATAAATTCACCTTTCAAAAACTTTCAAAAAGCATTCTCAACGCCCATAGAAAATCTTTGGAGGGAGTTGAAAGTCCGTGTTGCCCAGCGACAGCCCCAAAATATCACTGCTCTAGAGGAAATCCGCATGGAGGAATGGGCCAAAATACCCGCAACAGTGTGTGAAAATCTTGTGATGACTTACAGAAACCGTTTGACCTGTCATTGCCAACAATGGGTATATAACAAAGTATTGAGATGAAATTTTGTTATTGACCAAATTTTTCCACCATAATTTGAAAATAAATTCTTTAAAAATCCTACAATGTGATTTTTCTGGATTTTTTTTTCTTATTATTTTGTCTCTCATAGTTGAGGTATACCTATGATGAAAAATACAGGCCTCTCTTATCTTTTTAAGTGGGAGAACTTGCACAATTGGTGACTGACTAAATATTTTTTTGCCCCATTGTATATATACTGTATATACAGGTGAAACTCGAAAAATTAGAATATCATGCAAAAGTTTGTTTATTTAAGCAATGCAACTTAAAAGGTGAAACTAATATATGAGATAGACTCATTACATGCAAAGCAAGATATGTTAAGCCGTGATTTGTCAATTGAGATTATTATGGCATACAGCTCATGAAAACCCCAAATCCACAATCTCAGAAAATTAGAATATTACATGCTATCAATAAAACAAGGATTGTACATAGAACATATCGGACCTCTAAGAAGTATAAGTATGCATACAGTATGTACTCAGTACTTGATTTGGGAGTTTGCTGGCCAATCAAGCACAGTAATCACACGGTCATTGAACCAGGTTTTGGTGCTTTTGACAGTGTCGGCAGGAGCGGTTTGACAAGCCGTTTGTGTGTGGTGGCTCTTGATGCACTGACTCCAGCCTCAGTCCACTCCTTGTGAAAGTCCCCAACACTTTTGAATGGCCTTTTCCTGACAATCCTCTCCAGGATTTGGGAACATCCAACTTTGCAATTACCTTTTGAGGCTTTCCCTCCTTATGGAGGATGTCAGAAATCGCGTCTTGAAGACATATCTAATCAACTCCACAGTTGCGACGTCATCGCAGAAGCGATGCAGCCACGTCTGACGTCGGCACGAGGAAGAGTATAAATAGGTGTCGGACAAACCTTCTATAGCTTCCTTCGCTTCAAGCATGGAGACAGAACACTGATCCCCCACAAAAATACTGATCTACCACTTTATTTCACGTACACTGATGTTCAATAAAGCTACAGGGACTATGTGTGCAGCTAAGCGCTGTGTTCACGCGTGCTCCAGGTTCATCGAGCCAGGTGATACACACGCTTTGTGTGTGGTGTGCCTAGGCGCAGAGCACGCCGAAGCGGCTCTGACCGCGGAGGAATGCGGAAGTTGTGCTATCCTCTCCGGCGGAGCCCTTCGTGGTCACCTGCGTTTGTTTACCTCCCGCGTCGAACTGGAGGAGGCTAGCGATAGCTTAGCTTCCACCTTCTCTGGTTCGGACAGCAGGTGCACAGAGGTTTCAGATCCCGTGGGGTCTAGTCCTCGCGCCGCTAGCGTGCCACTAGCGCTATATGCTAGCACTAGCCGCTAGGAGAGGGAGGGGCCAGCGCCGCATGTGGTGCACAAGCCAGTGAAACATGATCCCACAAAAGGTGATACAGAGCTGCTTGAGTGTTTAGTTCAGGCTACAGAGAAACTAGATATTTCCTGGCCACAGGTTCAGCAGGAAGCACGAGTTTGAGGAAAATGGGACGAATGCATCCTAGAACCTAGGACCAAACCCTCAAGGAGGGGTCTGCCCTTTTTCCAGGAAGTGCATGATGAGCTAACACGTTCCTGGAAAAAGCCATATTCCACTCGTGTTCTCAGCCCTTTCACATATGACTACTCTAACGTGATTCAGGGCCATGAGAGAGGTTATGGGGCGATGCCGGAGATCGAGGGTGATCTCGCGAGACATCTGTCTCCGACTTGCTCCCAGTGCTCCCGTCCAGATCATGCCGTACATATGCTAAGATCATTAGTACGGCTTATACTACAGGGGATCAGTCTGCAGCCTGCATGCACACTATGAGTCTGCTGCAGGCATACCAGGCTCACCTCCTGCAGGAGCTGGACGAGGGAGAGGGAGTAGGCCCTGACGCAATTAAACAGCTGGCAAATGTGGTCACCTACAGGCATCTGTGGCTCAACCTGGCATCCTTTGTGGAAAAGGATCGGAAGCTTTTGCCGGATGCGCCAATCTCACCTCCCGGGCTTTTTGGCGATGCCGTTCATGACGTAGCCGCCACTATCTGGAGGTCTCAGAAGAACAAGGCAGCTTTCTTCAGCGTATTCCCTCTCCGGGCTGATTATGTGCATGCCGCCACTGATCAGCCCAGCACTAGCTCAATGTCGCACTCCCATCGTCTAACTCAGAAACAGAGTGTCGCTACTCGTCAGCCCCCGCAGAAGCAGAAAGGCTCAGGCAGGCGGAGTAGGCGTGCCACCAAAGGCCCAAGACCCTGATGGGTCCAGGTTGTGGCGGCTCCCCCGAGGGGTTCAGCTTTCATCGGCCCATGTGGCCGTTACCACTCCTCCTCGGCGACCGCAACCAGGAGCCACGAGCTTGTCTCCACTCAGCTCTTTGGAGCCCCCATCACCAGGAAAAGGTTGGTTCCTCTAGTAGAACACATGAACGAATGGTAAGCTCTTCCAGATGTGTCTCAGTGGGTTCTGCGTACAGTTGGGGAGGGCTACAGGATTAATTTCAGAACGTACGCTAGTGAAACCGGAGCAGTCCCAGGTGATGGAAGAGGAGGTGATGGCTCTCTTGGCGAAGGAGGCTATCGAAAGGATTCCTCAGTCCCAAAGAGAGTGCGGCTTTTACAGCCGCTACTTCATCGTCCCCAAGAAGGATGGGGACTGCGGCCCATTCTGGACCTGCAAGTTCTGAACTGCAGTCTGAGGAAGTACAAGTTCAAAATGCTAACGCTCAAGCACGTCATGACCCAGATCCGCCCGGGCGACTGGTTCGTCACGATAGACTTGAAGGACACGTACTTCCACGTCTCCATCCTTCCTCAACATGAGAAGTTCCTGAGGTTCGCCTTTGGGAGCGAGGCGTACCAGAATCGGGTTCTTCCATTCGGCCTAGATCTGTCACCCCGCACCTTCACAAAAGTAGTGGATGTGGCCTTAGCCCCACTTCGTCTGTCAGGTATCAGAATCCTGAATTACATAGAAGGTTGGCTGATTCTTGCCCACTCTGCGGTAATGGTGGCCCGTCATCGAGACCTAGTTCTCGATCACATGAGAGTGCTTGGGTTACGGCTGAACGCCAAGATGAGTGTCCAGTCACATCCAGTCACTCCTTTTAGCCGGCAAGGGCATCAAGCTAGGCCTCGCCGTCACTGTAAGGAGCTTTCAGCAGCTGCTGGGCCTCATGGCAGCAGCATCGAGCATAATACCTGCTGCACATGAGGCCGCTCCAGTGGTGGCTCAAGACCAAAGATTTCTCCTCCAGAGGGAGTCCGTTCCGCGTAATTTGGGTTTCATCCCGTTCATGCCCTGTTCTGGGCGCCACATGCCACCATGTGACACTGACAACAGACGCCTCACGAACAGGATGGGGAGCGATCTACAGGAGTCGCTCCCCACAGGACCTATGGAAGGAACATCAGCGCGATTGGCACATAAATGCTCTTGAAATGACGGCAGTCTGGTTAGCATTGAATACTTCCTTTCGGGCCAGCATGTGTTGGTTCGCACCGACAACACAACAATGGTCGCCTACATCAATCATCAGGGGGGGTCTGCGTTCAATGTGCAAATTGGCGTCCCAGATCCTTCTGTGGGGCCGGGGCAAGCTCCTCTCGTTACAAGCAATGTTCGTCCCAGGGTACCTCAATCAAGGAGCAAACCTTCTGTCCAGACAGAGATTGTCGGCAACGGAGTGGCGTCTGCACCCAGAGGTGGTCGAGATGATCTGGAGGGAGTTCGGGCGAGCGGAGGTCGATCTGTTTGCGTCTCGCGACACGACCCATTGTCAGCTCTGGTTCTCCCTCGTACATCCGGCGCCTCTGGCCACGCAGTCGACTGTATGCTTTTCCCCCTGTCGCACTGCTCCCGGCAGTTCTAGAACGGGTCCGCCAGCAGAAAGTTCGGCTCCTTCTAGTGGCCCCTCGTTGGCCGACCCGGGTATGGTTCTCGGACATAGTGTCTCTCCTGGACGGGCAGCCTCTCCAGCTGCCGATCAGGAGGGATCTATTGTCCAAAGCTCACGGATCAATTCTCCATCCAAGACCCAAGCTGTGGAATCTATGGGCTTGGCCTCTGAGGGGCAGCACCTCGTAGACGCTGGCTTTTCCCAGGAAGTAGTCAGCACCAAACTTAGCACTAGAGCCCTGTCCACGAGAAAATTGTACACTGCCAAATGGGAGGTTTTCACCTCATGGTGCAGGAACCGGCAGTTGGATCCAGCTCAGTGCCCCGTGGGGGCCGTACTGGACTTCCTGCAGGAGCGGTTCTCTGCTGGGTCAGCCCCTTCCACTTTAAAAGTGTATGTGCATTTTTTTCTGGTAACCGTGAAAAGAACTTAAAATGCTCCGTTATGTTTGATCATACACATAAGTGTAGTACATCATTTGAATCTGTAAAGGGTCTACTTTTATTTATGTATACTCACAATATCCACAAAACAGTGTGCTTTTGTAAAATAAAGAAAATAAACAGGGTGCGCTTTCAGCCGTCTCGGTCTCCGAGAAAATCTTTTTGAAACACGTCACTAAACTGAACTGAAACTCTGCGAATACATTTTGAAGTAAAACCTCTACACTACAAGATCCAGGTCACAAAAGTCTTGTACACAAATGTCATGAATGTGTTTTGTGGTCTTATTTCAGTGACTTATTTTTTTGTTTGTTTTCAAAAATCACGTTTTTTTCTCCACTATACAAACTTGTACATACATGCTGCTCATATATTATTGTAGCCCAGTTTGTTCTGAATAAAATGTTATCAGACTTTAGACATTTATATGTATATAAGTAACTGAAAAATACACAAATGTCAGGACATGTCAGAATCTCTTCAGGGCTCCAAAACACCCTCAGACTCCTAAGGGTTAAGGCCTTCAGTTCACTCCAAGGTACCCTCGTGGGACCTCACGCTAGTCAAGGCATTTCTACATCCCAGACCTGGATATATTACCAAGGAACCTACTAGAGTGACCAGGCCAGTGGTGCTCAAGGTTTTAAATCCTCCACCTTTCCTGACGCCGGAACAGGAGAGGCTGAACCTTATCTGCCCGGTCAGAGCTCTCCGTCACTATGTCCACGCCTCCTCGGCGTGAAGACGGTCTGACCAGCTATTCGTGTGCTTCAGTCCTCCAAAAAGGGGCTTGCCAGTGACCAAGCATATGCTCAGTAGATGGATTGTGAAGGCCATCTCCATGGCTTACGGGGCAGTTGGCAAAGCCTCTCCGCTCTCAGTTCGGGCGCACTCCACCAGGGGTATGGCAGCCTCCAAGACTCTGGCTGCGGGGGCGACACCTCAAGAGGTCTGCGACGCCGCCGGGTGGTCCACCCCGCACACATTTGTTAAATTCTACGCCGTCGACCTCGACCCGACTCCAACCTCTCAGGTGCTCTTGGCTCAAGCCAGGCACCTATAAGCAAGGCGGAGTGGGCATCTCGTCCCCAAAGCTGTCACTTCGTGACGCGGCTCGAAGTTCCCCTGAAAGGGAACGTCTCTAGGGTTACGTCTGTAACCCCAGTTCCCTGAAGGGGAACGACATGCCGCGTCACGTTGCCATACTTATATGTGCCTGGACGGTTGTGAGCTTCGGAAGCTGTAGAAGGTTTATCCGACACCTATTTATACTCTTCAGCGTGCCGACGTCAGACGTGGCTGCGTCGCTGATGCGATGATGTCGCAACTGTGGAGTTGATTAGATATGTCTTCAAGACGCGATTTCTGGAAGCAATCCCCAAAGCTGTCACTTCGTGACGCGGCGTCTTGTTCCCCTTCAGGGAATTGGGGTTACAGACGTAACCCTAGAAACGTTTTCTGAGATTGTGGGTTTGGGGTTTTCATGAGCTGTAAGCCATAATTATCTCAATTATGACAAGATTATGATAATTATGATAAGAACTATCTTGCTTTGCATGTAATGAGTCTATCTCATATATTAGTGTCACCTTTTAAGTTGCATTACTGAAATAAATGAACTTTTGCATAAGATTCAAATTTTTTGAGTTCCACCTGTATATAGTATATAGATGCTGTTTGAAAAATTAAGTCTTTAATTTGAAATGTTGAAGACTATATCCTAGGTTTTTACATAAAAAATGTGTATGATAGCATGACAAAAGTGACATTTCGACATATTGTACATTATGTGGTTCTGAAAACTATAGGCAGAAAACTCTATTTTCTCCAAAATCAGTTTCTCCATTATACGAGGGGCGTTCAAGTCAACTCAGGACTTTCTACATATTATATCTATATATTAATCTCTATAATCCCCTGTGAGAATTATGCACTTATCCCAGTATTTCCACCATCGAGGAAAGTTTTCTCGGTACACCAGAGCCATGATCGGACATGTCTGAAACACTGGCCTCCCAGGAACTCCTTTAATGGCCCAAATATGTGGAAATGGCATGGTCAGCGAGGGCAGGACTGTAACTCCCAGTCGAGTTCCTGCAATTTGCAAGTGGTGTCTACAAATAATTGTATGTACAGTTTCCACAGACAGCTGTGTCTCATCCATAAGTTAGCAACAAGTTATCTGTCGATTTTCAAGAATCAGGTGTTCCACTGGCTGAATGTTCATTGACGTGGGCTCCGGGCCACCTTGGTCAGGATCATTCACATACCTATGGCCTTCTTTAAAAGGTTTGCACCATTTAAATCTTTTACTGCAGCTAAATGTGTCGTCTCCTTACTATGCTTCAAGTCTTCAGTAAAAGTTAATCGGTTTTATTGCCTTCATTAACAAGAAATTTCACCACAAGTCTCGGTTTGTCTTGAATGACCCTCAACATAGGATTTAACATTTAAGCTTTGTGGAATTTAGACTTTAATATTTTATGGTCTAAAAATTTGTATTTGATAGGCTTAGCCTTCTCATACATAAACAGCAGTCTAAAACATGATAATATCTAATCTATTTATATGCATACAAATCATTTCATAAATTAGCTTTCCGGTATTAGAACGTATTGTTTGTTCACAATATGTAATACCTGAGCAAAGCCGATGATGCCATAGGCGTCATCATTAGCTGAAATAATCACAGTGACTTGGCCACGGAAACCAATCTCAGCACCTCCTTTAGGGTTCTTAAGGCTGACACTGAAACGTTCTTCCACCTCTGGGGTATCGTCATTGATTATGTTCACAGCTATCTCCAGTTCACTCACTCCAGGCATGAAGAAGAGCTCAGCAGAACTGAATGGGAACAGAAACATTCTTCCTATTGTAGCACAAAACTATAAAAGTACAGTTAATAAAGCATATAAACTAAGAATTAAAGTTTGCATAGACCATACAAGTCGTCAACTAGTCAAATTGGATATTTTCTTCCTAGACAGCAGTAAACGTAACATCCATCCTACATGGCTGGTCAATGTGGTATATTTCATACTTCATAACAATGTATGCGTTGTATATCTATTTTAACACAACAGCTAAGGTGAAGCAGTTATTTACCGAGGAATGAAGTCGGTTTGGTTGGACACTGAGATCAACTCATATATGACAGAGTCCAATCCTTCTCTAGCTATGATAAGACTCTTCGTGACATTAAGGGACAGGACGGACAGATAGAGGAACTCTTGAGCAGGTGAAGACCTTAGGACTTGAGTGAACTGGATCACTTCAGGCTTCCACATGTACAGTGCCGAGTCGTTCGTTCCAGCAAGAAGGATATGCGCTGAGAAATATATACACTGTTAGTATGCTGCGTAACTGACAAAGACGTAAAACTGCTAAAATATAATAACATACGTATGGCAGAAGGAGGAGTGAAAGCATGGACTGAAGAGAGGCCTGGGAAAAGAATGGACTGTGCTGGCTGAAAGAAGGTTCGCTGAGAACTCCATAAAAACACCTCACATGTGGGAGTTGGACCTTTGGCAAAAAAAAAAAAAAAAAAAATGGAAAGAAGAAAGGAAACACATTTAAAGTCAGACAGACTCAGACTAAAAACAAAAGTAGAGGTTTAATACAAGCATAACACTCAAATGCACTCCCATTTGCCTGAAGTGTTTCTGTGGTTCAGACTAGGGCTGAACTGACACCGCTACCCCCGGGTAAAATTATAAACCTCTTGATTGGCTGCGGTCGTAGAAAATAAAGCCTGGCTGAGAATCAGCCATTTACTACGCTTAAGATCTGTTCTGCTGTCTCACTATAGTTCTGTGTAACTCAAATCTAAATATGCATCGGAGCCTACGTGTCTGGTGTTTCCTGAGAACACAGTGCATGTTTGGCTTGTACACCATCACTCAAACTTCAAACAGAGGGAGTTCATCCGCTAAACAATGCATAGCCTACATTTAACCTTGTTAGTTCGGAGTTCGATCGTCCATGAAATTACACAGCGAGAGTTTCTTCTCCCAACATTTCAAAACAAAATTACCTTCTGTAACAACCAGCAGGAAGGTCTGCCCTCCCGTTTGCATGGTCTCCACTTGTTTGACTTTGGCACTGATGGATAGCGGCTGGGGGTTTTGAAAGCTGCCGTTAATCCACTGGTAGACGAGGCAGCCGGATGAATTTCTGCCTCCGCACGCAACCAAATGCTGGATGTTCCTGTCTGCTCGGGTAAAAGCAGAGAGTGCAGTGACGTCCTGAATTTCCAGCGTGTGATGAATGGAAAGAGAATTTCCAGTCCACACGAACACCTAACAAAGAAAAGATTAGCACTCGGTTATTAAACAAGCAATGAAAATTTTAATAAGCTAATCGAACAAAATAAACAATATTATATATCATTCAAAATTCAGGCTTTACTATTTTTGCTTGCGCAAATCAATCATAGGGCCAAGTTTGACCCTAATGGCTAAACAGCGTGTTTAGAGGAAACATCACGAGGTGTTTCTTCATAAAACGATTCTAGATGGAAGTCTGGATAAAACCAAGCTACCATCAAGGGGAACTACAGTATTTTTTACAAAAATCAAGGATGATTAAATGTAAGTCGTGGGCCTGGCGTTGGTGGGCTGCCACACCCCATACTACCCAGCGACTACATGCAGCGTCGGTCCCATTCGAGAGGTTTTAGCTTAACAGTTGTTAAATGTTAACGTTTGAGATACAGTATAATAAAACTGCATAATCGGTTTACTCTAACCAGTTAGTCATGCAATTCTTTAATTATTTCAAAAATGCACGTTTATAACACAAATAAATCTGCATATTTTAAAATGGTGATTAATTGTGATTAATCAAAGACTATGACTGTGATTAATTAGATTAAATTAGATTGATTAATTAATTGACAGCACTTATTTTAGCACTTATTGACAGCACATGTTTTGCTATTAAGGTAATATATATTTTAACATTTAAAATATATATTACCTTAATAGCAAAACACACTGCTTCAAATTCTTTAAGTTTTAAAATGAAATATGAATACCTGATGAACAATACCTTTATTCATTCATAATCACTCTCATCTCTACTAAGCATACCACTGATGAATCTGACAGTATTGTCAGTAATAACATGAGGAAAAGCAGAATGTTCCCTAACCTGATTCAGTGCAACGAAATATTCCAGAGTCTGGACAGAGAAGCGTTTAATATGCCGGCTTCCCACAGTGCTGGTATGCTCCTGGAACAGAAGGAGAACCAGGGAAATAGTAAGCCACATACATATAGTATACAAATCCTGAAGCAGTTTAAAAAGAACCGAGGTGTCTTAATATGTCAAAGTGGACAGAGAGCTATTGTTGGTGCATGGTGGCAAGTGAAAAATGCAAACAGCCACGCCAGTGGACTCACTAGAGTAAGGTTGAGGTCAGGCTGGAGGCGGAATATGCTGACATTGGCAGCAGGCGGCTTCTTGGTGTCTTCATGGGCCACTGCCACATAGGTGGTGCCATTTACTGTAAAACCCACACAAGAGCCCGGCATCTGCACACTCACATTCTGTAACAGCAACAAAGGAAATACATAGGAATGTGCTTTTCTCGTGTCTCTTTCAAACATTTATACTGGTTCATCTTCCCATTATCTACATTTACTTTAGGTCAAAATAAATACACAGTCATACACAGTACGAAATGCAGTGACCTTCAACAGATTAGAAATAAGAAATAAATTATGGAATAGAATAAGAATAAAATATAGAAAAACTTAGGTGCAGAAAAAAATAGAAGAATAAAATATTAAATATAAAATATAAAAAAATATATATGTATGGAAACTGGTATGGAAATTGATATAGAATTTAAATAGAAATGTCTGGGGAGTGTGCAAATATGTATAAATGTGAAGATGTAATGACCATAAATGTGCAAAAGTGTGCAAAATGAAATGAAATATATTGAAATAATGAAAAAGATTTGAGACTAATGTCTCAGTAGTGTTGCTGCATTCAGAATTTCACATGTTTAGGAGAGAAATATTATACGCAAAGGGGCAGTGGTGGCTCAGGCAGGTGGGGCTCTGTGTTGCTGATCGGCGGAGCAGGCGTTCAAGCCCCGTTAGAAATAAAAAAAATTTAAAAGTCTGTTTTAAATTTTTTGTTATTGATTATCATGTAGCGGGTTACAATCCACGCACCTGAATGGACACAAATACTCCTTGCCACCTGTAGAGGGTGACCTGGTCGTGCGTGAGCATCAAGACCAATGAATCGTTGTCTCCATTAAACACAGAACACCATCCTAATGGCGAAGTGTCTCTGAAGCGCTGGTACACAGCTAGCTGTAAATAATCTCCCCCTGTCAAATCAATGCAAAGTTTATTTCAATCCAAACTTTTAGAGAATGTAACACATAGTCATTACAGTAGCCTTGTGGTCAGTATTTGAACTGTGGTGTAATATACCGTATGCTTTAAGAAAGCTAGTAGATATTGAAATATTGGTCTTACTCATGCCAAAGGCTGTGTCTGAGTTGGTCTCAAATTCCACACTGACTGCGGAATCCAGACCATTACTGCGAGCCACTGTCAAATACACAGTACCAACAGTCTCTTCAACTGTTAAAGAGCTCAGAGTCCTAAATGCATGCCCGCACACACACACACACACACACACACACACACACACAATGAAACAAGATAAATAAATGTCAACCAGTATGACAAAAATAGTTAAATAAAGCAGTGTGTGTGTGTGAATGTTTATACCTGTTGCTGGATGGAAATATTCTGAAAAGCCCCAATGGAGCCTGGTTCTGTAACACAGTGATTAAGTTTTCTACAGGTTCCCCCAGTCGTGCTCCACCAGTAGGGTTGAACAGAGACACTCTGAAGGTTTCATTCATTTCCGGTTCAGCGTCCAGAACTGCCCAGATCTCCAGAGTCTAAAAACATGAACAGATATTTAAACACTACCTTAGGAATAGCATTTAATACCAGTGTTGGGTGTAATGCGTTACCAAGTAAGAGTTAGAGTACTTGGATTACTTTTTTGATGTAACGAGTAATCTAATGCGTTAGATCCAACCTTTAAGTTATTTAGTTATATTTTCAAAAATGCAATCCGTTATTCAGACAATTTATGTAATCCGTGAGCCAGACAGCAGTCATTCCATTAGTGTGTGTGTGTGTGTGTGAAAGTCGTCCTACAAGCCCCGCCCCCAATAACCCGACCCCCTCTGTTATTCCTGCTGTTATACCCCTATCTCACCTATCCGGTTTGACTCGCGGTGAGAAGCGGTGTTAGGCATTGTGAGCCGCCGCGAGTGACCGCGCGATGTTCTGCGAAGTTCTGCAAGGTCTGCGAGGGAAGATGAACTCAACTCGCGGTGAATCATGACGAACCGTACTTAGGGCCACCGCACGAAACCGCGTAGGTGAGATAGGGGTATTAGTAGTTAACAGATTATGGGCCAAACTTCGTTGAGTGATGATGGTAGAATAATTATAAAGGTCTTGACTAAAACAACATGCATGAGGAATCACAAAGGTGTTTTCGTTTTCTGCAATGGAAACGTACTCGAACTAGTTACTTTTATCAGAAAGTAACACTGTAATGTAACTGATTACTTTTTAATGACGGTAATTTTGTAATGTAATTAGTTACTTCAAAATGTAACGTCCCCCAACACTGTTTAATACACTAAATCCTTATAACATGTCAAAAAAGGACAATAATTTTTTTGTCAATTTTTCTGCATTTATTTCGTGGAAAATATGACACCATTTATATTTTATATATATTTATTTATATTTTTATATATCTGTCGTACCCACCTTAAATCTGACCCCATCTTCCAAAACCACAAAGCCCTCAGACGGTGTGAGGTCTTCAGTGTTCAGGGTTCTGTTAGCATCACTAATAGAGAACTGCACGGTCACAGTCCCAAAAATCCCCTGTGGCGGATTTCGTACAACGATCAGCGTAGCCACACTCTGGCTCAGCCCTGACAATGAGGTGGGCTCGCGCAACAGGAAGTGCTCGCTACTGTTAAAGGAAATGATTCCATGGCCATCATCGTTGGCTAAGATGGTCACCGTTGCTATAAAACATGAACAGAAAAGGAAAATGCTAGAATTGGGGTTAATGTTCAAAACATACACATAATTCTACGTCCATTTTTTATATTGTGCTAACCAGTAGCATTCTTTCCAAGCTCAAGCCCTGGAGATGGGTTTGTTAAAATGAGCTGGAACTTCTCATCTCCTTCTGGAACTGGATCATCCAAGATCATCACCTCTACGAACTTGTACCTTTCTCCGTTAACAAAATGGAGAACCTGTAAAGCAATCAAACGTGATTATATTTTCAACAATTTCACAAAATGCACTAAGAGATAAAGGTATATTTATAACTTACTGAAGCTGTAGCATTGAAGTCCAGACCCAACTGTGCCTCTAGGTTTTGAGCATAGAAGAAGACGGAGACGTTCCCGTATGTCCCAGCATCCCGATAAGCCACTAAAGATAACACTCCGATTGTCTCGTTCACCTCGTAGCTTTATATGGAAAAAAAAAATACCACCACCACACATATATTAATCAACACGTCTTGAAATATGACTTGAAATAGATGATGCATCTTGCTCTTACTTGATGCTTTGCCAACTGATGATACCCTGGATTCCATCATTAGCATTAATGCTGATTTCTGCTACCAGACCCTGGGTATCTGTTTAAATATTCAGTTCAATAACAAAAATAAGCTTTTTTTTAAAATTATTATTATACTTCAGTGGCATTTGAATAAAGGAGAAACGTTATGATTACAGTTATAGAGTAAGAACACTACGAGATAAAGGAAAGCAGATATATCCAGCATTACCTTTTAATGTATAGTGTACCTCTAGCAACAGATGAAGACAAGATATAAAGAAATGAAAGAAGGAATGGTAGAGAAGAAAGGTGATTGAAGAGGAATGAATTAAAAAAAATGCATGACATGTTGAAGTATTAAGGATCAGACATATGTCTTTAAGGGTGTACCTAGCTTAGGGGTAGTTGGGAGTGTCGTTATGAGAACAGCTGATGTTATGTTGACCAGGAAGAATTCCGTCAATTCAGGGATGTCGTCCTGTTTTAAAACATAGATCGATATTTCTGTACAGTATGAAGTAGAACCGGCACAATAAATGGTAACATTTTAAAACTCACGATTAATTCATGATTCATAAACAAAGTGGACGTCATGTTAACTGAAACACATCCTGTTATACAATTGCTCTTTTGACCCTATAGTACATAGATACGAG
Source organism: Leiocassis micropogon (assembly GCA_028565275.1). NCBI lineage: Eukaryota > Metazoa > Chordata > Actinopteri > Siluriformes > Bagridae > Leiocassis > Leiocassis micropogon. The sequence goes on along the minus strand of JAOVVA010000029.1, from coordinate 10,548,001 downwards.
GACTGTACTGTATGCACTTTAGTTATAACTTTATATTAACTAACATAGGTTATTAGTAGAGTACAATTCAACATAGTCTCAATCACAAGTCGATGGTCGCCCATTGTGCTAAATAATTGTAGTAGTAGTTTAGAGGTTACAGTATTTAGAGGTTTAGATAATTTTGCATTGTGCCAATGCACAATGTTAAACGCCTTATAAAAATAAAGTTGAATTGAAATGAATTGTGGCTTAGTGGTTAGCACTGTCGCCTTGCACCTCCAGGGTCCAGGTTCAATTCCCACCTCTGTGTGCATAGAGTTTGCATGTTCTCCCCATGCTAGGTGGTACTCCGGTCCCCTTCCACAGTCCAGTCGGACTTAGTCTAACTGGTGTTCCCAAATTGCCCATAGCGTGTGAATGAGTGTGTGAGCCCTGTGATGGATTGGCACCCACATTGGTGTACCCTGTCTCATGCCCTAAGTTTTCTGTGATAGGCTCCAGGCCCCCTGCGACTCTTTATACCGGATTAAGTGGTAGAGACAATGAGTGAATGAGAGTGAAATGAATCGAATTGACCGTGCCTGGTAGATTCTCCAAATTACGTAAAACAAATTATAATAAGTTCTTTTTTTTATCAACAAAAATGAGGTAAAGCTTTGTCTAAGCAGCAAAAAGTCCAGTTCATAGCACTCTGACTCAAGTAAAAAGCGAATGACTCCTGGAGAAAAGTTTATACAGTATGAAGATGCTATAATGTGATAAACTGTTAACTTTAACTATAAATGGAAAAACTAAACGGAAACTCAAACACAAGAGCACAAAAATCACTCCTCGTTCTGATTAACACTTACATCTATAATCGTGATCGGGATGGACACAGAGGTCTGACCATCCTGCATGACCACAAAGCTGGAGACATGCTGAAAATCCTGACCAGGTTCTGCCAAAGACCCTTCAATCAGCCTCAGGTCCTGCAGGGAACCTTTCACTGTCTCATAGCTGATGTTTACTGATCCTGTAGTGTTCATAGAAACTTTAATCAATTCAAATTCAAGTGGAATTCAACAGACCTTTGGAACAAAAATGGTAACATGCAAAAACTCAACACTGTCAATACTGATGTGCTTTAAATGGGTTTTTTTTATAATTACTTTCTTATGACTATACTGTAGATTGGATAAATGTACACCTCACTTACAGTATATATTTGCACTAATACCATACTTAGTTATTTAGTTAGCGAGTCAGGTAGCCCGTACAAACAAGCATAATTCTGTGTATGATATTTAAGTCATCTGTTAATTTCATTAATAGTTAATTCCACATTCCAGCAACTTTGTTGGGAGTTATTGCCACATCCGCCATATAGTTCCGACCTCACTTGAAGCCAGTTCATCATATTTGGACCATTAAAGGAGTTCCTGGGAGGCCAGCGTTTCAGATGTGAAGCAGGCAATGTGCATTAGTGTAACAGGGCATTATATAGAGAAAATAACTCTGTTCTGTTGTTCTGCGCAAGAAAAAGTCCCAGTTTGACTTGAACACTCCCTTGTACAGGAAGTAAGCATTTTTAAATATTTTTTTTTCCCCATAAGGACTCACCTGAGGCACCGAACTCTCTGTTAATGTAAATCCTAAGCTTTGTGTCTTTCTCTTCAGTGGATATGCTGAGAGAGGATGGAGCAATACTCAGCACGCCAAACGGCTCATCGCTAGCCGCTACGCTCACCACTGCCTCCCGACCTGCAGCGTCTAAAGCTGCTGCCCCTGTAGCTGTTACACCTGATGGAGGCAAAAGAAGTTAATCATCTACGCTGAAGATGTGTAGTTTCTCTATCTACTTTACCTAAAGAAATACTTCAAAACAAAAAAGGCATAAATGATATTAAGTAACTATGAGAGGAAATAGAAAAGAATGTTTTGTTTGCGTATTTAATTTGCTGTGTAGTTTTAAATTTATTATCCTACCCTTAGTCTGAATGTTCGAGAGGAGAACTCTATACTCCTCTCTCTCCTCAGGAGTGCCATCGTCCAGCAGCTGCAGCACTATAGTGTCATTCAGCACACGCTACAGTGTAAAACAGAACATGGAACAAAACCAACTGTTAATCACGCATTAATAGTGACATAAGTGACATTCAGCATTCTATATTTTATATCTATATGTTACATATTCTTCGTACCTCAGTAAAGAACAGAACACCAGATGTTTCCACAAATGTAAGTAAGGCTTGAGGGCCTTCGATTCTCCAGTCCACAGTGACATTCCCTATTGCAGGAGCTGCTCTTTGAACAAGTAAGGGCACTCTCTCACCTGTTAGACAAAAGAACATGCGTCCAAAGACAGAATTCTTCTCAATTTCCATTACACGATGCGTAGCATTAGGCTCAAAATTTCTGATTTTGTTAGGTCACGTTATAGCACCTGTAAACATTTGTTCCTTCATCTACCTGTTTTTTTATTCTTTGTTGAAATTAATATTAAAAGGATTAAAAAATGTAAAGTTTAGCAGAGTTTCCATCTTTAAGACTTTGACATTGTGGCAAATTCTAAGGAACAGCTTTACAGAACACTGATACTTGAGTCCCCCCCGCCCCCGAAAAAGAAAGTCCCTTTCTCCTTACAGAAACCACAAATCAGGTATTGCTCATTTTTCAGTTTTCAAAAACACATTGTTTAATCTATTAACTGATACCTTTTTTTTTCTCCCTAATTTAGTCGTGTCCAATTCCTCCCCGTCACTAGGGGGCTCCCACATTAAGCTACTACTAACACTCAGTCTAGAGGGCCAAAGACTATCACGTGTTTCCTCCGAAAACTATGTGACGTCAGCCGACCGCTCACGCACCATTTGGGGCGGTCTAACACACTCAGAGGACAGCGCTAGCCGCTCCTTCCACTGTCGTGAGCTCACAGACGCCCCTGATTGGCTGTAGAGCCGTGATTAATGTGGGAGCACGAAGTACCTCTTATCCCTCCCCTCGGCCAATCAGCTCTCTCTAGGCCTCCGGTTGCGAGAGGTTACAGCATCACCCGGGAATCGAACTTGTGTGTATAATTTTATATGCAATTCCCTGTAAACAGGTCTTACCATATAATCGCATTAAAATAAAATGATTTGCCTTCGAACTACTGTCAGAGCTGCTGTTACTGTACAATGCTTCTGCTAAGAACGGAGCTATAAGCTAAAGGATTGAGATCCATAAGGGAATGTGTCCATGCTCTATCATGCATGTTTAACATGTCTTTCTGTCAGTGTGCCAGCTGTTACAAGCCTCTCTCTACTACTCTCACTATAACCGTAACTTGTCACTATGAAGTGCTGAAGTGATACCTGATCATGCGCAGGTGGGGGTCAAATACCTATACATATACCTCCAAGCTAGGCAAAATAAATAATTAATCAATCCCCAATTAATGTAAATCGAATGTGTCCTTGAGCTCAAGGGACCAGTTTATGTACAGTATACCCATACACTGTTTCAGATGTGAAATTCAATTGAAATCAATGTTACTCACCCTCTTTAACTATGACTGATCGTGAGGCTGGGTGGAAGCCCACCAAGCCAGCTGCATGGTCATTGGCAAGAATAAGAACATTGACGGTATCTGAGCTGGGTAGGATACGACTGCCACCATCGGTCCTTACTAAACCAATCTGCATGGTTTCGTTGTCCTCAGGCTCAGTGTCGTCTGTGATGTAGAACTCAATAGTTTTCTTCACGTCACCTTTGAGAGGAAGTAACACAGGTGATGCCCTGAAGTCAATTCAGATTTACACTACAAACCATAATCCTGACCTGTTTTAACTCTGACTTTACAATAGTGGCAAGTGGCATGGCAACAATGTGGTACATTGATAGTTGAATTACATTTTCCTTGGTTAAATGGTTGGGCTCCAAGATATTTTAGTAAGTTGGTGGTAAGTTCAGTAAGTTTATGCTTGATTTCAGTTCTTGAATTGGAATAGAAACATAAACCATGGTTTTGTATGTTTATGTAACAGATATCACTCCTGACTGTAAGCTTGCATTGCTTGTTTATTCTGACTCAACTCATGACTTGCCTTGATGCCATGATGTTGGAAGTTATCACTTTCCATATTATTTTAAAGATGGCTTACCAAAAAGCTTTGCATTATTCTTTGCATCTCTAAAAAAGTCTGGTACATCAATACACAAGAAAGTTTACCAAAAGGTGAGGTCCTTTTTTTTTTTTTTTAGTTTTGCAGTGTCTAAGAGTTACCCCATAACTTGGTGCACTACTTTTGGTGTCAGTTTTCAAATTATCTGGATTTATTTGTTTTGCTTTTTTTTTTTTTTTTTTGGTTGGGATGCATCTAAAATAAAATGTCTTTTAAAAAAGCAGCAGAGTAAAAAATACTGCCTTTCCCCATGTTCCCCCCAATTTGACCCTCAAATTAGCACCCACTCATATTTTCTTGAGGATGTTCATTTTTCCCTACAAAAACCATTGGAGAAGAAAACATTTCTACTTAACCGTAGAGGCTAAATCTATAAATCTATACTGATGATTTAGGAAACACGAAAACAAATTCAGGAATGGCTATTCAGACCTACCTCCTGCAAAGACGAGAGTCTCCCCGGTGCCATTAAAATCAGCACTGGGCTTAGCAGTGCCACCAACATACATCCACTCCACTGTAACACGGCCTAGACTGCCTCCGGTCCTTTCGATCACCAGCGTCACTCTCGTCCCGGTCTCCTCTCTTACCTCCAGATACAATCCATTCTGAGTAGCACTGGGATTTATACTGTACAGCTTAAACACCCCAAATGCATCACCATTCATCCCTATGGTCACTGTAGCGGTGTCTGGTTGTGTAATGGTGGGCAAATGTTTCTCAGCCACAGTTATATTAACCAGGGTAACCTTTAGTATTTGTACCATGAAACTCTCATCCATCTCTGGCAAAGAATCTGTCAGAATTGGTACAGTAAGATTGGCAATACTTGAGCCATCCAGCATTGTTGCTGTCTGCCCTACCATAGTTACATAGTCAGTCCCGGCTGTCGCCTGTGAGCTGAAGAGGGAAGCAGAAGCAGTGGCATTTTTTATATAAGTGAGTGTTTGGGCAGCAGTGAAAAGCTGGTTTGCGGATGTGGTTACCCAGAAGCATGTTGCAGTAGAGGCATTAGTGAAAGAGAAAGCTTGGCAGGCACGTTCTCGAAGGCAGGAAGCTGCACAGGAGTTGAGAGGATCTCTGGCTGAGGTGATGTTGATAGGGGTTCGTACGGCACTAGAGGGTGTCCCAGGCAACGGGGAATCATAATAAATAAGGAAGTTATGGCCGCTTCTCTGGGCATTAGTCACCACGTCAATCTCAAGGGTGCTATACAGAATCTCCAGAAAACCAAAATTGCCTCCACTGGAAAAGAAAAAGGAGACATATTAGGACTTCTGATATTACTACTTTTAGTTGTATGTCATATGCATTAAAATTAGATCAGATTATTGCACACCTTCTTCGAACAGTAATGTTTGCACGGTACACGCCTTCCAAAGGTTCCTGTACTCGATACACCGCTTGCTCAAAGTGCACTGTGCCGTAGGGATTATCATTGGCGGGCACAATGATGTTCACCACATTTTCAGCACCGATGCTTCCACCATTTGTTGCACTAATAAGCTCTACCTTGATGATCTAAAATAAAGATTTATGCGCTCATTAATAAAGAGTGGGGGAAATCTTTAACATTTTGTAGGACAGCTAAGAAAATAGTTTTTACCTCTTCAATTTCTGGTACATCATCAGCCAAAACCTCTACTTTTAGTGTCTTCATAATTTCACCTGGAGCAAAGCTGACCTCTCCAGATGAAGGTTGAAGGTCACTTGTTGCAGGTCTGCCATTGATGGTCGCAAGCCATTTGACACTAACGTAACCTATAGTCCCAGCGTTCCTCACAATCAGCAAAGATACTTCAAAAGCATTAGCCGCTGGCTCCTCTACAGTAACTGGACCAATCTGAAAAACTGAACAAAATGGACAAGATTGTGTTGTCAAACCTACAGTATGGAGAAATGGATCTAATCGATGCCAGAATGAATTTGGACTTTTCAACTTACCAAAGGACCCGTATGGATCATCAGAGGGCAGGATAGTGATGATTGCCTGAGTGAGTTCGCCTAGGAAAGCTCCCCCAGTGGTCTGGTTAAGAAGCTCAATGCGGAAAGTTTCCTCCAATTCAGGAACTAGGTCGTTGATGATAAGGATAGGGACTGGTTTACTGCTCTCTCCTTCCAGAAGGACCACATCAGAGGAGGCCACACTATAATCCTCACCTACAGGAAACGTCATACATCATTATGTATTCATCGCCTATACCGCTTAGTACCGCTGTATACAGGGGCCCTGGAGCCTATCCCAGGAAACTTAGGGCATAAGGTGGGGTACACCCTGGACAGGGTGACAACTCATTGCACTGCACACACAATATTATGTATTTATAATATTTAAAAAACATGAAGTTTGTTTTTTACTTACCAACTCGTGCAGTCATGGGTACAGCACGGAACTTCACTGACACATCAGCAAAAATCCCCCCGGTGCGTGTAACATTTATGATGGGTCCAGTGTAGTACTCAGACACACTTACTCCTGGAGAAGAGAGCTGGAGGACACCAAAGGCATCATCGCTGGCCTCAATAATGATCTGAGCCACTGAGACGTTTCTCTGGCCAAGCTGAGGTGACAGAGCAACTGCCAGAAAATCATGAAATTACAATTATTTCTGCATCTTTAAAAATCGAAGCCTTTAAGCAATAATGTGCAGTAAAAGACGTTTCTATTCACCTGGTCGTGTCTGTGCACCTTCCACCAATGTGACACTGCTAAGTTCAACAAACACAGACTCTGCCCTCTCAGGATCCTTATCATCCAGAATCCTGACAGTCACATTTGCTTCACTCTGATTGGCCGAGAAGGTTACTGACTCGAAAATGGGTACAAAATCGCTCCCAGCGCTTGCCCTGCCCACACCGGGTGTCGAGTAGGGCACTGGATCTGTATCCATCAGTGTCCTATAGGTCACTCTAACTCTTCCCATCAATCCTTTTCTCCTTTGTATTGTCAAAACAACCAAAGTGTTTGCCTCCGCCGCTCTGACAGGCCTGCTACTTTCTGAGAACAAGAACAATCCGTAGGGGTCATCACTGGCGAGTACAGTCAGTGTGGAAACAGTCTGGCTCCCAAGCCGTCCATTTGAAACGTTTAACAGACGGATCTTAAAACTCTTATCCAGTTCAGGAATATTGTCCTCGGAAATACGAATCAGAATGTTTCCAATGGTTTGTCCTACACTGAAGATCAAGTTGCCAGAACTGTAGATAAGCTCTCTTTCCGAGTCCGCATCTGCTTGCCAGTATACAGTAACATTGGAGAGAGTGCCGAAGGTACGAATAACCTGAGATAGAAAAGAAACAAGTCTAATATTAACATTGTAAGCAACATATACAGTACCAAACTTTGATTGATACTCCAATTTTAAAGAAACCTTACCTGTAACATTACATCACTCCGACCTTCTTCAGGCTCAGTTCCGTTCACTGAGATAGAATCATTACTGAACTGGAAGACCCCATGAGCCTCATCGGAAGCAGAAATGGTCACAGTGATATGCGATGCGAGGCCCAAGTTGGCTTCAAAGAAAAAATATCAATATCATTATCATTCAAGATAAATTTTTCTCTAAACCCGGAATGTGACTTATCAATTTAATTGAACAGCAAAGGGTATCATTAAGAGCTGATACATATAATTACAGGAGAAAGTGTTCATTGATTGTGATGAACAATTCAGAGCAATATTGACAGCTCAGTCGATCAGAACAGAAAGTATCTTGCCCAATGTCAGCCCCTGACAACAAGTTAAACGCAGTGCAAAATACACGCTTTGAAAATGAGGCCCTATGGGAAAAATGAACCTCCTGACATTTTGAATAAACCACTCACCACTGCTGCTATCCTCTCAATATAATGGATATTTGCTTTTCCCACATTTTTCCTCTGAGCGTTCACTGGCCTTAGTGCAATGTAAATAGCGCAGCAGACACTAGTCTTGGAGTTGCAGGAGGCCGCTAAAACCCCAAAGTCCAAAAAAGATTGTTTTACTTGGGCACCGATGTAGACAAGCTCTCCAAACATTTACAGCTCATAATCTGGAATTTACAAACTAAGAGCCTGGATTTGAAAGCAGTTCGATACTGTTCAGAAAATGAACCAAGGATGCAATAAACGGTGGATTAGAATAAACCTGAACTGGGCTTTTGTCAAAACACACAAATGCAGATACACATGGCTTTGTTTGTGCCAGGGTTGACTGAAAAGCATGAATGGTGGACATTTGGAAACTTTCAATGAAACATCATGACGTTTTGTTCATTTACTTTGAACCTGAACACCTCAAGTTTGTGTTTACGTCTCACTGAATGACTTTGGCTCTATTTTGTATCCGTGCAAGCCTACTTTACTGCTAAACTGTTCATTTGGTTAACTGTAGATCCATCTCAGCTTGTACCATGATGACAATAATAGAACCTTAGGTAGGAAAGTTGGACTAGTTTCATTTGATGGTAGATTTTTAGAGGAACATGCAACAGAGACAGGGACCTTACCAGGGTGATAGTGAAAGGGTGGAAGAAAGAAATCAGTGTCACTCTCTCCACTTCCTCCGTCCCCACTCCCAAAGAACAGGTCCACTTAATCAGCACACAGCAACCAGAAGCACACAGGATTCACACAGGATGTAAACGAAATCACACAAAGAACAGAAGTTGAATTTTCCATGAGCAAACTTCATGGAAAATGCTTCAGGGCAGCATTTATGAGAAAGAAATATATTTTTTTTAAGCAGAAGAATGTATAGAGAGCCTAATGATAAGAACAGGAGACTAGCAATTATTCAGTCCCATTATGTTGGTGATAGATGATGTGCATTGAAAGCTTAGATTGTGAAGTTTCCTACCTCCTCCCTGTGGGTTGTAAAGTTCCACTCTAAAGACTTTGTCCAGCTCTGGCACTGAGTTATCGATTATAGTCACGTTGATATATTCGAGCCTTTCACCGGGCAAAAAATCTAGCAACCCCTCTGCATTCTGCCCCAGGGGGGAAAAATTAAGCAACACAAATTAATTTAGGGCTTTCCTTTTCCTTTTCAATAAATAAAGAAAAACAAATCAATCAGCTTCATGTGGAGTGATTTTTTTGTGCTTTTTTTTTGCATGCAGATAATAAATAACCTCATAGTCCTCTGAGCCAATGGCAGTGACTGGTACTGTGCGATAGGCCACTAAGACTCTTCCCAGCAGGCCCTGCGCTCTAGCCACAGGAAGTCTGACCACACCAGCCTCTTCTTTTACAGTTATTTGGGCCACCTCTAGAGCTGGACTGATCATCGCTTGAGTGATTGGAGTAGTCTGGAACTGCAGCAGACCTGAAAGACCAGGTGTTTTTGCATATATTCATAAAATGCCATTGAAACACAACAAATAATAGCAATCTAGGTATAAACATGCATACCATAAGGATGGTCACTGGCCTTGATGGTGACATTATTGCTGGCATTGTCAGGATCGATGCTGGCTCCACTGGTTGGGGTAGAACCTGGTTTTCCATCCCCTGATTGGGCTGAGATCAGCTTGACTTGGAAATACTCATCAAACTCTGGAAGATCATCATCAACTACCTGTAGGTTCAACACCTGTGATATCCAGAAGAGTAATGTGAGGTTCACATCTAAGCCTATCACTTTACACACTACACTACATACAGTGTTTCTCAACTTTTGTAATAGAAACATAAATATAAGGAGATTTGAAGTTACTGCAACTGGGTTAAGAAGCCTTTAACACGTTATCAAAACCTTTATATAAATAAATAATATGGACAAAAAAAAAGAAAGAAAAAAAATCATGAATGGAGCTCACCTAACCACTTGTTAAAGTTGCATCGTTAAAAAAAATCAACAGCAAAAACCATAGCTATGTTTAAAAGTGAAAGAAAGAGCATTCCTCCCACACACACACAATGTGATGAGGACTCACAGGATTAGGACAAAACAGCTGTGTGGCCACAAGAAAACCTCTTGTTATTGAGACTAATCAGAAAAAGGCTTACATTTTCTGGAGAGCATAAAGAGTGATGAAAAAGGGTCATGTGATCCGATGAGTTCAGATTGACCTTATTTCAGAGTAATGGGCGTGTCAGGGGTAAGGAAGGAAATGTATAAAGTGATTCCGCCCTCATGCATCATGCTCAATGTACGAGCCTCTGGAGACAGTGTTATGATCTAGGGTTGCTTCAGTTAGTCAGGTCTAGACTTAGCAACATTATGTGGCAAAAAATTAAGTCAGCTGATGACCTGAATGTACCGAATGACCATCTAGTGTATGAAGTTTTTCTTCTGTGATGGCATGGCCATATTCCAGGACTCCAGGAGAGCATTGAGTTCTGAGAGCAATATTGTGTGTTGTAATTAAAGATAAAGGTGATTGAATGAAATCTTCCTTTTTTTTTCGGCCAGGCAGTACAAATATACTTTATTTGTACTGAACAGATGTTTTTAGATGAAAAGGTTCACATGCCACAGAGCCGAGACTGGATCATGTGCGGGCTTTAATTCTTTTATGGGTAAGGTGAGGGTAAGGAAAAATGTAGGCATTGGTCTAAATTTTTGCCCAGTGTTTTTTTAGGGTTTTAAGTGCAGAGTTGCAGATTTTTTTATTCAGTTAACTTTAAATACAGACACAAATACCAGCGGACCCAAACACATACAGACAGTGCCCGTGTTACACGCCTAATCTATACAACTCCTATAAATAACCACAAATCTTTTGTCAATTACCCACTAGATGGAGCTAGATGCTTGCAACCTGGCTAATATTCAGCATTAATAGCAAAAACAAATGAAAATTAAATTCTATGCTACTAAATCTACAACCCTGTAAGTCCTCATTGACCTCTTCTTCAGACATGGAGCACGTTCAGTGCAGCACTTCCCCAACAGGAGATCCCCTGCTCATTAATAATGAACAATTAACATCAGTCATGTTACCTCAGAGCGCTGGCCTGGGAGGAAAAAGATGGAGCCTGCAGGTTTGGCAAAGTCTGAGATGTTGGGTGCCCTAGCAGGAGAATCGAGCTGTGTCACAGTGTAGTTTACATAGACCGAGTCCAGGGCACCACGTGTGCGTTCTACTATGCAGGAAACAGTGGAGCCCTCATCTGATATCTGAAGATAAGATAAGATAAGACAGATAAGATCTTGAGTCCTGAGTACTCAAATTTGTTTGAAATATTAATCGAATTCAATCCAAAAAACACTGTATTAATAGACTTAGCCATAATCTGGATGCTAATTTAGATCCTTAATGAGCAAGGTAACACACAGACTGATAAGGAAACTAACTGGGAGGACAAAAACTCATCCTGAGTTGAACCTGTCAATCAAAATATTTCTATTACATTTTTCTATGGAACAGTTCTGCTATACTTCTATCTGAACTGATGAATCAAGAGACTCAATAGCTCAGCTAATGATGCTGAAAATTGCATTCTGGTGCCAATTCAACCTACTGCATTTAAATATGAAATCATATCCTGATGCAATATGCAAAGCAGAGCAGAATCTTGGCACAAAACAGTACACACACACACACACACATACACACACAAAAAAAAGCAGGACACCAAAAAATGTTCTAACAATGCTGTGAAAGTGACTATGTGTCTGTGTTAATGAAGGCAACAGTCGGCCACATGCCATAGTGTCGCTTTTGTTAGTAAGCGAGAAGTAGTCCTTGTAAAGGAATGCTCTGTCCAGGGCTGCCATCTGTCCTGTTTATCGAATCAGCCATCGGAGATGCCACGAGTCCAATCTAAAGAGACCAACGTGAACTCCTTCCAACCAGGCGTAAAGACAAATCAAATATACATGAGGACATGCACTCACAACCGAAGGGGGTCGCGTTACATGCTTTCTAGGGAGCCAAAGCAAACACTGATAATGACTATTTAATCAACTAATTCTCTTGGATGCTAAGGAAGGATACTGTAGAGAAGATACATTAGCAGTGGTTATTTAAAGCAAAGTCAAAATATAAATAAGGGAGACATTTTACATTGTGAAAATCTTTTATCTGACTTCAAAAATATTAAATCTAATTTTCTTTTGTACATGCATATAACAGTAAATGGTTTCACAGTAAACAGTAAAGCACTGCATGCTTACGTCAGGAATGCACGTGCCAGTGAACCCAAACAACCCGTTAGCATTGTCGCTCTTCATAATCCTGATCCTAGCTATAGGGCGAGGCGTGGGCAGGCGTGCTCCGCCGTGAACGGCCACCAGCTGCAGGTAAAAGACCTCCTCTCCCTCTTCTTCGAGGTCATCACGTGTTTCCACGACAAACGATTTGAGCTTCTCTCCCTGCCAATACTCCAAGTATCCAGCCACATTACGGAAGTCGTTTTTCGCTGGCTGGCCATGGAGCTCTCGGATTTCTGATTGGTTGAGACTGATGGAGTAGAGGCGCACATCCTGCAGCAGACCCGTGTAGAGCTGGCGGCCGTCAGGGTCTGAGCCGATGCTTATGGGAGCCGCATCTGGAACGAGTTAGCAAAAGACACACATGTAGTACTACTAGTGCCAATTTATAATATAAAATCCATAATCATAGATACACTTCACAAAGCACCTCAAATGTAAGGCATAATTCTGGTCAGGGTAGGCTCACCAGTCGCTGGTATTAATATCTCTACAGCGACTGTACAAATTGAGGAAATATGCTTGAGTGAGCACGGACAAATCCTGCTACTATTTATTAAACTATAAACCCAATACAATGTCAAATACGTTAACTGTATACATGTCTTTAATTGAAACTAATAAAAGAAACGTCACGGAAGTCCCCCTAGGAAACTTCACTATATTACAAAAGCCACATTGTTTTCCATTACTCGAGAAGGCAACGACTAGCTGCTTTCATCTCGGCCTAACAATGTCCAGTAGCACTTGCATACTCGCTCAAGCATGAGTGCACTGTGAAATTTCAGACAATAGCACCAAATTTGCACAACAGACTCTTGCCAGATGTGGACCACAGGCACTGGAAGAAGCTAAACAACACTTGTTTTGACTGACTACTGGACTGAAGTCTCGCAATAATAAAGTATAAAGTGGTGGTGAGAAAAATAGTCCTGATTGGTGGTGTTAAATTCCAAGGACACATTTAGAAACAATATAGCATGATGAAAGACTTTAAATGCCAGATGTTCCAGGAATAACATAATTGTCTTCTTCTGAGGCTGATATTTGACAGTTTTGAGAAGACGAATGAAGTAAGACAACAAGCCTAATGCTATAAGAACATTGTTTAGTACTAGAGCCTAACCTTAAAACAGACCCAGTTTACATACCATTTATAATGGCTTCTCCTTTAAGGCTCTTGATTCCTCCAGGTATTGGTTTCCCATCCAAATAAAACTCAATAATTCCATCTTCCACTGCAACGATGACATTAACCCATACATTATCTTCCACAAATTTCATTGCTGTGGCTCTTGCCACTTGGGTGCTGTTAGAGCCAGTGGTTGTGTAATGAAGCATCACACTAACATGAGACTCGTTCGTCTGGACTTTTAATCCGTAATGCATACTTCCATTGCCGTTTCCCTTTGAAACAATAAACCCATCCGTGTTGGGTCTGGGCATAAGCCAGGCTGAGAATGTAAAATTAGCTAGTTTGTCAGGAATATCCTTTGGCTGAGCTTCTAAGGTAATGGTTCCATAACTTCCAGGGACGCCAGTAAAGAAAAAGGCATCTGTTGCAGAATGGTGCCTCCTGGCATGAGGCTGGAGCCTGACAGATTCAGGGAATGTAGCCATCAAGATAAAGTCCTGGATCGGTGGAAGACCTTGCGGGAAGGCTTCGGAAAGGATCTCCCATGAGACACGGACATCACCGAAAGTTCCCTGCTGGCGGAGGATAGTGAAGGATATAATTGAAGATGTGTCATCCACAGAAAGGATGTCTTCTGCCACTTCTTGGTCCAGGTTGTCCTTGTCTATAGAAAACACTCCAAAAGGGTCATCGTTAAAAGGGATGAGAACAGAAGCATTTAGGTCTTTTGTAGCCAGCTTGCCGCCTTCCCCAGGATAACCACCTACAGTACGCAAGAAAAAATTAAACACTATCAGGCATAAACAGTATGATGAAGGAAGAGATGAAAGTAGTTTTAGTTACTTATACTGGAAAGTAAATATATCCCAAATAACAGTTTTTCAGTGATACTACTGATGCTAGTTCAGTATCATTCTGTTGAAATCTTTTTTAAACTGATCTTTTTTTTTTTTAATAGAAAATATTGAATTACTGGCTGGTGCTGACCTGAGATGTTCATTAAGCGCAGCTCAAAAAACTCATTGAACTCTGGGATTTTGTCAGAGATGGCCTCCAGTACTATCGGCTTGGTATTTTCTCCTGTGGTGAAGACTATAAATCCAGATGTGTTGACAAACTCCTGACTCAGCTCAAGAGGGGTGTAATTGGCAAACAGCTGCCAGAAGACTGTGATGTTGCCAAAATGCCCTCTAGTCCTAATAACGCTGGAGAAAATAATAACAGTGAGAACAGACAGGACTGAGAGGGTTGGATTTAATGCTACAGAATTATGTCATTGCCCTCATTTTATGCATGTGAGTTGGTTGTGTGCATATGCATGAGTTTATGGAAAAAAAAAAAATCTCACTAGAAGTTGTTGGACTTCCCTTCCCCCACAGGCTTCTCAGTGGTATCCAGAAAGAATATCCCATTGGCATCATCATTGGCTTCAATCACTACTGTGGCAGTATCCTTTCCATAGACCACAGCATCTCCTGCATGCAAAACAAACTCAGGGTCACATACAGTACGGGTCTCCAGTCAGTAATGAAAATTTGAAATGGCAAAAAGCTATGATATTACACAAGAGACACAAGACAGTCATATTCATTCAGGCGGTTAGTTCTGATAGACTAATCTGATTCGAAAAAAGGCGTAATAGAAAAGAGGCGAGTGGTGCTATACTGTAGAGCATAACAGCACTGGAACTTTTAACCATACAGTATGTGTCACTCTGCTTTTTAAGTGTTCTAACAATCGTTAATTACACTAATTGTTAGCTAAAATAGGCTGATACGGTCCGCAGTTCTACTGTAGATAAAGGGGAGAGCAGCTGCCTGACAAAACCACATTTAAAACCATTTCTTTCAGTAAAAACACACCTGATAACGTTATGTCATTGTGAACCACACTTTGTCTCCTTAGTATTTATTTCTAAATTGTTCCTAATTACCTCTGAACCTACAACCTAGCTAGCGTCAAGGCTGAATCTAACACATGGATGAATCCCAAATCCCTGGTCAAGGGCACTACTTGGTGTGTGGAACAAGGGATTGTACACCCTAATTAGTGCTCTAGCTTTCCATTTAACGCTATCTGGGATTTAGAAGTTAGCTGATGTTCTACGTAAGTAAGTAGAGATATAAAGTAAATCTCTCATGTTTGTCAGGACTGTGCACTGCCTGGATGGTTTATTCTTCTCACCTTTTGGCGACATAATGTAGTACTGGTAAGAATTTAAAAATAACAGTTCTGCCAATTGAGGTTAATTAGTTTCACCGCTCAAAGTTGTGCTGTTGTACTGAATATCAACAGTGCTGATATTCAGTACAGCAGCACTCCCTCTCGTGTGATATTGCTATACATTAATTGTTCTACACAAATCCCTCATATGGTCAAGTATTCTTAAAATCCCACCAGCATTGTAAAACACAATACCTTTTTTTATGCAATAAAGACAGCAGTTTAAACAATGGCACAGCTGCAGGTTGTAATAATCTTTAACTACTCTCTTAAAATAAGGTGCAGGAGTAAAACCAAAGAAAGATTAAAGTTCTTGAGTTGGGTGGTTTTGTGATGTATACAATGAGAGAAAAAGCGGTTAGTGTCTGTAATTAACATCCAACTATGGTCTGGCCTGCTATTGTATGTGTGTGTGTGTGTGTGTGTGTGTGTGTGTGTTACACAATACATGGATTAAGGAGGCTTTCAGGGTCAGGCCAGTCAGGCTTAATCAACAGATCTCTATGTGTATTGAAACAAACGTCAAATGTGCTGGATTAATTAGCTGTACAGGAAACAGATAGAAATGAAGTGCATTATTTGCCTCTCTTGATGGTATTTTAAAACATTCAATTCACCACCATGGACAAACACAGCAAAGATCCAAATACGAAGAATAAAGAAGCTTTATTTCACTTGTAAATGAGCCATGGTTGGCCAAAAGCAAAACATTATTCACATCATGGTCTATAATGTGAGGAATTGAACACACCTGTAGCATTGAACAGCACAATATAAAAGCGCTCATCTGTCTCTGGAATGTCGTCATCCTGTAGGGCGACTGATATGTTCTTCATCCGTTCCCCGTAGTCGAACGTTAGCAGAGAGTCATTACTTAAAGGCATAAAGTCTCCTGGTGAGGAATCTCCAAACTCAAACCGGTACATGACAGTGGCTATGAAATCGGCCAGTCCGGCTCTGAAAATGCTAAAATTTGCCACACCACCTTCTCTGACTCTCTGTATGACCGGATCTAATTTAAACATAAGTAATAAGTAATACAATATTATCAAAACATTTTCAGTGTTTATGTAGAAAAAAAATGACACCAACTTCTTTCTAGTATAAAAACTTTAAAATAATACCTGCAAAGTAAATGGGATCATCGTTCTTATTAATCTGTAAAGATGCATTTAGAATACTTCCCAGTCTTGCGCCTCCAGTTGCATTAATTAGCGTGATGATGAATTTTTCTACATCTTCCGGCACCTGACAAGAATAAAAAACAATTTTATTCTTGCTCGTTAGTGTGTTGCTTATGCATTGCTTATTTTATTCAATTTTTTTGTATTTATTCTATTTTTCTCTTTATACTCTAAATGTAAAGACTGTGAAAGAGGGCAGGATTGGTCAGAATTTCTTCAGGAGTCGGTAGGAGGTAAACAGTTTTTACATTGTCTGTTGTGAAAGAATAAGGGAAGATCAAATATTTTGAGGAGTTTTACCTCATCAGGCGTAGAGAAAAGGGTTAGATTTTTCAGATACTCTCCTTCAGTAAAGACCACTGCCCCCTGGACTGGGGTGACGTCTCCCAAGAAGGTGGGCTCAAGAATCCACAGGACGGACACGTTTCCAAATCGGCCCCTCTCCCTCACAATGGGGTAGGACGCTGTAATAGAATATCATCATAGATCTCTCCAAATATACATAGAAATCAATATAAGCACACTTTTTTTCTTTTAAGATCCACATACGAAAACAAGAATGAGACAATTGATGGTCAATTTCAATAATTCTAATTCCCCTACTGGAAAGTTATAACACACATAGATACCTGAATGAATGTCCAGTCCTTTGCTTTCATTCATGGAGAACAGTAGTTGTGGTTGTATAAACTGGATGACCCCAAAAGGGTCATCACTTCTACGCACAGTGATGTTGACCTGCCTGTTGTTACCCAGGCGACTAGCTGGAGTGCTGTGACTGCTGAGGACCACTGCGAACATCTCATCTAACTGATAAGATAAAGAAAAGAAACCCTGAAATCAGTGACACAATCCTTATCAGCTTACTACCCCTGCCCCATTGGACAAACACTAACTGATGACCATCTTAGATCTGACTCAAGAATACCTCATATACACGCACTAAACCTGGCAACAATTCCTACCTCTGGAAGCCCATCAGGTATGGCTACTAGAGCCACTACAACCTCCCTCTCTCCAGGCTGGAACTCCAGGATGCCTGTGGCGCCATAAAAATCCTGGTTTCCGGAAGGTGTCACTGTGTATCTCACTAGCTGGTTCAACAGCTGGCCTTGCTGTCTGATAACTCTCAGCTCCACTGTCTGTCCCTCCTGTAGAGAGGACAGATACAGAGGAATTGTGTTATTTGTATAAGTACAGCTGAAAGAGCGAAATGTCACTGGTGCACCAAGGATATGTTATTCTTACGTTGATAAACCAGGGGCCTCTAGAGACTGGTGAGAACTCGAAGACTCCGCCAGGGTCATCATTCTCTAGTATAACGATCTCCCGGCTGGTGAAACCAGGCTTCAGAATCTGGTTCTCCGTATTAGTCCTATATGATCGAACAGCACAGATTTTTTACCTTTATGTATACAGTACATATTCAGCACGCACATTGGTGTGAAAATTGGTATTGGATTAGCTTGTTTTTGTAGACGGCCGTCTCTGAGACATGTTTGTGGGGGCTGCTTTGACTAGCCATGTTTTGGAACAGCCTACAAGCATAGAACCACCCAGCAGGGGGGCCAGTGTGTTAACTCAGCTTGGCTTAGGCTGCTCTGAAGCTCCAAGCTCCAGATAATTAGTAAAATGGCAGACAAAGACTAGACAGGGAGCAGCATTCCAAACAAACGTATTCACAGGATGCACCGCATGCATACAAACACTGATGGCTTTACAGCAGAGCATAAAGGAAGCGGGTAAATTAGGTGCTAAATGAGAAAAGAGAGCAATGCTCTGGACCTGACTGATTCACACAATTTGCATGCACGCACACAGGCACACACCCTCTCTCTTCATTTCACACACCCGGATAAAAGAGACTTCACCCATCGAAATGTTAAGGCATAGTCCAAAGAGGTCCATCACACAAAGTGCAGATTCACAGCACACAAAAGGGCAAAATCTCTTCAGTGTACACTTACCCGAAGTACACTACAAAGCGTGCAGTTTCTACCCTGCAAAGGAAGAGTGGGAGGCAAGGAGAAGGAGCGTTCCCGTCAGAACTCATTAACACGAGAGGGGTCTTCACTTAAAGAAAAACATGGAATGGGGAGCTTAAGTCACCGCTCTCATGTCTTACTGCTATTAACAGAAAACCTTTTGTGGGAGCCTTCTTCTTGTCTCAATTTTCTGTACAAAGAACTAAATACGTGGCTGAAGTAACTGACAAAAAGTTTCAATGCGCAGTCAATACACATAGTCAACTATAAATAAATTATAAAAAACAGACAAAAAACAGACAAAACTGAAATCAGTCAAAACGCCAACATAATAGTCAACATTTTTTTGTAACAGAGGCTACTGATTTAGTGTTAGCTAATAAATCATACATCATGACACTGATAATTCTTAAAATTCTCAGGTTTGATTAGTTTTGACAGTGGTTTCACCAGTTTACGAATATATTTATTCTAACAAATTATTATTGGACTGTGAGAGGAAACCAGAGTATTTGGAGGAAACCCACAAACCACAGGGAGAACATGCTAACTCCATGCACACAGACCCTAGGCAACATTTGAACCCCCAGCCCTGGAGGTGCAAGGTGATGGTGCTTACTGCTAAATATAATGAACATAATAATAAACAGGTTACCAAAATAAAATCTATGATCATTGGTATGTTTCAGCATTAACAGTCAAGTTTCTGCCATGTGATGGTCTCCAGATCATATGATTTGCACTGGTGACTGTTTATAGCTGATAAGCTAATTGTTTAAATTTAACCTGTTCTTTACTTTCCTGTCTTTGTTTTCTTTAAAAAAGAAAAACCTCCCAAAACATGCTTTTGCACCAACAAATCAAGTGTTAACGGTGCTTCCATCTGAAATGGCCAAAGTAAGAAGTGCAGATCACCTGTCTAATGTAAGTAGGACCGTTTCATTGATTTCTGGAACATTATCTGCCATGATGGAGATGGAGATGTTTGCTTCACTTTGTCCTGATAAAAATGTGACCGATCCAGCGAAAGGTGAAAGGTCATTTGTGGTAATGTCAGCTCTGTTCTCTCCAACAGGTCGGACACTCCAGAAAACCACAGCCTGTCCATCTGTCCCATCTCGCCTCAAGGGAAGAATGATCTAAAAAAAATGCATATGCTCAGGACAAGTATGTACATGTACAGTATGTCTTTTGAGCACTGACATTTATGTAACGATAACTGAAAAGCAAAACTGACAAGAGTTTGTTTGTTACAAAAATGTACTTTATATCAAGTTAGTCCTTTCCTGAAGAATCTGATATACCATGCTGGCGTTTGACTCCTCAGGTTCTGTTGCCACCACTGTCTGGTTGCTGGTGAACCCGATCTCTCCATTAGCAATGTCAGGCGTGATAACCAGGGAGATGTTGATAGCTCCACCAAAGCGAGGGCTCACTGAAGGAATAGGAGGAGTGATGTTCACCAGCTGCAAACTGTCCAGCTGAGAAAGAAAGAACAGATAATGCTGGAATTAGTGTTGTTTTAAACAAATCTTACAACATCTGCATCAAAATACATATAAGAGAGTTGCTTTATAATACAATGTATATCAAGCTGGTATTTATCCAGTGTTGTCTCATGTTTATCACAAGTAACAAGATCTTATATTACACAGTGAGACTTTTCCATTACCTGCTCCCAGGTGTCAGTCAGTACTCCTGTGTACAGTATACTGTACGTGTGTAAGTATGTGTATATTGTCTGAGTCCTTCAATGAGCTCTTGATTAGTCCCTACATTTTTTGTGTGTGTGTGTGTGTGTGTGTTGTGTTTATTTCTCAGCATTGCTTGAAGAAGGCGTTATTTGTTTGGGCACCAATACAAATCCCATGGCTACAAGCCAAACCACTTAAATGCCCATGACTCAAGATTGCTAATTACCAGACAAGCTGATCGAGAGACTCTTGTACTAAAGAAGAATAAATTGTTAAGACACTTAAGGTGGTCCCAAGTCTAAAGAAAGGATAGGACATATAAACAGGGGGGAACTCGACCACGTTTTCACATGGTTGGCGGTTTGTTGAGAAAGTACCTGGATGAGAAAGCGGGCTCCGTTTTGCAAGAAGGCGTCGTTACGGATGGGTAGGATGACTTGAGCCCTCGACTGACCCGAACTGAACAGCAAACTGTTGGCACTGGTGCCATTCAGCACGCCATCCCGAGCCCTCGCCGGATCCAGTGTCCCGGCAGGAATGTAGAGGGCTGAAAAGGCCAAGCGCACTTCCCCTAGAGTGCCTGCTTCACGCAGGAAGCTTAGGGATAGGAAGCGCCCCTCAGGCTGGCTCTGAATACTCTGTCTCTCACGTGGATGGAAGCCAAATCGTCCATAAATATCATCACTATCCTGGATGTAGAATATCATCTGGGGATGATAAAATTAAAAAAAAAATTTTTAACCATATAGTAGCAATAAAGTTATTGAAAACGAGCTCAGTCATACTAATAATAAAATCTGCGTAGCATGAAATGCAGATCCTCTTCTCTACACACATCTAATGTAAGTTCATCTGCATAAAACTATGTGCTATTCTTAGCAAACCTCCCTCTTTCATTAAGCCCCACAGCCAAAAATAGTATTCACAAACCACTTTATTACCCCTTTAGTCATTTATCCAGACATCTTTAGAACTAGGCGAGAGAATTCTCTCAATATTTTGCTTTGCGTCTTGCTGAGAAGGATTTTTCAAAGTAAAATTATGGGTGCTTGACATATACAAGCTATAATCTGCCCCTTTCCATTCAGCCCTCACATGTTGCTGAGTCAATTCCTGCCAGCCATATGCACAGCAGAGCAGTGCTGCACCAGTGGGGGTAATCTACCACATTTATGCTCTGGTGCAATTTAATGGCTTAAAAGTAAACAAGGACTTGATCTACCCACTGCTTTCGCACATAATCAGGATACCACAGTTATAAAGTTAAGAAAAGAACGCACGCAGAGGCCTTCTGCACTCTTCTGGCAGATTTATTTTCCATTAGGACCACATGAAGGGAACAGACAGGTGATGGTTAATGCACCCAACACTGCATTGATGTCACTATGCCAGACAGATGCATAAGGCTCTAAGACCACATCCTTCTTCACCCCTTAAGTGTGATCCAGATGATTATAAGTTTTCCACAGATCTAAAAACAGTTCTCTACCACTCAAGTTCTCATCTTGATATGTTAATCTGATGCAGAATGGATCGTGGGTCTACTGTTCAAAGACCTCAGCAAAATGTTCAGGAAAGAGCCATGTGCCTGACATGACTTCCTGTGGTCAAAGGACTTCCCAGGTGGTATAACTTCCCAGAAATTATGACTTTGTACCCCCTGGGATGGGAACCTCAAAGTAAAACCCATGGAAAATCCCTTATGTGTAGTAATTTTGTTCTTGACCTTTTTCATTATTTTCGACATGCAATATGAATAACAATACACTCTGTCTGATCAAAGCAATGAAAAAATGACAACCCGTGGCCTCCGAGTGGCGCAGTAGTAAAGTGCTCGCCCTATCATCCGGAGAACGCTAGTTCGATTCCCGGGTGATGCTGTAACCTCTCGCAGCCAGAGAGCCAGAGAGCGCAGAGAGCTGATTGGCCGAGCTCTCTCAGTGGGGAGGGATGAGAGGTACTTAGTGCTTCCACATTAATCGCGGCTCTACAGCCAATCAGGAGCGCCTATGAGCTCACGCAAGCGGAAGGAGCGGATAGCGCTGTCCTCCGACGGAGCGGATAGCGCTCACTCCCAACGGTGCGTGAGCGAGCAGCTCGAAAAGATGCCGTCGACTGGCGCCACGCGGTTTGTAGGAAAAACGTGATAGTCTTCGGCCCTCCCGACAGGTACAAGTAGCTTTAATGTGGGAGCCCCCTAGTGACAGGGAGGAATTGGACACGACTAAATAAGGGAGAAAATCGGGGGGCGGGGGGGGATGACAACCCATTTTCATATCATAGCACCCTTAATGAAGAACAGTCTTCCTGTTCAACTACCTTCAACATGGACATGTTTGGACAACAATACCACAGACCAACAATGAACATCAACCTCAATTACCTCCATAGGTTCATCTACTTCAGCGCCACCCTGCACTGACTGAGGGATCAGTCTAAGCAGGAAAGCCTCTGCTTCTTCAGGGAGGTCATCCTGAGTGATGTTTAATGGCAAGATGGCACTCATTTGCCCTTGTGCCAAAAACAATGTTCCAGAGACTGGAGACAGGTCACTAGAGACCGGAGTCTTGTCTGTGGAGTTCCGTCCTATAGTCCAGTTTACAGAGACAAGACCATGTGTTCCTCCATTTCTCACTATAGTAATGCCTTCAAACCTATGGAGGAAGAAAGTAAATTATGAAGATTTATACTGGCATTTTGTATCAACTCCGCTTTTATTTAATGGTCTTAATTGGTAAAAAGTACAATACTAATATGTCCATATAGCAAAGATATACTGTGCAAAAAAATCTCCTTACCTCATAGTCATGTCTTCGTTAATTATAACAGGTTGTGTTGACGGAGGAATGCTGATTGACAGCACACCGTATGGCTTGTCATTTGGCTCGATAGTCACCTGCACAAAGCTAGGAGACACCAGTACTGCATCACCCACTAATGTCTCTTCAAGAAGAACCACCTGAAAGGACTCGGCAATTTCTGGAATTCTGTCATCAACGATGTTAAAACGCAGCACTGCTTCATAAATCTTTGGAGGAAAAAGCACCACCCTTTTAAGCTGTTGGTCCACAAAGTCCTGGTCCAGTGTGGCACTGGCTGCTCCATTGCCCGTCACTATAGAATACATGACAGACACTTCTCCATCATCAGAGCCGATGAGAAAGCCATCGTCGGTTCTTCCACGTGTAACAGTGAGATTTATGACACCGGCACTTTCAGACACAGCAAAAGAGGGTTGTGAGAAGCGCACAGGGGCATCGTTACGAGAGATTTTAATCTGCACACTTGTACTGTTGGGGTTCAGTAAGGCACCTCCTCCTACTCCGGTCAACTGCACAGTGAAGACTTCATCATCTTCTGGAACCTTGTTTAAACAAGAAGCAAAGGTACTAAGGCCAACAAAAAGACATGAACTCCTACTAAAGTAGTGTATTAATGTTTGGTAATGTTTGCCAAAGTTATTGTAAGTCAATATAACATAACAAAGCATGAACTGAATTCACTCTTGTACATCCAGACTGGTAGCTATCCTGTGATAGAAGGAATCCAGGCTGGTGGAACAGTCAGCATTGACATCAAATGTTACACAATTCTTTTTTGGGTTTACAATATTAATATAATATATTTTATTGTTGTTGTCCGGTCAATGTTCAACGAAAAAGAAACTGTAATCCTGAATATTATTTAACTATGCCATTGAATTCTGACATGTTGGGTTAGTATTCGGTGTTACACAACACCATTTCAGTTTTAAATGAAATCCGGCTAGAATTTGGAAATGAATCAAGTCATTAAATATATTTCATTGCCAAAGTTGTTATAGTTCACCAAAAGTTAGAATAAATGCCACTGCATCATTTTAGTCCCTTCTGTACTACTGTATATGGTAAAATTACTTATTTTACCATATTTTTTTCTTTTCTGTAGACTTTAATTTAGCTCATACTGTACATGTCAGTGTTACAAAATGCAGAAAAAAACAAGAAGTTCTGAAGTCAACACTACCTTATCATCATGTATCATTATACTAAAGACCACCACTGCCTGTCCAGGAGGAATAGTGAGGTTTCCTCTGTCTGGACTCAGATCCTCGCTGGCTGGGTTCGGGCCACCAAAGATCTGTCAGTGGGAATCATTCTCATCATTCTCATCTCAACATATATTAACAGAGTATAAAAACAAGATTATTAATAAGAATGATTTATTGTTATGTATCTATCCTAGGGCTGGGCGATTTGGCCTAAAATCAAAATCTCGATTAATTGAACGTTTGAACTCGATTACGATTAATGAATGATTATTTTATCTTCTGTCGAGAGTTTTAACGAGGTGTTTAAACCCGCTTCGCTCCACTGTAGCCAAGGGAGTCATATCCTTTGC
>JAOVVA010000029.1:10495816-10522790 GCA_028565275.1 Leiocassis micropogon | reverse complement strand
TCGACCTGGGAAAATTTGATCGATTATAGGTTCTGAATGTCGATTTCGATTACTTTTCGATTAATCGTCCAGCCCTAATCTATCTATCAGTTACAAATATAATGGGGAAAGTATAGAACAACATTCTTAGGACTCACCTCAAAATTCACGGTTACAGACCCGTAAGTTCCCTTTTCTCGTATAAGAGTAAGAGGCACGTACAGGTTCCTGCCTTTTGGCTCCTCCACAGATATCAGGCGGGACTGAGGAATGCAAAAAAGAGATCTGAGTACTGAACTACTCAAAATTACTGTTTAGATATACTGACATCGAGATGAATCGATTACTTTAGAAATCATGCATATTATGGAGCTATCTGCTTAGCAGCTTTAGCTTGAACTAAAGGTGAATTCTTTCATTATTGCACTGTGCATTACCAGTGTCATATATTTTATTTAGTTGCCAAACCTAATATGAAAGATTGTCAGTTTTTGACCCCAAAAAAAATCAAAGGGCTGACTGCGAGATGGCAGCACAATCTGCTGTAGTTTCATGACAATATCTAAACTTCTATTGACATGTTATTCCCGTCAGTAAAGTGCTTATGTGTGTATTTTTACTCACCCTAGCAACCCAAGTGACTGCCACCTGAACAACCCCTCTGCAAAGGCATTCCACCCTCACCACCTCCCCTAAGTCTCATTTCCTCATCTCCCTCCACCCCTTAGATTTTAACTGCCTTCAATAAACATGCAAAAACAACTTTCTCCAGGAGTCACCGTGGTAACGTTCAGCTGTAGCTGACAGTCTTGGTATGTACTAGTGATGGGAGGTTTGGATCATTTTAGCTCTTTTGAATCTCGTTCATCAAAATGAACGAAGCTTTTGAGTCATTTAGTTTATTTTCGTTCTTTTGATCAGAAATAAAATAAAATGTTACATTTTCAATAAACAGACCCCCAACGTGTCTACTTAAACAAATTTTGGCTATAGTTCCAGTAATGAAAATATTACAATGCAGCTAAGGACAAAATATGATAAACGGAATGAGCAGCTCACCTCTCATATCTTCTGGTCCGAATCGTTCGTTCTTTTGTCATGTGACTCTCATAGACGCTATGAAGTGCATTACACAGGAAACAGGAAACAGAATTGAACGGTTCTTCTCATGAGTCTTCTAGTCCGAGTCATTCGTTTTTTTTTAAATCTATTGCACTGCATAGCGTCTGCAGTGAAAAAAGAATAAACAACTTGGACTAGAAGACTCAAAGGTAACTACACGTTTCTGTTTCCTGTACATAACCTACAGAGGTTTTGCGATGCTTTGTGCATGCGCGCCCAGTAGAAAATGAACGAATCACTCTCTGAGACTACTCGATCTTCTGAGTCACTTTAAAGACTTGTTCAAAAAGAACGAATCGTTCATGAACGACCCATCACTAGTATGTACAAACAGATATATATCATGAAAAAGTATATATACAATATGATAATAAAATAGTTATAATGTTAAAATTACAAAATCTTACTGAGTTAAAGGATATAATTCCAAAGGCATTGTCATTGGACAAGATAGTGATCCTGGCCGTGTTTGGAGTTCCAATAGTCACACCGTTTGATGAGCTCTGAAATTACATGAGTGATAACGGTTAGTCTATATGCAAAAAATATATAAAAATAGAGCATCGTACAAATAGTGTTGAGTGCAAATTTGAACAAATCTAGGTTCTAATTGCAAAAAAAACCATTAAAGCAACTCTTTTAACAGGACTCTGATGTTAGATTGTTTAAGTTTTGTGTTTTTTTGTGTGTGAGAGTGAGAGAGAGAGAGAAAAAAAGGAAAAATTTAAGAAAAAGCAGGAGATGCTCCTGCACTGATATAAGAAGTAGCTGACAGTTTCGACCTTGAGGAGACATTTGGCTAGTCCCCACATTTTTTCAATACATAACTGCAGCCTCTATTTAAATAACCAAATGGGCCAAATACTTTTCTTTCGCTTACTGAAGGTTCAGGTTAAAGTTAGGTTCATCATGCCAGTGGAACGTGATGATAAGACAAATGTACATGTTTACGTGTGTTAGTTTCTTTGAAAGGGCCAAATTTCACCACAATGACAAGAAAAATTAGAAAAATCATGTCATACTCTGGTAAATACATGGAATTTTTTTTTTTTTTTAAACACAGCATGCAACTTGCAAAAAAAAAACAAGGTCATATGATATCTTTTTCATTTCTGTGGTTAGGGTTATGGTCTTGCAGTAGTTACTTATAATAACAGAAAGAACAAAACAACAGTATATGTGTGCTTGTAGTTAATGTAACATAAATGAGAGATAGCACAAAAGACAGTACAGAAGAACCGGAAAAAACACAGCTATGAGATTAACCGTAGTGCAAACCTCTGCATTCAGCTGTGTATTCAGTGAGGCTGTTCCCAGCTGTAACAAAGCATTCTTTTATGCACTGAGCTCTGGTTGCAGCAGTCACACAGACACTGAACACATACAGTACACCCGAACAATCCCTTCTGCCGAGCATGACTTCAATCACAGCACCATGCGCCCTTTCCTCGTAGCTATTCCGGTCTGCATGTCCCTAAATATAATGACCTGATCCTAAACGAACATCCTTAAAGAATCTATTCATTTCCTAACCACTGTCTCTGAATGCTGTGTTAGAGTAGCATCTGTAAAATACTATATCCTAATAAATAAATAAATAGCTTATTTTAGAAATCTCATAACCATTTTTATTAACTGGTAAAATATATCAGAAATCTTATGGTGGTGAATTCTCTCATGTGCATGTGTGTGTGGGTGGATGTGTGTGTGAGTGTGAGGGTGGCTGAGGAGCATTTGATGGTGTTGAAAAAAAAAAAGATATTTGGACTTTTATATAAGTTTAGTTGCCATTTATGTCTGTTTATGTCTGTTTGTTGCACCATAGACCAAATCAAATTCCTATTTGAATAATAATGTTAACCTTGATATAATGGTGTGGAAATGTTACGGAGGAAATCTGTACACTCGACCAATTCTAAATTGATAAGAAGTTACCGTGCATCACCAAGATAAGGTTAATGGTACCACAGCAGCCCTGACTTCTGTCCTCTTTGTGCCAGTCTGAGGCTCATTTTTCAACAGCTGACAGGAAGACCAAAAACTGAGGCATAACATCATTAATCAAATCCTGACAACTGCTTATGGAACCATGCTAAGCAGGGTCTCTGTCGAGCACAACGTGCAAGTGAACAGTTCAACTGCAAAAGAAGATAAATGTCATTTTCAATTTTTCACTTATTTCAGCAAATTGTTTTCTACTTGCACATAAAGTTCTCTATAACCAATATTTTTTTTGTCTGAAATACTGTATATATTCTTCTTTCAGACGCTTTGATCTATAACTAGGACTGGATGTGCAGTATGATGCACTTCATGGGAATCTTTACAATAAAAGTAACAAGAACTTTCTGTTCAAAAGACATGGGATATACACATTGTCTGTGGGAAGCAGTTGTGTTAGCTACATCTGACCACGCCTGCTACACTGTGTTCTCCAATCAGGATTTCTGACCTCTATATTACCTTATGAGATAACACTGGGGCAGTGGTGGCTCAGACAGCTAAGGCTCGAGGGATTTGAGCATCCGGGTTCGAGCTCTGCCGTTGGTGGGTTGCCACCTAATATTGTTACCCTATTCTATTCCAACATGACTGCGCAGCAGTGCACAAAGCAAGAGCAATAAAGACTATAATGAGCTGCGTTCCATTTCCAAGTGTACTTCACAGGGTGCTCCCTGCTCCGTTTGCAGGAAATGTCGGTAAAGGGAACCTCCCTCGACAAAACTCCACCATTCTGAACACCCTGCAAAGTCAACAGCGTAGACGTAACTTCATTTTTGCGTTACCATGGTAACATAAGCACCTCGAATACCTGTCGCTGCTGCTGTGGAAATTTCACACTACGGACATAAAATATTTAATATTTATTGAAACAAAAACTGATACCATTATAAAACATATACTATTGAAACCTGTATAACTTGAAAAAAAAGATTAATATTAAAGATGAAAGATTAATAATAATAATTAATAAAGATGTATGGAGATTTTTCTTTTTTTACAGATTACTAGCCTATATTGTATAATACTAAGGATTTCTTGATTAAGTTTCGTCTATAATAATAATAATAAATATATAAATCCTTTTTTCGAGCTCTATTTTTTTCACGCTCCAGCGAGACACAATGACTTATGGGAAATATTTAATTCCCTTTGCCGGTGAAGTGAAGACCGGTCATTCACTCGTTCCCTACACCGTTTCCAGTTCCCTTTAAACTGAACATTTTCACTCCCTGCAGTTTGGAATCACACTTAACATGGCTGAACACCCTGTGAAGTATACTTCGCAGGGTACTTCAGGCCATTTGGAACGCACCTATGGTTTGATGAATTGGTTGTGGAAGAACTTGACTGGCCCTCACAGTGGCCTGACCTCAAACCCATCAAACACATTTGGGATGAACTGGAACAGAGATTGCGAGCCAGGCCTTCTCCTCCAACATCAGTGCCTGACCTCATAAATGCTCTACAGAATGAACAGGCACAAATTCCCACAGAAACACTCCAAAATCTTGGACAGCCTTTCAAGTAGAGTGTACACTGTTATAGCTGCAAAAGGGGGGAAAGACTCCATATTGAAGTATATGTATTTGGATACAATATCATTGCAGGTTTGGCCAAATACTTTGATCCATATAGTGTACTGTATGTCTACATATCAGGCACAGTTTAATATCCACTGAAGTTCATTAATGTGCCAGCTCTTTGTTGAGCTTCTCATGATACAGAATAGATGTAATGCTGAAGCTACCCAAGTGCGTGAGAATATGTATAAGCCACAACACTGCAGTTTGGAACTCGAGGATGAGCATCCTGGCCCAACTATAGGAAAATGTTTTAATATGCTGAAGTCAGACTCTAAAACTGAGGTGCCTCACTAGGAAGCAATTTGCTCATTTTTTTTTGTCTATATTTAAGCCTATTTCTATGCTAATTCCAGATTAGACAAGCATCAGTTTCATTGTCTTTATTGACTAGCCAGCAAATCCAATCTAGAAACTAGAAAATACTGGGAATTTCCTGGATATGTTATGTTGGATTTATTTATAAGCAAACTGTGTATCATAAGTTATGAACAACAAATATACAAGGTTGAATGATGGTTTTAGGCAAAACAGCATTGTTGCTTTCAAAGTTTTTACATACTTTTCTTCTAAAAACATCTCATGAGTTAAAAGACAATACTATTTTTTTATACTTAACTGTATTTAAGATTCGCACCGATGTGACTTTTACTTGAGTGCATTGTAGGCATTTAATTGGATAAGATTTTCAAATACTTTTGATTTTCCACCCCTCTTCACCATTTCTGTTTTTCTTCTTCAGTCACTGGAAGCTTAATTCTAGGCCAGTGATTTTCTCATACTGATTTGCCAGGCATCATTTCCCTTTAATCTAATAGTCAGAGAAGTTGTGCCTGTCACTATGGGTTTCCTCTCACAAGAAGATGATGCTTAAGGCAGTCGTGCTGCTGAAGTGGCATGACTTCAACCTGAAAAGGGAGCTATAGAAAAGACATCAAAGGCCATGCTAGGGATTATGGGTCCTTTGACCAGAGTTGAAAAAATGAGAAGCACTCAGTTAGGCCATGCCTGGAATCGCTTTGAGATTCTTCTGTTTTGAACTAGAGTACAAGAGAGATCTGTAGTGCGCTAGATAGATTTTAAGTGGGAAGTGTCTGTAAAAAAAAAAAAAAAAAAAAAAAAAAACGGTCACAGATGGTCACATATGCACGCAAAAACTAAAGAAAGAAATCTTTCACATCATACTGTAGACCTCCTAAAGAGAAGAATGCCAGCCAGAGCTACAGTCATCTCCAGAATTATTGGCAGTTTACAAGAAAATGGGCAAAACATAATTCGTATAAAAATCAATACAATTCACACAAATACCCCTACATAAAGTATTTATCTTCGTTATGAATTTTCCTTGTAAAATCCTCAAAATTACAATAAAAAAAAAGTTCAGAAATTTCTTTTAATTTACGTAATGTGCCCTCTAGTCCTCATATGTTTCATATTTCAGATTCCGTAATAAATTTCCAGAAACACACACAGATTGTGGGCGAAAATGAAGAGAGGTATAAAGTGCACAGTTGTTTGCAGCTGTGATTTTGTTCCTTTTATTGCTAGCTTTCATGTTTAATAAATTGTTTTATCCTCTTTAAACATTCTCTTTAAATTTGCTACTCACTCTCAGTTTGATAATGTCTGTAGCATAAGGAAGTTCAGCCCAAAACCATCAGCTTTAAAAAGAGCAGCTGAACGTGCAGCTGCCACATTACTTGATGGAATCTACACTGACCGGCCATAACAGCAACATGACTGATGACAGGATCATGGGCATCCAAGGCTCACCCTTGACGTGCCCATGATGCCTTGGATGCCCATGATGTCTGAGCCCACAGAAAAGCCAATGCAACACAAATCACTGAAATAAGATTAATGCTGGCCATGATAGACAAGAACCAAAACACAAAGTGCAATGGTCACCAGCAGGCAAAGTACCAAAAGCTGCTGACCTGGCCTCCAAACTGCCCAGATCCTAATCGAATCGAACAACCATGAGCAAACAAGTCCAATCCACGGAGTCCCCACCCTGCAACCCACTTTGTGGAACAATGTGGACCCCAAACCAAGGTGTTTTTAATCATAATGGTTATAATGTTCTGGCAGATTTTGTGTATATATGTTCTTAATTGCACCGAATGTGCTGCATTAAAGGCCTGTCTTTGTGCTCTAGGATTGCCTTGCATTTCACAGCCAGTGAAGATCGGATTATAAAGGAAAATGAATTCTTGTATGATAATGCAAAAGGTGTGATTTGTTGCAAAAAAATATTTATATGTATTTCTGCATTTATGAATGCTAGAAAGAGCCCAATGCTGTCATCCACACAAAATGACTCACATTGCTGATCAGTCTCAACCGTATCAGTCTCAACTGATCCATCCATTCATTCTTAATGATTCACTCCAGCTTTAGCACTCTTTAATTTGGTGTCAGCATCTGCCAGATGTGCAGTGAGTATAGTCAATCTATGCTACATAAGTTCTAGCCTATTACCTTGAGGAAATCCAATCAATAATAAAAAGATCATCAAAAAAAGAAAACACATGAACATACTGGACAGCTTTTAAATCACAGTGTTTAGATTCCTGCATTTGTTAAGATTCAAAAGCTACACCATCACAAAGAGCTGTTTGAAAGAGGTGCATAAAAATGGCTCTTCGTGAAAGCAAGGCACAAAATACAGTATGTACAGTGTGTAAACCTCACCAAATGTCATCGGTGCTACAAATAAAACTGCAATTCACTGAGATCACTGGTCAACTTTCGAATTAGGTTCTGCAGCCTTTGTATTTAAAAAAAGCAACAACACAAATTTGGAACATATTTCACCTAATAAAATATTTAATACTACTGTAATTACAAACAGAAATAAATAAATGCGACATACCAATGAATGGGATGCTCTGAATTTGCCAATGATACATTAAGCATAAAGTGAATTAAGCACAACATCAAGATTGATTTTTGGCTAGCAGCAGTACAAAAACATGACCATGACTCATTTTTATGCAGTGGTAAATATTTCTGGCTTCCTCTTTCATTTTGAGAGGAGATATTATGCTCTTGGCACCATGAGATTATTAAGCATTAATAATAAAAAAGCAGCTTTGTATACTCAGGATACAGGCTTCTGCGGTATATAAAAGTCAGAAATTGAACAAGCACAAACATCTACTAGGAAATGTAGTTACCATGGTCTGATACAATAATGTAGGAACTGTTCCCTACAAAACTGGTAACACTTCGAATAGTGATCTCATTACTAAACCAAAGATTCGTAGTGCATCAAAATCATGGAGTGCTAATCAGATGAACACCGTCAGCATTTTGGCAAAAAATGGTGGAATGCAGAGAAAAAACCCACAACTCATAATATGGTGATGGATCATAGATGCTTTGGGCCTATTTTGTGGCTGATGTTTGAGGCAGTCTTGAAAAAATGAATGCCTTCAAATACCAGGATATGACAGCTTAAACCTGTTTACCTCAGTTGAGAGTAAAGACTTGATAAATGATGCCTTTAAAATGTCTTGTTAGATATGACTGTAACAAGTTCTGCCCGCTTTTTCTTTGTACGTATGACGACACTACAGTACAACCCAATGGTGTGCCTTTGGGTTCAACATGGGGGGTGGGGTTAAGATCACCACCTACTCAACTCTGGGAGCTCTGGTCATCACCATCTTGGCAGAAGCTGACTCCGCCTAAACTTTATCACCTTTATATAAAATGCTAATGTGTCTAACATTCATTTATATGGTAGAACTACTTTGCATTTTTCTGAACTCCGTCATTCATACCCTACACATCATCCTGTGTCAATTCCTACATGTCTGATGCTAAGTTAAGCTACTAGCCGTTTAAGCAACTTGTGAGTTACATTAAATTCACCCCTGTGTAGTTGTCATTAATGGGAAAACTTAGCTATGGAGACAAAAACTTTTTTTTACCAGACTGTAAAAGTAACTAATGGATTCGTGGGGCTCTGACTCAAGGGGATTGACTCATTTTTGGAGTAGTGGTCATTTAAGGAACTGCATGTTTTGGCATTTCAATTTCAGGACTTGAAATGGGGCTTTTTGCCCTTGATTAATATTAATCTAAAGCCTTTTGATAGTTGCTATAATTTTACTCTAGTTAATCCTTATTATTCTGTGATGAATGGTAAGGACACAGCAGTAGCAAACCACCTACTGGGAAGAGATTTTTCACCACCAAACTTAAAATTGACAGCTACTTTATGATGTTTTATAACAGTTAGTAATTTTAATTCTTACGTATGATATGATATTTGGGTGGTTGTATTTTCTGATTTCGATTATTGAGGGATATATATTGGTTACTGGGGAATATATATAGGGATTACACCTATGGTGCAAACCCATAATAAGCAAAGCTCCATCCAATATTATTCATTTTATACATTAATTTATGCTCAATTTAAAAAAGGATTCCAAAAATTCTGTAGTCTACAGTAAAACATTACTTAATTCTAAATGAACACAAAAACACAAAGACACATGCACAAGTTTACCTGGAGTCGGAGATTAAACACAAACGTCTCATCAGCTTCAGGTAGATCATCATCCTTCACGGCGATGAAGATGGTTTTGCTTGACTCGGAGGACAGAAGGAAAGCAGCTGCAGTGGTGGCCTCAAAGTCTCCAGTGTCCTCACCCTGCAGCTGCAACACCACAAACCACATTTTTACTACTGTCACAAGCAATTCAATCAAAGGTGGAGTCCCCATTCTTTGCCTAGTTTAGACTCCCAAATTGGTCTCTACCCCAAATATAAATCTACAGCTGGTTATATTTGATGTAAAAACAATCCTGTACATGAATCAAACTAATCCTAATCTTCATTTTAATATTTGTGAATCTGCAGTAATGAATCAAACAGTCTCACAGAGATGTAACTACTACTTGATGCATGACGTGCAAAGCTGCAGCTTTAAAGAATTTACAGACAGTGGGAAATTCTCAGATTTTGCAAGCTTTACCCACACAGAACGCTTCCATCTGGATGTCAATTAGCATTTACAATAATGCCACCCACCAAAACCCACAGTTAAAAAAAAAAGGTCAAACATCTTCCTTTCTTGCTACACGATGAATGATTTGATTAAGGAGCTACACTAGGATGCTTAGCATGGCATTTAGCACTCTTTGTTGAACAGTAGGCAGATTTGCATTGTTACGTTAATTATGCCCAGATGTGCACAGCAGTGCGCTGTAAAGGTAGCAGCATGCAGATGGTTGGCTGTAGAAATCCACCCTGCTTGTAATGCAACATGCACATCTGCTTGACACAGTTGTGTAACACTTTGCTCACATTTTCTTCTTCAAGAAGTGCCTTCAACTGTAAAAAATTGCCACTGACAGGTGAATTGAGCCTATCATTTACCTACAGTACAGTGTGACCGTCACTGTTGAACTGATGTTTTAAATAACTGATTTATTCCAATAAACTTGTTTGATTTCTTAAAGTTTATATATAATCTGTATTTTCTTTGGACACATTTATTTTGATGTAAGTCTTATGACTGACTTTTTTTCTTTCAACCTACTAGCTTGTCTGTTTGCATCTTCACTTTCACTCATTCATTCTCTATACTGCTTATCCTGAACAGCGGGGGCCTGGACCCTATCCCAGGAGACTAGACAGGGTACACACTGGGTAGGGTGCGAGTTCACCAAAGAGGACAAGCACAAGCATTGTACAATATGGGCAATTTGGGAACAGCAATTAGCCTAATGTGCATGTCTTTAGACTTTAGGAGGAAACTGGACTACCCAGAAAAAACACACAAAGCACGGGGAAACATGCAAATTCAAAGCACAGACTTTGGGCGGTGCGAGGCCACAGTGCTAACCACTACACACCATTGTACTGTTCTTTTAAAGACTAAAAATTAATTTACATTTTTTCTGCATCTTTTCTAAAACAAAGTAGTATTATAAAATAAAAAAAAAGAAAAATTCATTTCAAGAAAGAAATTTTAACATTGACTATTTTCCCATCACCTATCAAACCTATTACACTTATTCTTTTTTTTTTTACACCACTTTTACCCTATTTGGTCATTTGGCCCATTCTATTTCCATCTCTTTGAACTGTTGCTCATGCTACAAAATCGCACAGCCAGCCACTCTGAGGAAAGAACTTCCTCCCTCTGCATTTGTGAGCACATGACTAGTTGGTGTCACTCTCATAGACGGGCGAGAGTATGTAATCTTCCCAGCCTAGTTGGTCTCTTGTCCACAGATAGCTGTGCCATTGTGAACAGATTCTCAACAATACTGAGGGCATGAGAAACATTTTCCTCTAATTTATCTATAATATGAAAAATTTGACTCCTAGATCAGATCTTCCTGACTATTATGGGACACAAAGAAACGTCTTGTATCCTTTGCATTTTACCAGTCTGAGTACTGCTCTAAATTACCTAAATGTGACAAAGCCTTGGATAATTATTACTTATTCAGTGTGGAGACCAGTATTGATACCACTCCTTCACACCTACACTTGTAAAGTCTCACGTCTACAAGACAGCACCAACTACATGTACTGCTCCTACAGCTAGAGTTACTTCTCCTAGAACCTGATCTGGTTCGGAAGAGCTTACCAGGACTAGGGCAGTGACATTGATGGGGTCTCCGACCCTCTCCACCACCAGGCGTACTATAGCTCTGCTACTCTCATTCACCACAAATTCTGTCTGGCCCTGGAACCTCAGCTCTGCAGACTCTGACCTGGCACTGGGGATGAGGAGCACCAGGAGTAAGCCAGCTAGAGCCAGGACCCCTGGCATTCCTGCAAAATAGAGAGAAATACAGATGTTTAAACAGATGCATTATAGGTAAAATGTATAAAATGGAAAATTTGGTATTTGAAACAAAGGAAAGTATTCTTTATCTGATTTTTCTGCAATGTGCAAAGGCATGTTGGTCATACCTGTTAATAAAAAAACGCAGTGAATAGTAAAGATGTTCAAAAATAAATGTTTTTACCTTTTTGAATGAATTGTAATATTTGGGTTTATCTACTATTAAACAGAATTATCATAATAATGCAGATATTACATAAAGCATTATTCACAAGTCACAAATTAAATTAGCATCTCCTATTTGCTCTATTATGTGTGTTTTTAAAAAGATAATTAAATGCATGACCTGCCACAGCCTGCTATACAACATGTTTACTATGTTTTTTTTTGTTTTTTTTTTCCTTTTTGCACACGACAAGATGTTAATCAGCTCTCATCTGTCAGGGTGAGCTTTTTCCACATCTGGTTTGGCAAATAAATTACCAGGTTTCTCTCTTACTTTAACTAGTATGGTTGGCGGCTACCCGGCAGTTGTCATGGCTAGGAAAGCAAACAGCTTAAAAAGTGTGTGCTCGTGGGCTGATTTGTGGCCATCTCCTCATTCATGTGCTTGCGTTGGTATGAATGAGTGCATGTATCTTATTTATTTCTGCAGCAGGGAGATTGCTTAGGAAAGTTGGACATTGGAAAGATCCACTTCTTCATATGTTCCATTGCTGGTAGATCATTTGGGGCTAATTTAGGCCACACGGGTATTGAGGGCTGAGGGACTTTCATCAAGGTGTTATGCTACAGTATATCATTCGGCTTGTGATTCCTTGTATGGAATTGGTATGATTTTAGACATAACCTACTCGTTGAGATCATTTACCATTGCGAGGGATAACTAATTGCAACCATATTTTGAAATTTTATTTATCACATATTTGGTTTCGCATGATTATGGTCAGCCTGTAGCAAAGAAAATCGGAGAGAAAAGACGCGTAGTCATTGTAACTCTTTCCTAGGGCCTAAATCACTTCACTCTAAATCTTTATTAAAGCTTATATAAAACAAAATATAATAACATACAATGCGAATAATTAGTGTATCTATAATTTACTTTTATTATTTGTTGTGTCACAAAAAAGATTTACATCCTGTAATATAAGGGTCATCCATATGATTAGACATTTGGGCAAATTCTCATGAAGCAAACACTATCTGCATGGAACACTACCAAAATCTCCACCAACCCATCAGAATAAATACTTCAGTACTTCGCACTCTTTTCTACACAAACCGACCGCAACAATCACACTCCAACACATCTAACACATTAACACTGCTAATTACAACAGCGGAAAATAATAAAGCGTTTGTAATTGGGTAAATACAATCAATGGTTTTAAAGGTTTCATTTAAAAAAACATAGAAAGCTGGAGTTTCATGCAGTCTTACTACAATAAAGGTGTAAATATAACTACCTTGTACATCTCACCCACTGCACTAGATTTGATGTTCAGCAACACAAATGTAATGCAGCAAAATCTTTCGTGATTAAGATCCACAGCTGATGGAGAAAACAATTCACACCCTTGTGACACTTTTCACACAAAACTGATAGGGTGTGCTTTTCAGTACACTTTGTCCAAATGTCAACAAACTTTCATATTCCCTCATTAAAAACATTTTAAGCTGAGCTGCAGGACACGGACGCACCGCTGTCTTCACTTCTTCATCAGAAGTGAATTTTCGTCCTTGTAGGGATGCTTTCAGGGGACCAAACAGTGGAAACTCCAATGAAGCAACCTCATCTCGCCCCTATAGGGAGGATGTTTTTAACACTGAGTGTCGACAGTATAGGCAGACGAGGAGGTGGACGACCGTCCGGCTCCTTCTTGGTGGCTAACACTAATACTGGTGGCTGATCTTTCTTGAACTTCTCCATCCATTTATACGCACTTTTTCACGACAAAACACTTTCTCCATACTGCGCACAAAGTCTTAAATAATAAATGGCACCAGGTACACCCTCAGACCACAAAAAGCTAATCACCGCATGTGCAAATTAATGCATTTTTGACCGAAGACAGAAGCCTTCAACAGATAGACACCCAAACTGCAGATAATTTCTAACTCTTGTGTATATATAGTATAGCTTCTACATAATTTCTATCTAATTGGAAAAGTAAACCAGAGAAGTCACTTGGATGTTAAATTTAGCTTCCTGTTAGCTTTAATAACGATGCTGGCTAGTGGAATTAATGACATAGTAGCTAGCTGATACTACCTGTTACTACAATATAAATAAGCCTAGTGTTAGCTAGCTTGTTACGGAACTTGTTTACTGGTTTACACAACATAATAGCCTTCTCTTTACTAGCTTGCTACTGACATACTTGTCATACTACATCTGAATCAATAAGGCCACCTGATAAGAAGTTGTCACAATTAAATAAATATCCTGATTCATTAAATGTTTTTTTCCAATGTCACACTTCTGAACGAACTTAGTACATACAGTAGGGCGCTGTGCTGCCTGAAAATGTTTGAATAGTTTGGAGTGCACCACCTGAACGATTATATAGAAACTGCAACATTTTACTGCATCAAATGCAAATGTATAGAATTAAAAAAAAAATCATTTTAAGAAAATCGAGAAAAACAATAATTGCCGCACAAAAGAATCATGTTATGTAACTGAATAATCCCCCTCCCATCTCTATTGTTAGTACAGCATTAGCAGTGTTGCGGTTATGTAGCTGGCTAGCATTCCTATGTTCATAAACAAAATTCTGGTAGTTTTATTTCTTTTGTTCACTCATAATACTATTTTTCGGCTTCATGATGATGGACATTCTTGCCACACAGCATTTTATTCTGTGCTTGGTTAACCAATTTCTAATGCTTTTATTTTATTTCAATCAAATTTGATTCCCAAATTCTGACAAATTTCATTCCAATGCTGGTTAAAAGACTTCGGTTAATATTTTTAATATGAGTATGGTGAAACACACAACATTTTTTCTTGTTTTCATGTTTTGCCCTGAACAATCTTGAATTCATTTTGGAATAGATCTTTAGAAATAAAAGCATAAACAACCATAGATCATAGTGAAATGATCAGTGCATCTTCACTTTCCCAAATGCCACTCTCTCAAAGTGACACATGACAAGATCATGAGGCTTGTCACTTTTGTAATGGTTCAATGGAGGTAACCAAGCTATCTTTCAAAAAAGGTCACCATGGGAGCTTTACCAAAGCTTCCTGACACTGATAAATAAAGACTCTGTGAGGATCTCCTCATCGTCTGCCAGCCCACCGCAGGACATACTGGCCAGAGTCACATCAGACACTTTATCAGTGACCAGGAGGCCCTAGAGCAGCCAAGAACCTGGCAGGATGGCTCTTTGACTGACCCCAGGACCAGCTATTGTGCTGATGTCTTAGTGTGAATGAGAAAATTCCTGAAATGCCTCTGCCAACAAGTGAGGTCAGTGTGGTCCACACAAGCAGGTGGAATGAGCCATGCAACTGTTTTCCAATCCTAGTCCTGGAGTAAAACTGCACTGCACATTTTAGTAGTATTCTCCCTGCTATAACACACCCAATAACTTCAAGAAGTGCTTGTTAAAAGAGCAGATGAGCTGAGTCAGCTGTGGTGGGTGTAGGAAAAACACTACAATCTACCTCAGGACCAGGATAGGAAACACTGCTGTACAGATAGTCGATGGCTGTGGGCTACTAAAGACTACCAGACAGTCAAACAAAAAAAAAAGCAACAATGCAAGAGAGGAGATCTATTCAGTGTTGGGTGGTTGAGACTATTGTTCTTCTCCCTCTCTCTCTCTCTTTGTCTTTTTCTTTCTTTTGGCAGCCAAGAGGATGTATTCACACCCACACAAATTACTTTAGCTTCCTCTATGTCCATCTCTTTCCATGCCTAAATGCTTCCAAAAATGTATATCTTTACTCTTTTTTTCAGAAGCAGTGCTCGAGAATTACCTCTTATTACCTTTGAAATTATCACGTGTAAAAATGCCCGCTTGTTCATGCCAGGAAACTTGATTACAAAAGCCTCAGCACTTTTTTTTTTTTTTTTTGTTAAGGCAGATTAAGCTATT
The DNA here is from genome assembly GCA_028565275.1 of Leiocassis micropogon. Taxonomy (NCBI): domain Eukaryota; kingdom Metazoa; phylum Chordata; class Actinopteri; order Siluriformes; family Bagridae; genus Leiocassis; species Leiocassis micropogon. Next base: position 10,507,181 of record JAOVVA010000029.1, on the reverse strand, counting down.
GAATTCAGAAGATTAGCAGATCAAAGTTTACAAAGAAAATACCCCTCTGGGTAACTATGGGGGGTTGTGATTACTTACAATATATATATATATATATATTAAAAATACTGCCACTCTTAGTAATAAACAGGGGAAGGCCTTGACCCCAGAGCCCTCAAGAGTGACTTGGCAGCAGGTTCAAATGGCAGCCATGGTCATAATGTAACTGAGACATTAGCAATTACAGTAGATCAGCTGGCTGAAGATGTGATGAAGTGTATGGTTACGACCTTGCCCGGTAGTCCAGTGCCTGCCTCTTGGGTTACCCCTAGGATCTGTAATCTTAGCATCAATTATTCAATCACTAAGCCTTCACAGCCAGTGCTGGGCAAGCCATGTGTGTGGGTATGCTTCAGGATGCTGCTACTTACTGCAGGATGGTTGTGCATGTTTGTAAAGGACAAACCCTGACTTCAGAATGATAGTATGCATAGATGCATAGTGTACGATGGAATGAAATGTGTTGATATTGTAACGATCGAGCACAATTTAGTTATATAAAACCACATGCAAGAGAAATTCTATAATGATGCCACATCATGCTGATTTAAAGTGCTTTGCAGAATGGAAATAATAGACTAGTCTTCATTTCCATTACTTTTGTCAAAACCTGACCTGATGAGGCTGTGGCAAACTTGAGCAACTGATAAGTCAAAATGATCATAGTGTATATGGATGTGAACATTAATGATTGGTGACTTCTGAGTAAGACTCTGCAAAAGGAAAGGAGTTTGTGGCCAAATTAAGTCGATGGTTATTAATACAGGGGGTTGGTCTACAAAGTAATTGAAATGCTTAGATATCAGCAGTGGACGATTACTCTAGCTTAAAGTGCCAGTTGATCTCCAGAGCTTAATTCCTGCTCAAGGTCTTCTAAGGTTCTCCTGGTCAAAGCTGATCCTTGGTGACTCAGCATCTAGAGGATGCTCGACTCATCCTGTTGTAGATGAACGCTGTTATTCTTATGTTGTATAACCATGATTAGAAATTGAATGCTAAGCAGATAAATTATGAAAGACTGAACAATTGGTGCAGATTAGAAAATCTTGGTGGGTTTCTTCCGGGTGCTCCGACTTCCTTCTATAGTCCAAAGACATGCACTAGGCTAAGTGCCGTTCCCAAACTGCCCTCAGTGTGTGAATGTGAGTGTGTGTGTATATGTATGTGTGTGCCCTGCAATAGATTGGCACTCTGTCCAGTGTGTACCCTGCCACCATGCCCTACAGTATGTCTCCTGGGATAGGCTCCAGGTCCCCCGCAACCCTGTATACTGGATAAAGCGGTATAGATGATGAGTGAACTGGCAAAAGGTTTGACCTCCAACAGTGCAAAGTACCATCAATCCCTGAAAGCGAAACTAATTTACTTCTCTCTGGGAAAGCCTTATACAGTACATCCAAATGTTGCTTAGATTATTAGCAAATTTCAGAAAGATGTGCAAAAGACAATGAGTCATTGTACTTCAGAGATGCCAACACTACTAACCATGAATATTCTCACAGGCAATGAGAGAGAGAGAGAGAGAGAGAGAGAGAAAGAGAGAGAGAGGAAGATAAAAAACATTCGTACCACAAAACCTCCAGCGTTATATTGGTGGACTTTTTTCTCCTGTTTTTCACCAAGAGTATGCCAAACAACATTAAAAACGACACAGCAAGGCTAAATTCTGCTGCGACCACTATTTAATAACAAGCAGCTCTCAATATTTACTGACCAATGAGACCACAACATCATCTTTCAGATGAAAACAGAGCCTTCACAGTGGATTCACTGGTAAAAAAATAATCAGAAAACAGAGCCTTCACAGTGGATTCACTGGTAAAAAAAATAATCACCCAAATAAAATTGGTACAATTAAAGTAATAACTAATGGAAGAATCTTTTTGCATTTTTGCATTTGTGATTTGCATTTGATTCAGTGATTTGCCACTTTTTAGCCACAATTCTACAACTATACCTACTATAACGGACACCTCTGTTGCCTGAAAAGCCAATTCTCTGAAGCCAAAGCACCAGTACAGTATATGAGATCTTGGCCTTTTTCATTCTCTTATTTCCATCCACATTTTTCCCAACGCTCTTATTTGAAATTTGCATGATGGAAACCACACCACCGAAACGTTTGTGCACTAACTGTTGGATATGTAACAAAAATAAGACGCTCTCATTTTTCGTGACACGCTCTGTTGCCTCAGTAACCAGCCTCTTTTGGGGGGCTCTGGCAAACCTCATAGCTGATCTATATAGAAGCCAATAATTGCCATTCATGCTTCTCCTAAAATATTTTTAGGTAAGCTGCTGTCCTGGGCATCTTGCGGTTTGGGGAAATTAAGAAATTTAATAAAGGACTACGGCTTAAACATAATCATTAAACCAGTGAAGGATTTTTTAAAACCCCTCAGTTTTCATCAGATAGACACTAATTTGGCAGAACTCTGCCCAAAACTTTCTTATTTTTGGATTGTATAGAAAACCTAGAATTAGAGCGCTAGTGAAAAAAAAAGTGTCAGTGCATTTGTGCGTGTTTGTGTACGTTTGAATATGGGGAGTGCTGAGAGGTTTGAGTGTGAGCAGATGTCGCTCTGTTTGAGGGGCATAAAAAGGGAGGAAAGAGAACAAAAATCTTTTTTTAGAAAATGCATGAGCAACTCTGTCATATATCGTCATGTGGTACTTTTTAATCCAAATGTTTCACCTTCTTTGTTTGGACTAAATGCCAGGCTTTGTTCAATGCCAATCATTCGCTGGTGAAAGAGTGAACATTTTGAAGGAATTGTCTCTGGTTTGCTCTCTGCCCAATTCGGTTTGTTCCGAAGGCATCTCCTATTCTTGTGCCCAAAAACACAATGACTTTTCTTTGCTCTCAATTTGTGAGCTGCGAACGCAAGAAAGGATCCCATTGAATTTCACATCGCCAATGCTCCTGGAGCCGCAGAGCTCCATGACTGATTAGCTATTGTGACAAACAATGCCTGGAAGGGAGGAGAAAACTACTTTTATATGATTAAACGAGGGCCTGCTTCACAAATGGCAGCCTGCATGAGGGAGGAAAAAAAAAACAAATTATAAAGCTTATTACTTCATCAGACATAGCCAGTTGAGCCTGGCTGAAATGCTAATTGCCTTTCTTTGTAGCAGCGCACACAGAAGCGATGGGTGTGGAGTATGTGTGTGTGAGCGTCTGGTGAGAGAGACAGAGAGAATCAGCGGAGTAGAAGGGAGCACCCGATTCACTGACCACCACACAAAAACGTGCAGACTTTTTTCCTTCCTTTTTTAAAACCATGAATCTCACTGTTGTGTTCTTTCTTTTCTTGCAACATTGTTTTTCTTTTTTTTTTCCACTCCAACGCCCCTTTTTTTCCACACGAGAACTCCTCCTAGCTCGAATCAAACCCCCATTCAGACAGTTAGGTCTCTTTCTCTCACTCCGTCTCCCCTCCAAGACCCCTTCAGCAGAGAAGAGGTGTGGGAAATTCCTGCCGTGGTCTCTTCAATCTGGTGAGTTTGCCAGCGCTCGGACAGATGGCTGGATTGAGGATGGGAAAAAGCGCCTGTGTAAACGAAACCCTCTGAGCTGATTTGAAATCAGGGATAACTTCCTTGATGACTGAGGAAAAAAGTCGACACTCATTTATTGCCCCGAAATGATGTTACCTGTTTTGTCACTTAGTCTGACTCACCAGGAATGACCATCTCTTCCAATAAAGCTGGTCATCCATTGTGTTAACATGAGCTGTCAGAGGAGTCAGTAGCCCTGAATTCAGCACTCACTGGTCAGCGCTGGTCTTTGCGTGATCCCGGACTCGGTTTAAATCCTTCCACTTCAGAAATTCTTTCACCATGACGAAACACAATGGGGAGGAACCTTTCTCGTGGTGGGAAGAAGAAAGAGCCATAGAGAAAGGATGGAGAAAGAGTGGCGGTGGATACCATGGCAAGAAACGGCAGACAAAGCCAGGGAAAGAAAGAATTCAACCTTTTTCTTTGTGCTCACTGTGTATTTCTATGAATTCATAACAGTTTCAGCGTTGTGGTCTGCTAATCCCTGATACCTGCAAACTTCTAAATCACTACCATTTGTACCCTTCAATACAGAGCTTCCCTTTTTCGCCTGATACAATGCCCTCCTCCAGCTCCATTATTTAAACTCAGAGTTTCGCAAAAGAAAACGGTGGAGATGAGTGAAAAAAAAAAACAAGCAGAAGTGCGTTTAAGAAGATTAAAACTAGACTTTCATTATTCATTCATCTTATTCCTCAGGGTCATAGTGGATTTGGAGGCTATTCCAGGAATACTGGGGGCATGGCAAGAATACCAGATCACAGGACACCAGTCTATTACACTGCACCATGTATACACACATTAACATGCTTCTGTACTGTATATGCTCATTCACATTTGTTCTCTGGCATGTTTTTGGGAGATGAATAACCCAGGGAAACACATGCAGACTAAGACGAGAATATGCACAAAAGCACAAAATGTTATGTTGAAAATTTGATGTTATGATGATATAATCAATATAACAATATATACCGAAAAATGGAAAAGGTAAACAACAGAATTAATTATTTTTTTAATATAGATTTATATATCTATCTTAATTTATATATATATATATATTTGTGGCTCAGTAGTGGTTCTTGGGTCACTAACCAGGTTGTAAAATTAAATCCCAGCACCACCAAGCTGTCACTGATAAATCGCTGAGAGAACTACTCAGTTATATTTGGTCTTAGTTATAAGTCACTTTGTATAAATGCCTAAAAAATTTAAGTTTGTGCATGGACCGAAAATATTAAGAAAATCAAGAATTTATTTAAGGAAATACAACAAAAGTATAAAAGGCAAAGGGAAAGCATCATATGCCCTGCGTATTTCCTATAACTAACCAATTCTGGTTGCTGCTTCATTTTAAGCTATGTCACAGGTCACACTTTGGTGTGTGTATGTGTGTGTGGTGTCCAAAAATATAAAGGGCACAGAGTTTCAAAACAAATTGTCTTTTTTTTCTCTTTTTCATTTTGTTTAAACTTCCATTAATGATATCTATATTGATTTTTATATGTATATTAAATTTTACATGTATAATCATTTAAATGTTAAATGCATTAAACCTAATTAACTAACCCCAAGGTAGAGAAAACATGACTGATATGTAATCACATATCCCCTAAATGTAGTTAACTGTTTTAATTAACTGTGTTAATTTTTTTTGGCATTTTCTGACTCCATCTAAACTTTTCCAAATTAACTCTAAACAATTTTGAAAAAGATTGGGAAATATGTCTTCATTTAATGTTGAAGTTTTGTTTAAGTTGATACCAAAATTTTTATATAATATTTTATATATATATATATATCATATTTTATGACTTAATTATTGAGTCAGTATAAAATAATTTCTTACTGTCAAACATCAGCAATTCATAAACCAGCACATTATATGTACAAGCAGCCACTTTTTAGACCAAATAAAAAAGAAAAAATGAAAGCTGCTGGTTTTTGCATGCAAAAAGGATTCAGGTGCAACGATCAAAGACCTCAGAAGAACTGTAGGTGACTATACATGATGCTCAGTAAAACTTTTTTCTTTATAAAACTGCACCAATTGTACCTGAGACTAAAGGGTCTTCAAAGCACCATCACAACGAATATTGACTTTGTTTCATTAATTACTGTATACTGGCCTTTATTTTATTTATTTTTTATTTTTCGAAGGCATCCTTCCTCTACAGCATTTATTTGCATGTGCCTGACTTTTTTATTGTACATATATTGTATATGTACAATATTTTCTTGATTCTTTTATCTTCACATAACCGTTTCAGAAATAGACATATTCCAATTTATTAAAGCCATTTCTAACATTTAAAAATAAATATTAAAAGTGTGCTGGCTTAAGCAAATAAAAATCACTGTGGAATGATAGCTAGAAAATCACAGGTACAAAAACGACGGACAAACTTTCAGGATTCAAGCATGACACATTCATCATCTATACATATAATAAAACTATAAAGTTGTCTTGTCTATACACTGAAGATATTTGTGGAAAAAAAAATTGAGGGGATGTAAGATGTAAGAGTAATAGAACACATCAAGATGGAATTTTTCTGTCTGTCTGTGTATCTGTTTGTTTGTGCAGACATCACGTAAAAACTACTGAATGAATTTTAATGGAGTTTTCACAATTGTATTTAGTTGAGCTTGAGGTAACATACAGCCAGTTTCATCACAATTGGCCCACAGGAAGAAAAGATGTGTTAATTTTAAATTTAAATGGAAAAACGATTTAAATAAAAATCTACCTTGGAAAAATTAGTTCATGTCAAAATTAAACAGATGGAGCTGTACATTTTTTAATACGTGCTAATGAATGTGCAATTAAAATCTACTTAATGAGCACGATCTCACACCTTCACGGTAACATGTACAAATTTTTAGCTCATTCCAAAATTTAACAGATGGCAATGTACATTTTTTGTACATGCTTATGAGTGTGCAATTAAATTACACATCTAGTATATTTTACACAAAATCCTGCTTGCGTGTTCAATACCAAGATGCAAAGTAAAGCTCAATAGCATATTCCCACTGTGTTGCCATTCTGCCCTGGGTGCGCAGTCTTTGTGGAGTATTTTCACCAGCTGAATTCATCCTCTCCCCAGAGCTCAGTGCCTTGCGTGGCCACTTTGTTTTAGCGGAGGCCCCAATCTGGTGGGAAAGGAAAATCCAGATTGGAACCCTGCTATATCGGTTCAGAAGGTGTAGAAATCTCAATCAGACTAGAACTAAAGCCAAGTTGGAAGTTCGGTTTTTTGTTTTTTTTTTAATCTGTTTTTGGTTCATGTGAGGTTTTGCATAATTTATTCATCCATGCATACTCATTACATCAGAGACTGACAATCTTGAGTTTGATTAATGTGGAGAAAAAAAGTTAATAAATTGTGATTATGAGACTATGACTGCTATACTATGATAATCTATGATATGATAATACATTATTAAATCATTTGGTTATAAATGCAAATGCAAAAATGTAAATTAAAATATCTGTAGAGGTCTGTAGAGATCATTTTTATATATTTAGGAAAATAGACTTCCAGTTTATAATGTAACAGATGTTGCATATTGCCTCACTTTGAATTTTTTCTCCAGAAACAACTCAAACGTATGGATTAGCCAAACTAGCGTAAAAAAAACATGTAGTTGAATGGGTAATGGAGGTGGTGGTGAGACTGAAAATGAGCTTGTTGAATATGTAAGCCATTTTAAAAAATGTTCTGTTGTCCTTGTTCTTAAAAACGAATGATTAAAAGACTTCCAAAGCCGTCTGCGTCACAGCCAGTGTAGAGGAGCCATTAGCTTAGCTTGCGCTACTGTGCTGTGTGGACGACTCTTTCTTTTGTGTTAGTACACCTGCCGCTCTTCCATCATGTGTGGCCCTTGTGTGGTCTGTTTATGTCCCACAAACATCAATCAGAGTCTTAGCGCCTCGTCAATGGGAGTGCTGTTTATGGTATGCCACACTTTGGCTGCAGCACAAAAGTGTAACTCAATGACTCAAGACAACCCCGTGATACATAGTAGTTATTTACTACAGTATATATATATATATATGTACAATTGTACAGTAGAGGGTTACACCATCACAGAATGTAAACTAAGTGAATAAACCACAATCTGTTCGCAAATTCACATGTGAAATTTCACAATTTCACATATGAACGTACATTTTCCTTCAAGGTGCATTATGGTTTATTATACAACAGTTCGTTTCGACAGAGTAATCTTGGGCCAAAGGCGTTCCACGGGTGGTTATAACACCTTGGAGATGTTTAACGATATGTATCACTCCACAGGTGTTCTAGCAATTACACTAACTGTTGGTTGCCAACATGGGGGAAAGCATGTGCCGTGCACAGTCGGCACAGTCCACAGACAGCATGGTCCACAGTACTGGAAAAAGGGGAAAGCAGCTACCAGCTCAAACCAACATTCAAAACCAGTCACAGAAGCACTTTCGGTAGGAAAAAAACATCTAATAAACTTATATCATCTTATCTAATCATCTTATTAATTGCTTCTATGGGATTGTACATCTGACATAGCAGACTAGCTATCCATTTATCGTTATTTTGGATTCCACCCCAGAACCCTGGAAGTTACCGGAGCTGATATTATAAAGCAGAATAAGTGGAAATATGTAGAGAAACACTCTTTACCGGATTTACAGGACTGTCCTTCACCTCCATGGTTTATTTGCTTTCCCTTATGGCTACATAGTGCCGGATAGAATCTAAAACTAATTTCACCAGTGTTAATTTTACCCCAGTCGCGGAAGGATACAGTATGTGTTGGTGAAGCAAAATAACTTGTTAAATAACAAACAAATCATAACCTGTGGATAATAAAGGAGTGTTTCTGGAACTGTTATATAAAAATATTTTCACCCTCAATGTTGTGCCGTTGTACTGAATATCAACACAGCTTTGATGTCTTTGCCACTCGGGCTGCACACTTTTGCCTACGACTGCATCATGGCCATTCTGATATCCAGCACAACAGCACTCCCTGTGGTGTGATATTGTCTAAATAAGAAGTGGTTTACCACAGATACATACCACAGATAACTACAACAGATATACTAAACATTGTATGTTAGGCATATATGGAGTATGTCTCAATAGCTTCATCATATTGACAGATGGTTTGAGTCATGTAATTAGCAAAGAGTCAATTAAATAAATTGTCAAAAAAAAAAGCAGCTTTACAGGAATCTGGGTGTACATGGAGATCCTTACTGAACAAACCAGATGCAAAGTTAAATATCCTTAAATAAAGGGAGAAATAAATGTTGCATGAACCAAAATTTAAAAAGCTGTGTCTTTTGCATGAACTCTTAATAGTGGGATTATAAATCATTCATTCTTTCATCTTCTATACCGCTTATCCTGTACAGGGTCACAGGGGCCTGGAGCCTATCCCAGGAGACTTTGGGCAAGAGGCAGGGCACACACATACACACTACGGAAAATTGGGAATGTCAATTATCTTAATCTGGACTGTGGGAGAAAACCCACCAAGCACAGGGAGAACATGCACACTCCATGCACACAGACCAGAGGTGGCAATCGAACCCTCGAAACTGGAGGTGCAAGGATGGTGCTAACCACTAAGCCACCGTGTTGAAAGGATGCTCAGCATGAGCATATTATAAATTTGACTCAAAGGATGAGCACAGGAGAAGTTCATAGGGACAATCAGCACACACTAACAACCTTTAAAAAAACAGTAATCAAAGTACAGTAAAACAGGTTCTGATTGGAGGGCAGGGAATAGACAGGTGAATTAGTTGGTTTTTGTGATATAAAATGTGCAAAAAAAAAATATGATTGGTGCACAATATGAACAACCAAGGGTAAAAAAATAGTGTTTTTAGCAAGCACAGACATTTTTGTCAAACGCTGAAAAAAGTAGGCTAGTCATAAATAAGCAGCCTGATAAATGAAACCGGTGAGAAGTATTCATGCTGACCTTTGACCTCGAGTCAAGCAGCTATTAGGATTACACCAATGCGTAAATCAGTGTAAAATGGAGGAAACGGGACAAAGAGAAGCCACCGCAATCCCTGTGCGCAATCAGGTGCGCGTTCATAAAGTCGCTCCGTGGATTTATTAAAACTCTTCCAAGAGGGTGAATCAGAACGCCTTAAGATTACATACACGGTTTATGGTTTGACAATCGAGTGCTTTTTAAAGAAGGTTCCCCGTTGTTTCAGTTGAATGGGCGCGCGGGGGAGAGACGCACAAAGCGAAGCGCACCGTCCCCGCAAGGGCGCCGCCGCGTAACCATGGAAACGCCAATCAGATGGCCTTCCATCCCCAATATTATTATTGTACTCGGGTTACGCGCCACGGTATGGGTTCCTTTCAGCAAAGTTATACTGATATAACAGAATCAGTCGAGGTATAAAAATGCATTCAGTGGGTTCATTTAATTGGCTGCTTGAAAGAACAGAAAGGGAAAAAAGAAAGATGGATAATATGCACATGGATCAAACACGTGCAGCTGTTATTGTTTATAAGCGCATTATGTAGCCTGAATTGAATCTTCCTAACGCTGAGAGCATTAGATTAGAATTATGCACCCAGGATGGTGTGTGTGTGTGTGTGTGTGTGTTCAGGATGCAGAGGCAGAGCTCCGGATTTACTACGTGTTGCACATGGCTTAGTGAAACATAGTGCGCTCCGTTTCAAACACCTGTTCAGCATCCAGTTTTTTCATAAGATCATAAATAACTGCGACTCACCTAACACCTTGCGCTACCGATCCGGAGGGAAGAGCAGAGAATCCGGGGCAGTTACGCGTACATGGGGGGTTTCACACCACAAGGAGCGCGTGTCCGTCACCGCGTAAAGCTAACGGAGCCTCCACGCGTCCTCACTGCGCTCCAGCCAAATGGCAAAAAAAAAAAAAAAAGCGCGCCAAGTTTCATACAGTCCAAATAAGACACAGAGTAATAAGGATGCGTGTCGGTGCCTTTTCACTCGATGTTGTGTGTAAATGTCTGAGAGTAAGTGCGCGCTCGAGTGCTCGGTGCGAGCCGTGCTGCCATGCCGCTTTCCTGGACTGAACTCGGAGCGCACTTCAGCAGCGCCGTCTGCTCACACACCGAGACATGCTAAGCGCATTATCAGCGAACAGCTTCAAACAGCGCCACCCAGCGACGCGTCCCACACAGCCTGCTGTCCGGGAAGAGACCGTCAATTGTGGTGCACCGCTCCCGAAACGGGAAATTTTTAGCTCAAAACTTCCCCGACCCACACAGTGTGTGTATGTGTGTGTGTGTGTGTGTGTGTTCGTGTGGTACGAAGGTTTACATCCAATGTGCAACAGTGATGTTACTGATAATCATTTGCAGGAAGTCTTTGTTTTTAATTAGCTTTATGGATGCTGTTAGACCTAAATAATAATAATAATTTCTTTGGCAGACGCCCTTATCCAGAGATACTTAATTTTTTTAAAATCTCATTATACATTTGAACAGTTGATGGTTAAATATCTTGCTCAAGGACCCATCAATGACTACTTGGTGGTGCTGAACACTAGTCCAATGCCTTAACCAACCTTAACCCTAATAATATTAAGATTTTAATAATATTTATATTTGAGTAATAATAATAATAATAAAAATAATAATCCCGCATGATGGCTTAGTGTCAAGTCAAGTCAAGTCAAATTTTATTTATAGAGCACAGGTTTAACACAACCGTAGTTGATCCAAAGTGCTTTACAATAGAAATAAACAGCAAAAAAT
>JAOVVA010000029.1:10477677-10493442 GCA_028565275.1 Leiocassis micropogon | reverse complement strand
ATTCTTTACGTAGTCGTGTAGGTTGTTACTTAGAGAACCTAACTGTGTTTTGATAGAGTTATTAATAACAGCAGGGCTCAATAGCAGCACCTCGGTTTTATTTTCATTAAATTGCAAAGAGTTTTAGCCATCCAGGTCTTGACTTCACTAAGACATGACAAAAGATGATCAAATGAAAAGTCATTTCCTGTTTTGAGTGGAAAATATAATTGGAGGTCATCAGCGTAAAAATGGTAATTAATATTATGTTTCAGAAGAATTGAACCCAGAGGAAGCAGATAAATGGAGAACAAAAGAGGCCCAAGAATGGATCCCTGTGGAACACCACACTGGATAGGTGCAACGGGAGAAGTAAAAGATCCAATATTTACAGAAAAAGTTCTCCCCTTTAAGTATGAGGCAAACCACTAGTGGTTAGCACTATTGCTTTGCATCTCCAGGGTCTGGGTTCAATTCCCAGCCAGGCTCGATTCCTGTCTCTGTGTGCATGGAGTTTTCATGTTCTCCCCGTGCTTGGTGGGTTTCCTCCGGGTGCTCCGGTTTCCTCCCACAGTCCAAAGATATACAGGTTAGGCTAATTGGCGTTGTCAAATTGCCCATAGTGTGTGAGAGTGTGTGAGAGTGTGTGAGTGTGCATATGTGTGTGTGGCACCCTGTCCAGGGTGTACCCTGCCTCGTGCCCTAAGCCTCCTGGGATAGGCTACAGGTCCCCATGACCCTGAATACAGGATAAAGCGGGATGGAAGATGAGTGAGTGAGTGAGTGAGTATACATTTGAGCAGTTGATGGTTAAATGACCACTTGATGCTAAAAACTTGTCCAATGCTTTAACCAACCTTAACCCTAATAATATTAAGATTTGAATCATATTCATATTTGAATAATAATAATAATAATAATGATAATAATAATAATAATAAGCCTGCATGGTGGCTTAGTGGTTAGCACTGTTGCTTTGCATCTCCAGGGTCTGGGTTCATTTCCTGCCTTGGTTCTGTGTGCATGGAGTTTGCATGTCCTCCTCGTGCTTAACGGGTTTCCCCCGGTACTTCAGTTTTCTCCAACAATCCAAAGACATGCAGATTAGGATAATTGGCATCCCCAAACTGCCCATAGTGTGTGTGCCCTGCGATGGATTGGCTCCCTGTCCCAGGGTGTACCCCACCTTATTCTCTTGCGATTGGCTCCAGGCCCCCCGTGACACTGTACGCAATATAAAGTTGTATAGACGATGAGTGAGTTAGTGAATAATAATAATAATAATAGTTATAGAACTAGTAGTAGAAGTAGCAGTGTTAATTATAGGCATAAAACCATAAAATCTAGTCATCAAATCTGGTCTTAGGTTGTACTCTCAGCGTGTGGATGTTTTTTGTGTTCTCTGGTTTTCCCTTCCCACTCAAAGCGACTTGTCAGAAAGTTGATCGTTTACTATAAATCACAGGCACCAATTTCTTGTTTGTGGACATTTCAGCATTTTTCCTACTCTAACACACCCAGATCAATTCAGTATTGGCCGTTCATTAACAGATTAGTAGAATTAGGTGTGCTGGAACAGAGAAAATAAATTAGCAGTAATTCTCAGACAGGATTCTGATCCTCCGAGACCATGCCTGGAACCCAGTGATTACTGACTGACTGACTGACTGACTGAATGAATGAATGAATGAATGAACGAATGAAAGTGTTGGATCAGATTTTTATTATTAGCTGTACACAGTAGGTCCTGTCAATGCATGGCTGTGAAAAGAATACCTATATTCTTTAACTTCACAACATATAAATTGTGCATGGTATGAATTCATCCTGATTCATACTGATTAATATTAAAAATATGTTTTTTGTTTGAATTTTTGAACAATTTTTATTATACTTTCTCTTATTTTAACCTTTATTTTTATTATTTCTTTAATTCTCACATGCATTTGTACCCTTGTCTTTTATGTTTCCCCTGGATCAATAGTGTTAAATGATATTAGCCTAGGTCTACTGTAAGGTAGCGCGTGCTAATACCGCCCCCTATGGGATAATTTTTTACAAGAGAATAAACGTACGCGTACTTTGGGAGAGTTTACAGCTGGGAAGTACTTCATTTGAACAATATCGTATTATAAAGAGATTTGTAAGAATTTAGCTTCTTTATGTATGGGATCACAATAAGTACACAATAAGGATTATTATGATTATTATTATTATTATTATTATTGAATACATTTTGTTGACTACCAGCTGCCATTGTGAGAAACAGGATCGACCAGTAGGAATCATGATTTGTCCCTGTCTTTGCTTGAAATCTAATCAGCTATACACCTTCAGAGAATTAATTAATTACTGGACGGATTAGTAAATTATTTGATGAACACTGGATCGTGTGTTTGAAGATTATACTGTATTAAATGGCAAACGCGTGACATCATCACTACTATTACTGTCTGATATCCACCCAAGCAGTGATTGTATTTGTATTTATAGTATTTCCATACACACCTTTCCTGACTACGGCAGTGCCAAGAAATGCTTTGAAACGCTTTCCAAAGCTGTTCTGTATGTGTACTCATTATTCATGTGGTGTGTATTTCTGCAGTGACACCTTCACACATCCTCTGACTGAAAACACGCATCACCTTCACGGCACCGCCCACTGCTCCATACGTCATGACGCAGGGATTGTGCCGACGTGGCGTAGATAGCTAGTTAGCTAAACAAACGGGACACTCGGCTTTTTTGACTAGCGAGGAGAATGGCTTAGCTGAATCCGGTGAATTTATCTGACTGTACCAGGTATCTATCGTTTGTTTGTTTCATAGCAGTTTTCCCCCCTAAATATTGGGGTTTATATAGTCGAAATGACCACCTTGCTCATTGGTGATGAGAAAAATAAGCTAAATTATCTCAAGCTAACACTGCTAGCTGGCTAGGAATATTTGGCTGTGTAATGAAAGTATCCTTGGATCATGGAATTAGTGCCGTTAGAACCAAAGTGCTGTGAGTGTGTGTAAATCACATTAATGGGAAATTGATCATTTGTTTGGCTAGTTTGGTTGGTATTCATGATCGAGTTGAATCTTGTTGAATTGTGCGCGCGCGTTTGTTAATATCGTCAATAAGATGAAACGTCATATTAATCCCTCTGTAATTTCCTCTCCTGTAACACTACTGTTTTTCTTTCTACCATGTATAACCAGACCGACATGCTGACTGACTGTGTGCTGAATTTTTGACCAAACAATCTGGCAGAGTTAACAGATATATATGAAAGAATGAGGTAAAGATCTATTTTGAGGTGATAAATATTTCATTGTAGGACTTTAAGTCAGTAGTAGGCGTTTATAACATATTTAGAAAGGGAGGTGTCGAAACACTATTTGTCCTTTTATGTTATGGGTAACAACACAGCTCTGATATAGGAATGTGGATCATCAGAGTATCATGAACAATAACAGTAATAAATTGATGTAACTACCTTCAGATAAAAAAAAAAAGCAGGACTTGTCATTTAGCCCAAAATGTAATGTTAACATAACCATTTGCAATAGTACCTGAGACATATCAGATTACCTCATTGTTCATTCCTTGATAAATTGGATTTCTTTAGTGCCACTTTCTGTTTAGCCAGCCGTTTTACTTACTTCCTTATTTTTGGGTTTTTCCAAACTTTTATGCTGTTTGTTTTTGGACATTTTGTAAATAAAATAGTACTGCATTACTTTTAGCTCTTTAAAGTTAAATATGTGCTTGCAATTCACCGGAATTAAACACACAAACAAATGAAAACTAAAAGTAAACTATTTCAAATGATGACAAAAGTCAGATTATCTATCTCCCTTGGTTCATAGCTTTTTACAGTGATGTGTACATGTACTGATGAAGCCACCCTTGCTAAAGAATGAGGTAAAGAGACTACTTTTAGAATTAAAGTACTTTTTAAAAAGTAAAGGCTTAGTGAGGTTTTACTGTATTTAAATTTATTTACAAGTTCTGAGTTGTTACTTATAGGAACTGATATCTGAAACATCACACAACACGTAAAACCCACAGATCTGGAATAAGCCTGATGGAAACGGTGCAAAGGTCAGCATTTTCTGTTTTCCTGGCTAAAACATGTGGGTGTTCGGTAACAAGGTAACTGAAGCATACAGCTGAAAAATAGTGTGAAAAGAAGGGTCAGAAATTTGGCATTAGGCACTTAGTCACCAGGTTTGAAGAAAGTTTATTTATTTTATTATTATTATTATTATTATTATTTTGTTTTATAGTTTGTTCACATTTAGTTATAAAGTTTAGGATTGCTGTGCGGATACAGACAGGAGAGAGAGAGAGAGAGAGAGACAGGGACAAGCAGAGACAGAGAGGACAAAAAGAGCATAAGATGTAGAACAACAACCTTTCCACTCCTTGTTATTTGGTAGATTATTAAGTACTCCATGACAGGGTAACAAACTCTTTGTTCATGTTGACTTTATACCTGTGTTTAAAACTAGTTATAGCAAATGTGGAGAAGTAGTGGTGGTTTGGGATAAGCAACCAGAGTGAGAACAGATATCTCAGGAAGATGGAGACTGAGAGGATCCAAAAGCTGCTCAGTTGATGCAGTGCAAAATTCTAAACTGATATGAGTTTTATTTTTATCAGGCTAAGTAAATTGGAACACATTACACAACTTTTACAGTTCTAAAAGATTCTGAAAAGACTGGAGTATACACTAATTGATTAGTTTACATACTGCAGTGTATACACTAAAATACACTGCAGATTTTATTATTTTTTTATTTTATCATATACTTAATAACTGACCAGAGGAGGGATCATAGACCAAACATGTCATTCCAACTGACCCCAACTAAACGCACCAAACCCTCAGGACAACTATTGCAAGCACATGCCTGTACTACTACAGGGGAAACATCAAAGTGTTTCATTTATACCATTGTTGTTTACTTGTATTTGATACATTTATCCGATTATAGTAAGGTTTGTTGTTGCGGAATTATTTATTTATTTTTTGTTTCAGTTGTTCTTGTGGTTAATAAAACAGCAAAAGGTGTTTGGTATGTTAGAAAGAAATAGTAAAACACTCCAACGGACACATTAATGAACCTATGATTGGAATTACATCTTGCACCACTGTCATAGAAGCTGTTGTAGGGGAAAAAACACCTTCTAAACAATCAGATTGCAGAATTCAACAGTTTATTTAACAGTAACTCTTAATATATTACTTGACTTGACTATTGTCTTAAGAGTATAATATTCATCTGTTGTGTTTTTGTGAACTATACTATATTGTGCATTTATTCATTGTCTCCTTTTGCAAACAGGGAGAAAATGACTGGAAGAAACCAATATAATGGCTTCCAGTCAGCAACGGCAATGCAGCCTGCAACTGGGGGTCACACTTACATCTTTGGGAACAATTCGGAGACAGAGTGCTCTGAGGAGGATGCAGAGAGCTATGAGCTCCGCTCCAGAGGCAGGGAGAGGCTCCGGCGCAGTACCTCCAGAGAGCGAAAGGATGACATTGTCTACGTGATGAGGGATGTTAAGGAGGGAGACACTTTGATTAGCATTTCACTTCGGTATTTCTGCTCTGTGAGTCAACACCACAGTTGTTTTTTTTTTTCCCTGTGTAACATGAGTAGATAACTATATACAGACAGTGCATACTGATGCGATAAGTATGAGATTCATTCACCACTATACAGGTATTAGTTTTATACCGTTGTTTACTTGAATTTGTACTCAAGTTTCTGGTTATAATGTGTGGTTTAAGTCAGATGTAGGCTGGAATGAACAGATAACACTGATATATATATATATATAGAGTTTGAGAGCAGACAGTCTAAGCACACAGGGAAGAAGCAGCGAGCATGGTGATTAAAAGGAGTGCCTATTCTGTGCATGCAAAGGCATTTGCATGTCCAGGACAGTGAAGTGTGAGCACCTAGACGCACCCTTGGCATGAAGATACAACCTACTTGCCACTTGGTACTACACTTTGCCCTAGAGTCAAAGTACAATTCATAGCACCTTTCACTTATTATTAGTAGCTACACACTGCTATAGCTCTGCAAGTTTAGATCAGCCATTTAAAAATAATGTTTAAGTGTAAAATCTGAGCGTTTAAGTGTAAAAAAAAAAAAACATGTTTATGATCATAAGCCATGAGCTTAAACAAAAGCTAATTAAGATGTTTTTCTGATTACTTAATATTAAGAAGGTTTTTGGTTTCAACATCAGTATCTGCGTAGAGAGTTTTGTGATGCATCCCTGGTGGTAACTGTAAGTAACATGGTTTGTTGAATTGCCCCAGGTCGCTGATCTAAAGAGAGCCAATAATCTTCTGACAGAGCAGGATTTCTTCGCCTTGAGGTCCATCAAAATCCCTGTGAAGAAATTTAGCTTGTTCACAGAAACACACAGCACGGCTCCCCAGAAAACAAGCTCGCCCAGCGGTGTCCGCAGAGTCCTGGAGAACCCCCCAAGCACAGGTTCCGCTGACTCCTCTCCCTCATCTTCTTCCTCCACTGACAGTGTGGAGTGCTTTCTGCAGGAAAAGGACAAGGACATTGAGCTTCTGGTCAAATACTCCAGCCCATCCAGAAACAGTCTGAGCGAGGTGGTGTCCTCATTGAACTCCCAGCCACCTATTCAGGGAGAGGCAGAGCGAAGGTCTGCCGTGAGGAAGGACCCATACTATGGAGCGGACTGGGGTATGAGGTGGTGGACTGCGGTAGCCATTATGCTCGTGGTGGGCATCGTCACACCGGTGTTCTACCTGCTGTACTACGAGGTGCTAATGAAAGCAGATGTTAGTCACCACACTACCACAGAATCCATAAGGCCTGAGCCTACAGTCTCAAACTATGGTGGTGCTATTTTAAAAGCTAATGCTGTTCCTCATCATGAGTCCTCCATACATCCAGATGCTGAACGTCAAGCATCTCTTCAGATACAGGAACAACAAACATAAATAGGGATGACATGGACCAGCAAGTCAGTTTAAGGATTTTTCTAAGGACTTAACAAAACCACTTTTGTAATGTTAAAGGTTTGACGTTAAAAGGACATGTTCAATATTTTTGAACCGTTTAATTATGGATGAAGAAGTGATCTTGTGAACAAGTGTTTGATGTTTGCTACTTGCAGATATAATGAACTTTTGTAAGCTTTTGGAGAAGATTAAACATGTATCCTCAGTAAAATATATGGATGCACAATAATGCCATCGTGGCACTGGCTTATAATTTTAACATTGCAGTTAGTTTCCTGTTAAGGTTCAACTGATAGAGAGTAATCAGTTATAGTACAGCTGACTGATTTAATTGGTCTAGACATTTCTCATCATTTCTTAAATGCAATGTTCTTGGGGGGGGGGGGACAAACTCAGTTATTGAACAAGCTGCAGATATGGGGATTTAAATGATTACTGTCTTTTATTAGGCCTGGCCTGTTGTGTCTGGTTCAAAACTATTGAATTCATATTTGAAATTACTACATGCTCTGTGAAACTCGAGTCTCAAGCTGCCATGCCATAACTGCACTTAACTGGGCATTAATAGGGTCATTAGAACTGTTCTGGCGCCAAGTTTTAACTAGCTCGATCTGTCCATTCCTTTAATTAATTTCTGTCATGAGTTTTGCACAGTTTTTGCCCCATGTGTGACGAAACTGTATTACACAATGTTTGCCTCAGTGCTGAGCATAACTGTGTATTCGGAACACCACGGGGATAATTGATGTCTCCTTTGTCAGGGATACACACATTAATTTATTATAGGAAATGGTAAAAATAGCAAACAGTATTGATGGAGGTTTTGCCTACTTTGTTTTTAATTTTGCTTGAAAAGGTCTGTTTGCCAACTACAGTGCTGAAATCTTTAACTCTTGACAAACTGATGTGAGCAAGTTGTAGTTTATTTTCCATGACCATTGAATTTGAGCGGTATGTGCCTTCGGCCTGTAGTACGTAATTGCAGGTTGAAAATAAATGAATTATATTTTACTACCCTTTGTTGTACTTTAATGAGAAGTTGTAGGTAATGGAATACAAATACAGGATGTTTTATTGGTTAAACTTAAGGGCTTCACCAGTAATATTACAAGTTCCCCTTCTCCTTTGAATGACAGTATTTTCTGATCAAAGATTAATATGTGGCTTCATCCATATTGTCATCGCTGCCTGCTCCGTAATCATCACCGTCTTCGAAGTAGGTATCTATGTAGTCATTCTCCTGAAAAAACGAATGTAGATGTTTAGTTTCTCAAAAAGGCATCATTTAAGTGACCAGTATGCTTCAATATGGAGTCATGTAGAAGGATGATTAGCCAATAGTAGTCAACATTTCAACTTCTTTTTATCTATAATAAATCGCACTTCAATGAAGTTAAAGGGCATGACTGTTACAAAACTGTTGCAAAATCAGGCAGTGCTGTGTATCATTTCCCACAGGCTGATACCGGCCAAACTTACTGTGCTGCAAGAGCACTACTCTCTTTCTGCTCTTCTAATACAATAAGCAGTAAATCAAATTTGTTAAGTGTAAATTTGAGGATGATCATTCTAAATATGTCCTGAAAGTAGCCTTTCTCTAAATGGCTGGATTTTTGATACTCAGCTAAATGTCGATATCCGTCTTTCTGGAAATCTGTACTAGCACTTTATATAGCCAGTATAATCATATAGTTCACGCTGGTTTCTTCTAGTGCCATCCATTCAAATCCAAAATTAGTGCATTAAAAAAAAAAAAAAAGTATAAGTACATGTTTCTAAAATATTTTAAACTTTATTCATTTCTTTATAGATTTCATAGCCCATGTGGGCCAATTACTTTAATGTCCCTTATCCTTATAAATGAGGTTACATACTAATAGTTTCAGGCATTGCCCCCCCCCCCCCCTGCTCTTTAAACCTTACATTTAACCTCAAATTACTAATCATTGTATGATTCTCAATTTACAGCCTAAATTTTGCTGAAGTCTGAGTTATTGCTCCGAGTTTTAGTTTATTGAACGATATAACACTTATTTTACCTCTTCAAGCTCTTCATCATATTCTTCCCCTTCAGCTTCCTCCTCTTCTTCATCCTTCTCATCACCTTTTTTCCCCTCTTTTTCATTCTCATTGTCCAATTTATCACCTTTCTTCTCAAGTTCCTTTAAAATATAAAACAGGAAATGTACAGTAACAGGAAACACCTAATTAAATTTTCTTTGTTTAAAATTTTTTACATTCCAGAGCAATATTAGAGATTATAAAACTAAAAATATGGAAGTTTATTATTAATTTAAAAACAACAATCATTAAGACATGAATGCCCTTCTGGAAAAGTCCTTGCAAGAACAGTATTGCCAAGTGCATTTGTAAAAAAACATCATGAAACTGCCTCTCAAAGTATATAAACTACTATTTGTATTTTTCATAGATGCTAAACTGCATTTTGTTGTTGAGAACAAGTTATACATACCTACTGACTTACCTATGAAGACCTTCCCAGGAACGCAAGACCAAAACTTACCTCTGCTGCAGAGGAGAAGTTCATTTAGCGTTACCAGCCTCAAAAAACACCACTTAACAGCAGCTCGGATTAGAGGCGTTATGAAGGCTTTAGAGAGTAGCAGACATCTTAATATCAACTATTCAGAGACGATTATTGCTTATTTTGGATGCCTTCAGGATTGTTTTACAATGCAAAAAGAAATGAAGAAAGAAAGACTATGGAATTAGAATGCGTCTCCAAACTTTTTACTTGTACTATATATCTACATTAATTGAGGTTTGAGTTCAGCATCTTTATAACTAAAAGAAAACACTTTAGGCTTGGCCTACTGAATAATACAAATGATTTAATCTAGAAAGTAAGTGCATCTCTAAAGAATTAAATGGAAAGAAAAGAAAGGGTTCCCCTGAGAGGTTCCCAAAAAAACCTATTTAGAAAGTAGATTCTTCAGTACTGAAGAATGTTCAGTTTTTCCTTACGAAAGTATAGTTTTGCAACAAATACAGTACGACTTGGAAATAATCAAACTTACATCTAGTTTGGACAGCAAAGTCTCCTGATCTTTTCTTGAAATCTTTCTAGGTTTCTTAGGATCTGTGAATGATTTTTGTTTCATTTAACAATGGCGTACAAATGCAGTAATGTGCTTTGCAACAATTCTGTAAAGTTACCAGTTTTCTTTCTTATTTTCTTCTTCTGGGGCATTAGCTCCTTTGGAAGACGATTCCAGTCTGCAAAAACAATTTAGGATAAAACTGTAATAACAAATTGCATCATAAGCCCTATTTGCAGTAGAGGTGGTACCTGGTGTCCATTCTTCATCCTCGATTTTCTGGCATTCCCTTACATATTTTTCTTTATACCGTTCCACATCTGAAAACAAACAAAAAATAACAAGCACCATGACTTTTTTTCCATTTGTTTTGAAATGCCCAAGATCTTTTCACTTAAGTCCTTAATCAAAATGGAAACTAATAACCCAAAGGTGTGAACACCAATCCCAATGTGCTCAATGTGTGGATCAGTGAGCAGTCTTAAGTGCTGCTAATGAAAGCCATAGCGCATTGTGTTACTGTGATTTAATCTGCAAGAGCACAACCCACCACTCCTGCCTGAGCATGGCTTTATGTTGAAAGGCAGACCTTTCATTCTTCCCCTTATCTCTTGTTTCAAAGCTAACATGTAGTCTTCATCCTCACCAGCCTTTAGAGGCACTGGTTTAAACTCCACTTGCTGTTAAACACATAAAATGCAGTTTAGTAGTGCTGTATGATGCACCGTGTGGCCACAAATACAGATCTATTGATATAGGGAACAAACATACACTATATGGACAAAAGTATTTGACCAAACCTGTTAAACCTGTGGCAATTTTGATGCTTCGGCATACCAAGACATCTTGGACAATGCTATGCTTCCAACAGTTTGGGGAAGACCCTTTTATATTCCAACATGACTGTGCCCGAGTGCACAAAGCAAGGACTATAAAGACATGGTTTGATGAGTTGGTTGTGGAAGTCTTTGTTGACTGGCCCACACAGAGCCCTGACCTCAAACCCATCAAACACCTTTGGGATGAACTGGAACAGAGATTGTGAGCCAGGTATTTCATCTGACATCAGTGCTCGACCTCATAAATGCTCTAAAGAATGAATGTGCACAAATTCACACAGAAACACTACAAAAATGTTGTGGACAGCCTTCCATAAAAGAGTGGAAGCTGTTATTGCAGCAATAGAGGGACCAAAGGATACAATATCACTGCAGGTTTGGCCTAATACTTTTTTCCTATCATAATACTGGAATAATAGAGAACAGGTAATAATACCCACAGCAAACTAGAACTTACAGGAAACAGTGGTTGTGGCCCACGCTGAGTCTCAGGCATGGATCCTCTGGTGATCCCCAGTGCCTCTATATTAAACGTAAAAGCCGCTATGCCTCTGCCCTTACCTCCCATACTTTTCTGATAGTATCCTGTAAAGCAGTATATACATATATATATATATAAAATGTATTTTTTTATTTTAACAGTAGCTTATGCGAAATACACTCACGGTTAAACAACCCTGTTTCTTTCTACACAGAACATTAAACAACGAACCTGAGTTTCTCGTGTGGCCGCGTCTGGGTATTTATAGTTCAGCGCCTGAAGTGGGCGGGGGTTAGCGTAATATCCAACCAATCATAATTTCACTTCCCGTTTACGTCATACTAGCGCAGCTCCCGACAAGCGCCAGTTACGGAGAAGGAGGTATTACGGCTTGCTACACCCGTCACACGCGTTTGTGTTCCAGTATCTCGGATTAATTTGTCTCGGTTCCGTAACGTCATTAACGTACATGCACTGTGATGTCCGCGACGGACTGGTATGCGCACAAGTCGCTCGAAAACGGCCTGTTTTGGATTCAGGAGCGTTTCTACGCATCGGGAAACAGAGCGAACATCTGGCTGATTCCTGGATCTCACCAGGACGTGCTGATCGACGCCGGCCTCGGCCTGCGCAGTCTGCCCGAGTACATCAGCGCCAAAGGGCTGCTGGGAGACGACGCCAAGCGGAAAAACCCGCTGCTGGCCATCGGGACGCACGTGCATTTCGACCACTCGGGCGGTCTGCACCAGTTCCAACAGGTGGGCGTGCACGAGGCCGAGGTCGATGCGCTGGCCAACGGAGACAACTTCGAGACGGTGACATGGCTGTCTGACCGGGAGATCGTGGAGAATCCGTGCCCGGGCTGGACGGCCAGGCAGTACAGAGTGAAACCGGTGCAGCCCACCCACATCCTGCAGGAAGGTGTGTAGCGGCATGCAGTGCTGAGCTTCTCCTGGTGCTGATGCGGTGTTGTGCCTGTTGAAGGAAACCAATAGCATCAGACTGCCATCAGCGGCAGCTTGCAGATGTTTCAGAAATCCACGGGCGTGTGCTTACACACTATCACACACTGGGGTCTTATTCATAGTACACGCCTCTCCTCTTCCCCCCCCCTTATGCATCTCTTTGATTTGTCAGTTATTTGCACCATTCGTTCAAATGAAAATAGTCTCTTTATTCTGCTATTATGCAGGTGTTAAGATTATATTCCTTCGTTCATCTACAGTATCTGCTTTATCCTGCTCAGATATGATTTAGAGTCTATTGGGTTGCAGAACACAGTATATGAGGCAGGAACACAGCTGGGATAGAATATCAGTCAATCTCAGGGCACCACTTACTTGCACACTCATTCACAGGTGCAGTATGTTTCAGTCAATAATCTAAATACTGGCAGGTTTTTGGGAGAACACTAGGGAACCTAGAGCAGAAATTACGCAAGGTGTAACCAGAGTTTAGGATTGATGCTGGAGCTGTGAGACTGAGGCGGTGCTGCTTTTCATCCCAAATTATTTTAGATATAAATTCATATTTTTATGTTTTTATTTTTATTATTATTATTTATCTCTGCCTGTTTAATCTTGGTGTCGTTTTTGCATTTCTCCGGTTAGAAACGGCATGTATTGGAAAAATCGAACTCAATTCAATAACAAGCATATTAAAGGAGCATGGATGTAGTTAGAGAACCAAGCCCTCTGCGTAATGTGGTTTTCTTCTTTATCTGAATTGTATTGAGACGGTAAGCTATACAATTATATCGCAGAATGGTCAGTAAATCAATTACACCAACTCTCCACATTACTAAGCATGCCTGATTTTGTTATGATCCAATGCTGAAGAATGAAGTAATACTAAAAGAGACGATCTAATGCACTGGTAATCAGCCTTCTTTCAGAGTTCAGTTCCAGCCTAAATTCCACATGTCTAATTCACCTAGCAAATAATTGTCATTATCAGGACCAGATACTAAGATCTTTAGAAAAGAAGTTCTCCATATATCTCGCTATGGTAATTTTATTATCAGAAGCAGCGATGAGAGATGTTCCACTGAATTGGACCCAGGAGACAGATCAAAGTTATTAATTCATTCATTCATTGATGAATCTCTTAGCCAGTTTATCCTGGCCAGTGTTGAGGTGGATTTAAAGCCTATTTCAGGAATACTAAATCTCAGTGCAACACCAGTCCATAATACCATAAGCACACATTCTCTGTAATACATAAGGGCAGTTTGGCATAACCGGTCCACCTTTTTTCCACTGCATACATACATACATACATACATAAATCCCTTTTTATGTGTTATATTAATTTCAATATTTGGTTAGGATAATAATTTAGATTAATGAGAAAGAAGTTGAAGTCACTGGACTAATACCTTTGAATGACACCCTTATTGCTTATTCAGTATGAACAGAACATATTGTCTCCGTTTATAGCCGAGTTGCTCTGCATTACATGATTTACATTTCCCATAATAATTTGAGCCCCGGTCATTTCAGCTTATGCTGTGTCAGTGCTGCAGTGCAGACTCGTATCCAGTTGCTGTACTCCCTTTTTCCTCTCATTTTTTTTTCAGGCGATGTCATCAACCTCGGGGACCGTCAGCTGACGGTGCTTCACATGCCAGGCCACTCCAGAGGCAGCATCTGCCTCCATGACAAGGACAACAAGTTACTGTTCAGTGGAGACGTGGTCTACGACGGCTCCATGATCGACTGGCTGCCTTACAGCGCGGTTGGCGACTACGTGCGCAGCTGTCAGAGGCTGGTAGAGATGGTGGACAAGGAGGAAGTGGAGCAGGTCATGCCTGGCCATTATAATGCTTTTGGAGCCAAGAGGCTCCACAGGCTGGCCTCCACCTACATCTCTAGTGCGGGAACGTGTCACAAGTTGACTACCTGTGCGGTGAAGTCTATAGCCAGTTTGGCACTTCGGGCTTCCAACTCCTGTTGTGCCTGTTGTTAATTACTAGAACTGTATGCAACAATATGCAGCACAAATTCAGCACTGAGCAATAATGATCGGCTGTAGTCATTGTCAGATACAGTACTTAACAGAATAGAACGAAAATGAAAAGATATAAGACATGGATTGTCACTTCTTGGTATAGATATGCATTAATCTTATTTGCAGTATGAGACTGTTCTAAAAGTGCTATGCCAATGTGTAGCATATAATATCACCCACAGTGGTATGGTTTTGGTATTATTGAAATACATTCACTTTTTTCTTTGATCTGTATTCAAAAACTGACAGCATTTTTTTTTTTACTGCAATTTATATACATACAGTCGTGTAAAAGTTAGTACCCCTCTTTTAATTCTATGTTTTTGGGTAATACCAATCATAGTGGGTCTTAGAAATAGGCAAATACAATCTTAGATGGACTACAACATATAACTTTTAACTGTGCCATTATTTATTTAACAAAAATGAAGCCAAAAAGGAAAAATCATGTGGGTAATAGTTGTGAGATGCATTTTCCCTTAGAAAATAATGCAAATGCAGATAATCTGTTCCAGCCACCTAAAAATTTTATCAATATTTCCCATTGCCAAGACTATATTGATATTTTTGTATATAAAAACAATCAAAACATTTAGAAAAAACTTAAATAAGTAAGTAAATTAAGTAAAATAGCCATCAAATCTCACTTAACCTGAATTTATGATTCCTCTTGGCACCAGCTGCTTTAAAAACGAAACGGAATGTGGCTCAGTTTACTTGCTGAGGTGTTTCATAACATTCTTGGGACCCATGGTGCTGTGTCTCCACTAAATCTTGCACAAAATGCAAAAACAAAAACACACCCACAAAAAATGCGTTACCTTGGTTC
The DNA here is from genome assembly GCA_028565275.1 of Leiocassis micropogon. Lineage (NCBI taxonomy): Eukaryota > Metazoa > Chordata > Actinopteri > Siluriformes > Bagridae > Leiocassis > Leiocassis micropogon. The sequence continues at coordinate 10,478,234 of JAOVVA010000029.1, read as the reverse complement.
GCTTTGCTTCCCACTATGTCCCACTGTATGTTTGTTTGTCTGACGTTGTATTTGCCTGATACTAAGACTGACTATGATCAGATGATGTTTTTTATTATGTTTTTACCACATAGACACAAAATTCAAACAGGGAGTACTAACGTTTGCACACGACTGTTTAAAAAGCATAAAGTCTTGCAAATTAACATTAATTACACATTTTGGTTGAGAACCTTATCAACGGTTAATTAAAAAAACAGGACGGTTGTTCTGGTTGCTTATTACACTTAAAACATTTTAGAACTAGTAATGAATAATGAATAAAACACACCAGGATGAGCTGTATTGAAAAATAAACAACAATGTGATGTGAACAGCAGAGGTATTTTCAACGTTAATAAGTTAATAATAATAATAATAATAATAACCTACTGTACAGTATATACACTACCGTTCAAATGTTTGGGGTCACTTGCAAATTTCTTTGCTTTTATTTTCTAAATTCTACAACAATACTGGGGATTTCAAAACTATAAAATAACACATATGGAATTAGGTAATTACGTAACAACAACAAA
>JAOVVA010000029.1:10456916-10477577 GCA_028565275.1 Leiocassis micropogon | reverse complement strand
TGTTCAAAGGAGATTAATGCATTTTTTGGACGCCTTCAGCATTCCTTTACAATGTAGAAGGAAATAAAAATCAGGAATGATCATGGAGTTAGAAAGTGACCCCAAACTTTTGAACGGTAGTGTATACTCGTTCTCTGATGATGTCACTAACAGTACTGTAATAGCCAGTTTGAACCAGGAAGCGCAATATTATGTAGCAAACAAGCAGATTGATGCACACAGTGATGTAGTGTAAGGATGCTTGGAATGCCAGGCGACCAATCAGATTTGTGTACACTTGTCGATGTAGCTACAAGATCACATTATAGTGACTTCCTATATGCAGAACCATCTGAAAACTTCCAGGTTGCTATTCCTCCTCACTCCAGTTCAGTTGAGTATCTTACAGCTTGACAGATCCAGAACATCTGCAGGACCTACAGACTCCACCAGTCCTACACCATCAAATCGGTCGTGAAAGTGTTAAGAGTTTGTCATTGCATTCGAAAAATGTACAGAAAATGTCTTTTGGAATTAGTGCAAAGTGACAAGTGTAAGAAAAAAAAAAGAAATAGATGTTGCTTTATATTAACACGTGGCGTACCAGATGAATGTATTTCTGTTTAAACCTGCTCGTAGCAAGAGCATACTGTATATTGCAATGTAGATAAAGATGATATGTGAGGAGTGTAAAAGCTTGTTAAGGATGGAGTAACCAGATAACACTTTACAGGGTGACAATCTTGCGTCGCTGTTTATCCAGATTTCCAGTTAACAAGGATGTAAATATTAAATGTTAAGCTGAATTAGAGACAGGGTAGAGGTGTTGTGAACAAAGTTGTGTACGCTGTGCAGATCGTTGAGTTGATTTTGCGTGCCAAAGCAAACTTCGCATGTGACACTTATAAAGCACAGACACTACGTTTAAATGAATCTTGAAAAGAAGAAGAATGTTGTATTATTGTTTGTGTTCTTAAATGTGACTAATGATTCATGATGAATTGGTATCGTACATTTTTTTTTCTTCACTTTTCACCAATGCATGGTAAAGGTATGTGAGAATGCATTGTATTTTCCTTCACAAACATTTTCAGTAACACATTCTAGAACCTATAACAATCCATTCATACATTTGTAACAGTATATACACCGATCAGCCATAACATTAACACCACTGCCAGGGGAATTGAATATCATTGTTTATCAAATAAATACCAATAACTGGTGACAGGATCAGGAGTACCCAAGGGGACCAAAGGCTAAATTGTCCAGTCCGATCCCACAGAAAAACCATTGTAGCACAAATCGCTGAAAAATGTCAATGCTGCCAAAGATAGAACGGTATCTGAACACCTAATGCATCACAGCCTGCCACATTTGGCCCTATTGAAAATAGTTTAAGGTTGTTGATGCACTCTCCAAATTCCCCAGATCTCAATTCAACAGAGAATCCATGTCTGATCCATGGAAGCCCGAAACTGCAACCCACTGGACCGAAAGGATCCGCTGCTACCGTTGTGGTGCCAGACACCAGCGCACGTCCCCAAAACTCTTGTCACGCTCCGAGGATCTAGAGCTGCCCTGGCAACACAAGGGGAACCTACACGATATTGGGCTTAATGTTTTGTATTGTAATATTATGGCTGATCGGTGTAGTTATAATACATTCATAAGGTGTTATAGATAGTGTTTTGATTATTTCTGAAAATGCATTAATTTTTTATACCAATGCCTATTAAAATTTGTCTTGCAGACTCTATTGCCTTTTTACAATATTTGTTACATTTATTGTTACTCATATTTCTAACATAATTGTATTGTAATAAGTCATAAGTAATATTTCTAAGCTCTAAGTAAAATGTATTTATACTTTTAATGCATTATGTTACATGCATAATGAGCATTGCTCTAAATTGTAGCACATTTTAGTAAATGATTATAACTGCGTAAAATGCCTTATGAATGCATTGTACATTGTTCAGTATATCATTTCTGTCATCTCATATATGATTACGAAATCCTTCATAGGCAGTGTTTTGCATTTTGTTCCCCTTTGGTTGCAGTGAATGTTTGAGGAGGAAACTCAGAAAGTGTGTGAGTGCTAGAGAACCAGGCTTCCTCATTTACTATGTAAATACTTTGTTGATCTTATTGTCTTTTGCAAACAGAAAGTCTACAGCTCTATTTCAGCTCAATGTTTTGCACATGTTTTGCAAGGATAAGGAGTGATGATAATGTTTGTGATTTATTTTATTTTCTGGCTCTGGTTTAAAATGTTGCACATGTTCTGTACGGAGATGGAAGATTATTATAGTACGCAGTGTCACATTGAGATTGAAAGTCATGCATTTGTGCTGCCTTCTTCATGTTGCATTATACCTCAGAGTAACATATTGCAAGGCATAATCCTAAGATTATGTGGCATTTGCATTGCCAAATATGCATATGAGTAACTGTGTATTGTGCTAATGTGCGTTGTTGATGTTAATGCTGCTGTAAATGTGTATATTTGCATTGTCTTGCTGCTCAGGAATCCTATATATCAGGTGTTTTGAGCAGAGCCTTACTGTACCAACACTATATTTAGTGCCTATCTGAGTGTTAAAACACTGATAATACCTCATACTGCTGTCGCTGCAGCTGGTGAAATACACAGGCACTTGTTCAACAATGTACAATATACTGGCTTTCTATTCTGAATCGTTGTGCTTGTGATTTCTTTACATTTATAATCCATATTTTGTAACATGCTTTACTACTATTCGTATTAATAATAATAATAATAATAATAATAATAATAATAATGAAATGCACTTGCATTCCATTCAGGGTGTGTTCCTGGGCGTCTACAACCAGATGATGTACAAACGAAATAGTGGTAGTAGAAGTAAAAGTAATACATATATACAGTGCCTTGCAAAAGTATTCATACCCCTTGAAATTTTTAAACTAAAATCATAAATTTATTTTATTAGGATTTTATGTGATAGACCAATACAAAGTGGCACATAGATGTGAAAATGATAAATGGTTTTCATTTTTTTTTTTTTTTTTTTACAAATAAAACATTTTGTAAAATTTGTCAATACTTTGTAGACCCACCTTTTGCTCCAATTACAGCTGCAATTCATTTGGGGTATGTCTCTACCAGAAATTTAAATTTTTGCCCATTCTTTGGAACAAGCTCAGATTGAATGGAGAGAGCAGCAATTTTTAAGTCTTGCCACAAATTCTCAATTGGATTTAGGTCTGGACATTGACTGGGATATTCTAACTATACCATTTCTATATCTAAACCATTCCATTGTAGCTCTGGCTGTATGTTAAGGATCGTTGTCCTGCTAGAAGGTGAACTTCCACCTCAAGTCTCTTTTTAGACTTTATTTCTCCATCCATCTTTACACCAACTCTAACTAGCAATCCTCATTTTACAGAAGAAAAACATCCCCACAACATGATGCTGCCACCACCATGTTTCACAGTAGGGATGGTGTGTTTAGGGTGATGTACAGTGTAAGTGTTAGTTGCATTTAGGCCATATATGTTATATAACCTATCTCTGGTTTAGACTCCTCCCACAACTTTTTCCCTGACCCCGTCTGGTATGTTCCTTGCTTCATGATTATGTTTGTTCTCTAACAAACCTCTGAGGGCTTCACAGAACAGCTGTATTTATACTGAGATTAAATTACCCACAGGTGGACTCTATAAGTGACTTCTAAAGTCAGTTGGTTCTATTGAATTTTAGTTAGGGGCATCAGAGTAATGCTGAATACAAATACATACTACACTTGCAGATTTGTATTTAAAAAAAAAGAAAACCATTGATCATTTTCCTTCCATTTCACAATTTGTGTTGTCCTATTACATAAAATCCCAATAAAATACTTTTACATTTGTGGCTGTAACGTGACAAAATGTAGAAAGGTTTAAGAAGTATGAATACTTCTGTAAGGCACTGTAATAATAAATAGGCATCTTTATAAATACTGCATATAGTAATCAATTGAATTAACAGATTTACAGTATATGCATAGTAATAACAATTAAACAAATATTAATACTCAGCTTATTTATAATTACAGATTATTTTTTATTAATTAATTCATTAGTATCTTCTGTACCACTTATACTGTACAGGGTCACCTGGGGCCTATCCCAGGAGACTTTGGGTCTTTGAAGGGCACACACACACACAAGCTGCATGTTCTTCTGAGGAAACCCACCAAGCATAGGAAGAACATGCAAACTCCATGCACATACCCAAGGTGGGAATCAAACCCTTGACCCTGGAGGTGCGAGGCCACAGGGCTAACCAATATGCCAGTGTGCCACGATAATGCTAGTAATAATAATAATAATAATAATAATAATAATAATACACTAATGAATAATGAACACTTTTAGAAATTATACCCAATAAAATCATACCTGTGACCTACAGACCTAGAATTTGTCTTTTTTCCCTTTCTTTTATTTTCCACTTCCACAGAGCTCTCTTTCCTCTAAAGTCATCATTCTATGTTCCTTCAGCTGAATATCAGCCTGTTTCTTTTATTATTTATTAGGCCAGTAAACGTTTCAAATAAAGAGAACAGTTACATTGTGTCTGAATTGTCTATATTGGTGCACTATCACATTATTACCGCTAGAGGGTGACATTGACTATATTTTAGCCTCTGCACCGAGTTCCATTAACAGCACGCTCGTGATCAAAACATTCCGCCGTCTGACAAAAGCCGGTGTGTTCTGGCTCTGTAGCACACATCTCATAATTCCACACATTTATAACTTGGCATGCTTCTCATTTTTTAAAACCTGAAATTTTCTTACGTGTCAATAACCGCAAGCCCGTTTCACTAATAATGATTGATAGGGTATGACATGCGTAATTTTCTTATTAAACTCCTTAAATATTTTTTGGCAACCTCCAGGCCTGGCAGTGTGACTGCTGCGCGTGCGTTTGGCAAGCGCATATCGGTTGAAATTCAGAGGTATAATGTCTGACACGCTCCTCAGACACGAGGAACTGATGGCTGTTGACAGATGACTAATTATATCCAGGGGACTCTTTGTCTGGCTTTGCCTTGGGAGAGGTAATTACTGTTATTTTTAAAAGGTGATAGGGCTCTTATAAGATGATGATCGTGTTACAGGGAGAAAGGGCACAGGAGAACACAGGGAAATCTCCGAAATTCTTGTGAGAGAAGTATGCGGAAGAAAGTTGAATAGATAAATGTGAAGCGCTTGCGCCTCCCTCCTCCAGGGTCGAGGGTTTGATTCACGCCTCGGGTCTGTGGGCGTGAAGTTTGCATGTTCTCCCCGTGCTTGGTGGGTTTCCTCTGGGTGCTCCGGTTTCCTCCCACAGTCCAAAGACATGCAGATTAGGCTAACAAATGGATTCCCACCCCGTCCAGGGTGGGCCCCTACGCAGGTTAGGCTCCAGGCCCACCTGATTACTCACTCATCGTCTATACCACTTTTTCCTGTATACAGGGTCAGGAAAAAATGGTATGGACGATGAGTGAGTGAGATAAATGTGAGGTGGCACGGTGGGTTGAGGGTCTGTGTGCATGGAGGTTGCATGTTTTCCCCATTCTTGGTGGGCTTCCTCTGCATTCTCTTCCACAGTCCAAAGACATGCAGATTAGGCTAACTTGAGTTCCAAATTTACCGTAGTGTGTGTGTGCGCGCCCTGTGGCACCCTGTCCAGGGTGTACCCAGCCTCGTGCTCTAAGTCTCCTGGGATAGGCTCCAGGCCCCCGAGACCCCGTATACAGGTTAAAGAGGTATACATGATGAGTGAGTGAGATAAATGTGAATATGTTACGAATGGAGGGGGATGCTGGGTTGGTGGTTTGCACTGTTACCTCATACCTCCAGGGTTGGAGGTTCGAATCTCACCTCTGATCTGTGTGCATGGAGTTTCCTTGTTGTCCCAACTTTGTTCTTCCAGGTACTTCCGTTTCCCTCAACAGTCCAAAGACATGCATGATGGGATGATTTATGATCCTTAGTCTCATATGTGTGTGTCAGGGTGTCCCATAATAATCCTTCACAGGAAAAGCACTATGGAAAAAGAATAAGTGATTGTTCCCAATGATTATGTTCTCATCTTGAGTGATTCAAGCCAACGTTGGCTAAATATTTGGTCTAAGAATCTTTAGTCAGACCTGCTACCAGCTGCCAAAACACAGGCTGAGCCGTCCAAACTTGTGCACCATCCTTGTCTGCTAGTATTTTCAGGCTTCCACATTACTTGTCCAAATGTTTAATTTTCTATGCACCTTACAACTATGCTATTTTTCTTTCTTTAAAAAAATGTCTGCGATTTTACATTAGTAATTTAGAAACTATTTCTCTTCTACCGGGTTGATCAGCATAACCTGTGTTTTTCCAGCAGGTCAGATGCTGGTGCAGTTACAGATACAGCAGATACGGATATCTATAATGGTTTTGTTAATTTCTAGTCCTACTCAAACAGAAATCAATCATAAAATGAAAACATTCTGGAATTTTCTATTAAAAAAGTGGTCAAGAAGAATCTATTCCGCCCAAACACATCATTCCCTTCACACAAGCTTAGCTCTGAAAACAATTGAACTGTGATGTCTCTTTGTGTTAGGACAAGTGTTAGAGAGCGAGTGACTAATGCGCCAGCCTCCCTTCGACTGTCCTCCTCTCCCTCTGGCTGTTTTTTCCCCTCCGTTCTTCTTCAGTAACAAGACATCGCAATCCCGCAGGCAGACAGATGGACATTTGATGCGCGGTTGGCCACGAGGGAAAGTGTTGTTTGACATACAGCTGCACCCTACATTAGCTGCTAATTGACAGGCCTGGCGTGCCCGCTGGTGCCCGCCGTGACGAGTGTGGGAAGGGGCCAAGGTGAAGGCAGAGGAGGGAAGTGTCAATCACGACGGGGTTATTGGAGTGAGAGGACAGTAACCGAGCTGTAATCTGACCCAGCTCCTCGGGTCACACTGCGAAAAACAAGGATCACCTCTAAACCCATGTCCGTTCAGCATTCTGTAGAAATTACAGATCGAAGTCCTGACCTTAAAGTGCAGCTCTACTCTGAAACCCCTAATGACTTAAGGGGATAAACTTATGCATTGCTATAAGCTTGTAAAAACTAAGCCGTGACAGCGTCTTTTTCTCAATCACTATTTTCCAGAAATGCCCATATTAAAGTCATATTAATGAAAAATCCGATGTAGATGTAGTGGAGAAGGCAAAAACGGTACTTAAAGTTCCAGAATACAGTGCAGCTATATAACACAGCTGTGCTGAGTGCAGCTTCGCTGGTTAGTGGTCTCTGAGATGAAGGGAGTGATAGGGTTGACTGTGGTATTAGTATGGAAGTTGAAACTTTATGATGACCAGGTGAGAGAGCTGGACAGACCAAAAGACTACACCACTAACAGGATGTAATCAAACAGCATTGTGGATAAAGCATGAAAACGTTATCCAAACTAGATTAAAACTGTGCAATGTCAGTGTCAATTGAAAAAAAAAAAGTCAACTCAGTATTTAAAAAGTCAATTCAGTATTTACTCATTATACAGTAATTCCTGGACACCACTGATATGCATAAAGTATGAAGATAAATATCTGACTGACTCAGAGTGGATTTTCCAACTCTTATAGGAAAGAAGACAGCAAAATTGGTTCTGGATCAAGAGTATGATCGTTACTAACCTCTTTGAAGTCATGCCATTCACAAGAGCATTTAATAAATGTAGAAGTGACATTTGTTGAGTGCGCATGAGGCATATACAGTACAGGCATACCAGAGTGGAAATATTGTAAAGATTTAGAGCTGATGTAGTTGAATGTTGTGGTCATATACAAGACGAAGAAATTCTGGACATATATTTAGAGTCTGGAGCAAGGCAGACCAGAATCCTCTTAAAATGGACCAATAATATTTTTACAGGCCAGCTGAACCCGGGCCAGGTTGGTCAGTGGTTCTCAGTAGATTAATGCCATGCGACAAGTGTTATGGATTAAACATTGAAGAGGGCATGAAAGACAGACGGCTAGCCACACTGCGTCTACAGCAGTGACTGTTTGGTCAGAATGCTTCCAGCAGAGGAAATGACATCACTTGGGAGGTTTTCTCAAAACCCTGGCTGACAATCCTATCAACGTACAATAGAATAGAGAGGCTGTGCCTGTTGTAAGAAGTACGGGTGATTTATATGCGACGTGATTTTCGTTGGGTTTCTAATGTCGCCTGCTCGGGTGGTATCTTGAATAGGACTGTATTGTTCATAAAAGTAAACACCCCTTTTGGCCCCTGTTAATCTGTTGATTTTAGCAGAGAGGTTGGTTTTGGCTAGTCATGCGCAAAAATTCGACTAAATGAGAAATTGTGTTTAATGTTGCTGAGGAATGCCAGTTATTGTATCCACCCGGTGAACTGAGCTGACAGACTGTGAGTTCATTGCCAATTACTTGAGTCTTAACAAAATGGAGAATTATGTCATGCAGATTTTTTGGTTAGCCATTTAAAAGAAATCCATTTATCAGTGTTGTCTAATGTAACCCCAAAGCAGTGTACTGACAAGAGTCTCTTTGCACCATCGCTGGTGAAAAGTAATTTCACTCAGCTGGAGCCTGGCTTGACTGAACAATGAAGAATAAGGGATTAGACCAAGTCTGTATTTGAGAAAATAAAAAAGAGAGAGAGAAAGAGAGAGAGAAAATAAAACAAATGTATTCCACTGGATTGATAAAGCTGCCCACAGTTTCCTCTTGTGGATTTCCCTGTTGTGATCTTGATAACTGGGGGATTTAGCTTTCATGATACCATTTCTCTTGTTTCATCATTAGACATCACGTCACAATATTTCCTGATAGGTTTCTTTTGGTTTCTTTTTGCTTCAAGTTAGCACAGACATTTTTTAATTTCGTTCATTCATTCATTCATTCATTCATTCATCTCCAGGAGTTGCTCTGGTTTGGAAACAGCTGATCTGGAACCAGTCCTGGAAACACTGGGTGTAAGGTGGAATAGACATTGAATGGAATGCAGGGCACTATGATCGCACTCACACACTAAATCAATAATTTCCTACTTTACCTACATGCATTTTTGGGAAAATGGGAGGGGGATCTGGGGCAACAGGAATAAGTGCAGAGGGACATAAAACTCCACAAATAAAATACTTAGAACTCAGGATTGAACTGGAGATCTGTGAATCATAAACTACCCACAGTACCACTTTTAAAAAAAAAAATACATTTCCAAATCAGCTTACTACAATAAAATTGTTCAGGATGTGTAGAAGTTGTGCAGGAGATCTCTATGGCTCTTGTATTTGCAGTTTTCTTTAAACTTGTCTTGTCTTTCTTCAAAAATATATTTTTTATATATAAAACATAGTACCGACTTCAGGTCATTTGAGTTTGAATAGACCCATTTTTGACCAGTATAACCAGAGCATCTGGTAATGACCCGACATTGCCTAACATAGATACAGTTTTCGAAATAACTGATCACACTTATAATAAAGCAATCATCACTCCTGGCACTGAGAGGATGTGAGATGTCAGGGTGCTCAAGAGCCAAGCGCTTCTGCTGCCAGCTACTGGGCCTTCCACCAAACGGATGAAATTCACAAGTGGAAATAATGAAGAGGTGCTTTCAGGCATATCCACAGGACCTTGGTACTAGAGGAAGCATGGTGATGGTAGCCTCTTCACAAAGAAAAGGCAGGGAAGCCAAGCTAATTAGCTAAGTACAAGCTAATGTGAGAAAGAAGCTGGCTTGTTGATGATTGACGGTATTTGTACATACAAATTATACTGATTTCTTAATCTTTTTCATGTTACTGGTGATTGCAGCAAACCAAACTCAATGCTTGGTTTCTGAATGTTTAAGATCTGGAGCAGTCAGTAATGAGAACACTCATATGTTGGCAAACTGCCGCAAGTGGGCCAGCTACATTTTTAGCCTTCATGCCACTCCAAAAAGATGTTCTTGTCATTTCAAGAAAGAAAATGGCGCCATCTCAACCGCATCACATACGGTTACTAACAGTTGAGAGGCAGATATTAACCGTGTCTGTAGCGAAATATGAAATGTCACCCTCTCTCATGCAGCAGGCTGATAGGGGGCAAACAGCTAATGATTAATACCTCAGTGACACAGACGAGCAAAAAAAGACAAGGGTGCCAACCTTGCCACGGAGGCGGCTTGCTGAACATGACCGATAGCGGCAGTGTAAACACAGATAAACTGGAGACGAAGCCCCTCAAATCCACTTTTGGTAAGATGCGTAGAGCGCAAAAAGAGTGCCATGCCAATAAATAATGATCCTCTGCTGCTCTAACAGGCGCGGGTGAATATAATGGGCGCCTTGGAGCATATCTCTAGCTAACAGCATGGACGCAGGTATTTTAGGAGATTTTTGACAGGGCCAAAGAGGAGGACGTTTGGATTACAGATTGTGTGACATCATTACATCAGTGCTTATTTAAAATAATAAAAAAAAAAGTTTCATGTCTTACGGCAAAAAAATGCATTCTGTAAAGAAGCTTAGCCATTATAATGCGTGGGATGAAATTATTTTTTGTTCGTGGCATGATCAGTTTGTGATCGAGAAAACTCAAAATGACTGCTGAGGCACAAAGAACTTGATCCCAAGAGAACTTCAACAGTGATGGGATTGGATTTTCTGAAATTTAATCCATGATTTCATAAAGAAAGCTATATCTGATTCCCCCACCTTTACAGTGTCCTTAATCTCCTTAACCTTTTTATACAGATTAAGTTTTTCGAATTGCTATCAATTTGGAAGTGTAAAAAAAATATATTTACAGAGCTTGAGGTTTGTTTGATAATCAACTATTTAGTCACTTGATGAATTAAAGCAAATATGTGTAAATTAAGTTTGTGTAAATTTAAAGCAGTTGAGTAGCGAGGCCATGCTCAAACTGTTCTGTTAGCAAGACAGTAATTAGCGAGCTAGGTGTTTACCTAGATGAGAGCTTCGAAAACATTTAGCTAAATTATCTAGAATAGTTTTTGACTTTTAAACAACAGTTTCCCTACAAAATGTTATTGTGCAATTTACTGAGTTAGCTAGCTTATCTTATAAGATAGTAAGTTGCTGCTGTGTCTTGAATTATTGTTAGGTATTATCTAAGCTAATTAGCTGAAAGGGTAATAGAAAATGGCTTTAAGTTTGTTTTTCATGCTGTTACTTGGTCTTAGGGTCAGCGTATTCCCACACCTGGTTTTAGGTTTCAGTAAGTGTCTCATCAACACTTGATTTCATTGCTTTTGCTAAACTTTATTTAAACAGGTTTCTAATTACTAAAATGAACTATGCAATAAAAGTGTGATCAATTCACATATTTTCCTCAGTTTTTTCCCAGGGCGATGAAAGTACATGATAAAATTATGTTGAATATCCAAAAAAAAAAAAATTAGATAAAAAAAAGATAAAGTTTTGCTCATGTTACTCAGGTTAATCTCATAAAAGGGATGCATGCATAAATTAAGTAAATACAGGTAAAGTGATTTTTTTTTGTTGCAAATTAACATCTGTAACATTTTTTCTGTTGAAGGTTTAACAATAAAGAAACCTGTTTATTATTATGTTTAAAAGTTATGTTTAAATTAACAATGTAAATGATATGGCAGTTTTGAGCTAAATTAGGATTACAGTACAGGACAATATGATGTCAGTTTTGCAGTAAATGCATGTACGGTTTTGAGAAGAGTTTCCAGTAAAACATACGACATGAATACTCTTACAGTCTTGCATACAATAATTAATTGTTATACAATTATAGTTCCTTACTTACAATACTTTATTATGAGTTATTTATGAGCAACTGCTTTCAGGGTTTTATACCAAAATTATGTGTATGATCATTTTCCTAACCGCATCAACAAAAATTTAAATTCACTTGCTCTTTTACTGCATGTATATATACTGTATGTACGTATGTAAATTTAATTTTAATCACATCTAATAAACTGTAGATATACCATCCTATGCTGACATCAGGAAATTTAAGAAGGGCACATTAAGTTTTAAGTATAAATAAACACTTTGAAACAACAGTCAGAGAGATAAAACGAAGAAACAACATGTCAGCTTGACAGTAGGCTGTACAGTAGAGCTTTTTGTTTTCTGTTATATTCTTGCCAGATGAGAGCAGGACACGCTGCGTTCTGTCACATCAGTTCCCGTCACCGGCAGACTGAAGCCTGTGAGGGCTAGCCAGATGTCTATCAGAGTGACAGGCCCCGGTGCCTGTGGCTGGTGCATTATGGGGCCCGACCACCAGCCACACCAACACCATGTCCAAGTGTTAGCAGATGATGCACATTTCAGACATGCTAATACAAAGCGTCAGGCCAGCCATGAAACCATTTCTCTTCCTCACTTCAGGACTTTGAGCTTATCTCTGAGACAGACAGATACACAGATCAGCTCACCCCATGCACAGGGAAACACTCCATTCTTGTAGAAAGTGTACCTTTTATTTATTCCATAAACACAGGCTTCCTCTTTTATTAAAATAATAATAATAATAATAATAATAATAAAAAATAACATTATTATATTCGTTTTAAAAAATGTTAATATGTGTTTAAAAATATTAATGGACTGATTTAGGAAAATATTGAAGGCTTTCCCTATTTGTAGAAATGAGAAAGCAAATGACTGGCTATGCATGAGTTTTTACATCATACGCTTTAATGAAGCCATTTGCAGAGGTTACAACATCTACATTTTTACAAGATTCTTGCATCAGGTTTTGCATTGTGCTGTCACTGATTAGACACACGTCATGACGAGACACCACGGTGACACCGCAATCACTAACACAACCCTGTAACTATTAAAAAAATCCAACCTCCTGTGCACTATTTTTGTCATTTGCTACTGTAACATTGCCCTGGTTTATGTCCTGGTCGTTTCTATCTGATTGGTGCTTTAGTTTTTTTTTTTTTTTTTCTTCAGACAACATGGATAGTTTTTTTCCCTTTTCTTTTTAGGGAGGTGAAGTGAAAAAATTTTGATAGAAAATAAACTCAATACACAATTCTCTGTATGGATTTGAGCAGCCTCTGTCATGTTTCATTTTATTATTATTATTTTGTGTTTGTGTTTGTGTGTGTGTGTGCTGGGATGTCTGGTGCATGCTGATCTAAATGAATTAGATCAATTAATGGTGAAGCAGAATAAAATTCATTGCTTCTGTGAATTATTTTCACGTTAGCTAAGTGACCTAAACTCAGAGAACTAGCCTGACGACATGTTATGCCGTTGCCATGGCAGCCAAAGACATTAAAAGGCAATACAGGATCAAGTTAACTGACCATCAGAGACATTGTAAAGTAAAGGACGTGCAGTACGAGTCAAAGGTTATGCTTTAATGGAATAATACAAATGTGGAAAGAATGATGTCTTGATATTTAAATGAATAGTAATCACATAATAGCTTGATTTCTTTCTTTCTTTTTTCTCCTTGGGACATTTATGGCCTTGTTTTGAAACGGGTCTAACTGTCTACCATAGTGGCTAAAGATAATGCTTTTTGCAGGTGTTGCTTGGCATGTTGGATAAAATAGAAAGCAGACCGGTGTCAGTGTGTCTGTGTGATGATGCAGTTTTAAAAATACTCATGAAAAGAAATATAGTTAGACACTAAAATTAAGATGAGACAGTGTAGTAAACTTCCACATTCATATTCAGTTGAAGATTACAGTCATTATAAACAAAAGGGGAAATGAAATAAAAAATAAAAATGATGATCAGGGATTATGAGTAAGTACTGTGCCTGGATGAATCACATATAAACAAAACCACACACACACACAAACACACTGTGAAAGACCGAAAGTGAGATGCATTACAATCAATTCCCTGTGATATTATATGAAAAATATGGATTTGATAGAATCCAGATGTTGCAATCCGTTCGTGATATTGTAATATATAATACCAAACCGTATGAAACAATGAAAAAAAAAATCCTGTTGATAAAACATAAACCGGACAGTAATCACATTCAGTCAAGCTTTAAATCCAGTAGCTCTATAGTCTAAAGGACAGATTTCCCCCAGCCTAATTTTTACATACTCTGAATGCTATTTATTAATAATTGCTTGGAAATTCATCACAAAAGCCCCAAGGGGGAAGTCCGCGAGTGCTGGCTGCTCTCTTAAATTCCCTTGATAAAAAAAGACCATACATCACTACAAATGGTCACAGAAACATTATACTCTTCCCTTTTTTTTTATCCTCACTGACTGTATTTAGTAAAACAGATTGTTCCAGTCACAGTAGTTATCCGTGTCTGTTCAGGAATCACTTTCGAAATACGTTCTTTAAAAATATATATACATACATACATACTGTATACACACATACCTTGTTTTGGGTAATTCAGATTGAACAGAATTTGATATATACTTTAAATGCTGTACTGTACTTTAATACAAAATCTGTGGTTTGGTAAATGCACTAGTGAGAAGTGTGAAGTGTGTGCTTCAGGATAACTCTCTGCTCTAGAGGAACACAAGGGGGTGCCCTTATCCTTCCCCTGTGATGTTAATGGCAGTCATGTAGAGAGAAACACTGGTCCCGTTCAAACAGGACTGGATGAGTTTTTGTGTACAGCTGTGCATCCTCCATCGTAACGACTATGGGTATTGGTGTGATGGAATGTGAACGATCACAACCTTTTAGCATATGTCGGTAAATCTCATGCAGATATGTACAGTAGCACACTCTTTGAATTTGTCTTTCTGCATTCACAGACTGTTAGGGCCACCATGGGAAAAGAAGGAAAAGAAATGAACAAAGGAACGGAGAACAGAGAGAAAGAGAGAGAGAGAGAGAGAGAAAGAGAGAGAGAGAGAGAGAGAGAGGCCCAGCCCAGCCCAAGCGCTTTAACACTTGTTCAGTCCTCTGGCGGTGGAGGATTTGGTGTCTAATGCCCGTGATTTTTTCCCCCTATGTGAATTAATTAGTCTCTGCCAGTGCCGGCCACATTTGTCATTTGAATTTATGCTAATGAGTTCTGAGCGTTCCTGGTGGACCTGATAGGCTTGAGCAGCTGCCTCTGCTTTCTTGGGGCCTGAGCTTCTCCTTCCCCCAATCTCTCTCCCCCTCTCTCTCTCTTTCTCTCCCGCGCTCTCGCTATCCCTCGTTCTCTCGCCTTATCATCTCCAGAATCCTCGGTAGCCTGGACTCTCTGACCTGTCACTCCACAGGGGGCTGGCCATGTCCTGTACTGATAAGCCAGCTTATTATCTCTGCGTGGGGAAGTGGGTTTAGGGACCACACACACATACAGTACTCTCTCTCTTTCCCTCTCTCCACAATATGAAGTGTTAGAATTATAACTATTTTGAAATTAATTTCACAGTAGGCCATGAATAGTTTTTTTTTATTATTAAAACAAAAAGCAGATCACTTTTTACAATTCAATAATAAGCAAGCAGACAAATAAAGAAAGGATAAAAGAAAGAAAACCATCATTTCACTTTTAATCGCTGTTTCATGTTTAGTCATAGTTTAACTTTGTCTAAAAATGTCCAAAATAACAGATTTTCAGCAGTATGTGAGAGGAGGACCTGGCAGGCTGCATGTCTGAATCTTTACAATCCTGCGCTCCTAATTTAAGTTTTCTAAGTGGTGAATTCGGACATTCGGGACGCTAGGTAGTATTACAATGAGCAAAATGGAGTAAAATTGTATATTTGAATGGCGCAGATGGCTTTCATTGGAGACATGAATGAAAGTTGTTTTTAGGGCTGGAATGATACAGTGAGGAGTTTATAAATAGGGAGGAGAGGAAAGCAATGTCTGAGATGAAGTCTGTATCATATATAGCTGCACAGTTTTATGAACACTCCCTCTTTTTCCTCGTACTCCCTCCATTTCTCCGTCTCTCTCTGTCTCTCTCTCTGTCTCTCAATGGTGAGAGCAAGAAAGCTGCACTTAAACACTGAGGTCCGTCTTGGCAGCGTTTTTACGTGGCTCAACTGAGCGCTAAAAAGGAGCTCGACTGGTTCCTCCATTTAGCCGACCAGACACGAGCACTTTGTTGCTCTTCCCTATGTAATTTTCAGGCGTGTTGCAAGAGAAAGAGGTTAGGGCCCTCGTAATTCTACATGTGCCTTATTTTTTCATTATATAAATTTGTCTTAAAATGGCATGCAGGTTGAATGGCATTTACACATTTGTACTCAATATCTTCAGTAATCGTTCATATAGCGTGGACAAAATAATATTTTCTTAAGTTGAAAGCTTGATTTTTATAGCTTTCCCACAGGCGGGCTGAAAGGAATACTGTATGTGATACTGTTAATTGAGAGTGATAGCTCCCCTTAGTGTTTCCATTAGCTGCCGAAAAATGAGTAAAAAAAAATCTATAAACTTTTGACCTGCTCTGTAATCCCACATGGAAAAACAACAATGCTGTTTGCACATCAGCGCTCCTGTAGCAGGATAATGCAGGCATAACCCAGGCAGCAGGCCACTTTAATTATTTATTGGGATGGATTAATACAGGCCAGGCCCACAGAGGGGCCCATCGGATCTCGTTAACACTCCCAACCCAGAGCCGTTGCCTGAGTCCTCTCTACTCTCAACTCTCCAGCTCGCCTGCTGCAACACTAAACAGACCTCCCGCCGAGCCTTGCGGGGTGCTTCCCGCTTCACTCCTCACATTATTTTAATCGTCTGGAAAAAAAAACGTAAAAAAAAAAACGTAAGAGCGCGAGGAAGAAATATATACATATGATGTAGTTTTGCTGATTGTTGTGCGGTGGCTCCAAAGTGAACCCACTCATTATAGTAGAGCTTGAGGGGGGTAACAGAGATGATGAAGGTAGGAAAGAATGATGAAGTGTAGTCAACTCGTACTGATTGACATTTCGGCTTGTTTCTGCACTGAGATTGTGGAATGAAATGCTAATGTTACTGAAATAATACAGCTGCAGATTAATCTGAAATAATGTACTCTACCTTAGCAGAGCTTGTGGAAGAAAAAAATCTCGATCTTATTACTTTCAACAAAATTATTATATCTGAATTGATTTTCTTGTTAAAAAAATGGATATAAGGAACAGATATCCCACCTTTTCAATAAAAAAAAGTATGTGCTGGCAGTGATGTTGCATGTTCTTTTTTTTATTTTATTTATTTATTGCTCATGTGCAGTGTTGGAGTGAGTCTGTATACTCAGTGCTTGAAATTGTAATCCAATCACATCCAAAAGTTTGTCTCTTTCTCTCACAGTTCTTGACGCCCTTCAGTGTCTTTAGCTATTTGGCTCCAATTCATGACACCTACTCGAATAGTGAGGGAATGAAAGCTGTTACTAATGTAATTTGGAGGGCGGGAGGGGGCATTGTGCTTTTTCCCTGGCTTTGGGTGCTTGTGGGTGTAGTGTCAAAGAGAGTAAGAGGAAAGATGACCAAAAGCATAAGTAAGCTTTAACTTCCAGAAATTCTTTTCTCTGGCATGATTTTGACTTGGCTGCATACAAGAATCTGATTGTATATACTTATTAAGCAAGGGTTAGAGTTAGGGATATTTTTTGCATTTGGCTGGCCCCATTGTCAAATACCCAAGCTATAATGTAGATTCCTTTTAAAATATCGCTACTTTCTTTGCATGAATGTGACCTGAGAAATATCAGATTTGTTGTTTTATTTACCTATTCTAATAATAGTAATTGTTTCGAATTGTTTAACCTACACTCTAAAAACTGCTGGGTTTAAAAAACAACCCGACCATAACCCAGCCGAACACGTGCTGGGTTGTTTTGACCCAAGTGCTGGGTTTAACCATTTAACCCAGAATTCTGGGTTGTTCATCTGTCCCAACCAGTGTGTTAAATTGACACTCTAGCTGGGTTAAATGTTAAAGTGCTGTTTTTTTTTTTTATTTGACCCAACCAGTGCGTAAAATTGACACTCTTGCTGGGTTGACACATTCCATTTGATTTATTTATTTATTTATTTTTTTTTAAAGATGCAAAATGTGCAGAACTTCACATAGTGTAAATAGATTGTCACAGAATAAGAAAATGTGAATAACTCAATTTTGACAAAAATGTCAGACAAAATCATATAATTTCATTATTTTATGTTAAATATAAAATAAATGTAACATAAACACTCTGTAAAACAATAAAAACAAGAGGTCCCTGTAAATCTGACTTAAATTCAGTTTTTTAAATAGACGCTATCTTTAATAACCGATTAATGTTTTGAGCTGTACACACATACATTTTCCCTTAAACAACTATTAAATCTAAACTTTGTGACACGATAACAGTAATATTTCAAACATTTTACAGGCTGCCGTTTGGAGAAACCAGAGAATAAAGAATAAACCAGTTGTTGGATCAAAATAACCCAACCAGGTGTTCATTTGTAAACGACCCACTAAATCTCATTTGACCCAACATAGAGCAACCCAACAATGTGTTTAAAGTATCTGAAATAACTCAGAATTTTGACCCAGCATAAACAACCCAACAATGTGTTTACAGAAACAACCCAGCATTTTTTAGAGTGTAAAAATAAAGTTTAAACCAGAATTTGTAATGTTTTTTTTTATTTTATCTAACACATGCTAGTCCGGTTTATAACTTATCACTTATGTAAAGTTTATTCTTCATATTATACTGTAAATCTTCAACCATATAAATGCATTTCAGGCGGCATGGTGGCATAGTGGTTATCACTATTTCTGCGCACCTGCAGGCTCGAGGGTTCAGTTCCTGATTCAGGTATGTGTGCATGTGCCAGGTACTCTGGTTTCCTCCCATAGTCCAAAGACTATGATAGTCTTTAGCAGATTAGGATAATTGGCATTCCCATATTGTGTGAATGAGTATGTGTGTATGTGTGTGCCCTGCGATGCATTGGCACCCTGTCCAGGGTGTACATCACCTTGTTCCCTAGGTCTTCTGGGATAGGCTTCAGGCCCCCCCGCTAATTTGTATACAGGATAAAATGGTATAGTCAATGAGTGTGTGAGACGAGTGAGTGGAGACATCTCAGACAAAGTAGACATAGCATTAGGACCTGAGGGAGGCTGCTGGTGTTCTAATTCAGTGTCGCCTTGGCTGTGCTTCTCTTAAAAATTAAGAAAGCATGGTCACAAATTACTAATAAACGTTAGGTTTACATACAAATACATCATATTGAGAGTAGGTAGTACTATGAATGTTTGGCAAGTGTGGGTCATTACAGCTAGAGTTTGATTTTTACTTGTTTGTTACGCTGTTACCATTCGGTTTAAGGAAATGAATGGGGCGATGAGTCAGCCATTTCATCCTATTTTAACAGTAATTATATCAACTTCCACAGATAGAGAGTCAAAGAAATAAATAGATATGAATAAAATTACTGTCGGAATTGTTTTACTTTCATACATTCTCTGGCCAAAAAAAAATCGACATTTCAGCAGGGTCAAATTTTTGGCCAGCGTCAAGCAGAGAAAACATGAAATTATGAGATTTGAAATCAGTGAAATTGGCTTAAGAACTGTCCAACACATGAAAACCTGGAATGATAATGCTGAACTGTCAACTTCATGGAAGAATTGTGGTCAGGAGAGAAAATCATGAATGACCATAATTGGAGATTGCTTAAAGACTTGGTGAAGTTGCATCATAAAAATGGACAGTAGAAATCACAGCTGTATTTATTAGTGAAAGTAAGAGCATTTCCACAGGATTGGGACCCTACAGCTATGTGACCAGATGGAAATGAGTCAGATTGACCGTATTCCAGAGAGATGGGCATGTATGGGAAGGGAAACGGGGACATGCATGAAGCGATGCACCCATCATGCATGGTGAGCACTGTACAAGCCTCTGCAGGCAGTGTTATGATCTGGGGTTGCAGTTGGTCAGGTCCAGGCTCAACAATAGAATGAATTCAGCTGGCTATGTGAATGTACTGAATGACAAGTTTATCGCATCAATTAAATTTTACCCTTGATGGCATGGGGGAAAATCTTCAGAACTCAAATAATGAAATAGTGTTTCTGGGAGCACAAGAAATCATTTTCACACATGCAATGGCTACCAAATTGCCAAAAGGGGTAAGGCAAAATATTACAGTGTGTGTGTGTGTGTGTTTTTGCGCAGTGTATATTTCCTCAGTATTCATCGCATCACACAACATCAAAGTGATAGATTGTTGATTACACTAAATTAATGGTCTGAAAACGTCACATAGTTTTAATTATGCAAACCTATGATCTGTGTAGTTGAATAACATATTTTAGGCTTCAACTTTTGTAAAAGAGAGGAGACAAGGTGGACAAACTTACATTATGCCTTTTAGTGGATGGATAGGTATGAAGAATTAGATCCACTATGTGCCAGATTCACCAAATCATCATATTTTAAAGAAATCAATTTTATACCTATTGCTTTAAATATTTATAATAAGCAGACAATTTAAGATCATTAAAAAATCTGGGTTACTATATCTCCAGACCCCTCCTAGCAGAAGCACAGCATTGCTATTCATAAATCTCTAGTGACACCCTGCTAAAAACCCTTAAGCTAAAAACCCTTAACTATCTAACCCTTCAAAAACCCTTAAGAAAGTGTTTCATGAACAGTGGTAAATTCTCATTTAGGCCTTGACACCCAAAAAGAGTTTAAATCTAAAACCTG
>JAOVVA010000029.1:10442593-10456816 GCA_028565275.1 Leiocassis micropogon | reverse complement strand
CCTTCTGTTTTTAATGTATTATTATTATTATTATTATTATTGTGTTATTATTATTATTATTATTTAGGAATAAAATAAAAAGCACAAAACATTTGGAAAACATTTCCTTTTATAAATTAATTTAAAAAACTTTCATCATAGTAATTTTCATTCATAGTCATAGTGTTTCAACAGGTTGAAGGATTTTCACTTGGTCTTCACACTTTTTTTTTTTTGCCACTACAATTTGCAAAAGGAATTGTTTGATGTTATCATCCATAAATCATGCCCTACCCACCACATGCAGCTTCTACTGGGGGCTTCAGCTGAACAGTCATTTCTCTTTGACCTTGTAGAATGAGAAACTACTGTATGAATGTGATGTGGTTTGTGTTTTGGTGTTTAAGTCGAAAGTTAAAAGGTGTACTAAAGAATTGATTCCAAAGACTAACAGTGAACCAGTTAAAACGAAACGGAATTAAGAAGTCAGAACCTGCCTCATCTGGCTTCATTTGAAAGTGATGTAATACCCGAAATAGCAACCGTAGCTGTGACCACTTCCTGTAAGGAAAATTGTTTTCATTTGGACAGTTCCACAAATGCAATCTCTACATTTTACTTACTCAGAGAAATGAAACCAATGCAGAAGATAAAAAGTGCTTTAAAATGTTAATGGCACTCAAGTACGCATTTTATTTAATGGCTTGTGTAGCACAGCGTGCTTTATTCCATTTGTGGTTGCACAAACTCTTAAAAAGAAATTAGAAGACAAGACAACTTAAGAAAATGTGATCATCACAGAGTAACCCAGCAATCTACTTTACTGTTTGATTGTTCTTTATTAATGATAACAAATACAGACTGCCTTGTTGACTGAAACGATGAAAGACAAAATATAGATAAAAAAAATAATGACGGGACGAAACATGTTTAATGCAATCAAAATCATGACAGCCTGCATGTTGGCCCCTAGTGTTCTGGGTGACAATAAAAATGTGTGTGAGTTGAGAACCCTACTGCTCCTGCAGCTGGCAGTCTTTTTGTGCTTTTGTACAACGCGGGCTGAAGATCTGGCCTCCCTGTGCGTCTCGTGCTCCTGCTAAATGAAGCAGATCCATCACAGAGGAGGAGGCCACGACAGTGATTTAAGAGGGTGCTCCTCGACTCTTCGGGACGTCCTGCGTCTTCTCTGGCAGACACATGTCTCACTTGTCCCAGAGACAGATGGTGGAGGAGGAGGCATGGAGAGGAGGAGACCAGTCCTCTCCCTCCCTCCCTTCCTCCATGTCTGTCTGTCTGTCTGTCAGGGGAGCTGCTCCTTGAGTGCCAATGCAAGCAGCCTGGCACGGTGGTGGCGGTCCTGCCCAGGGAGGGTTGCATTGTAGATTCCTGTCTAAAAGCATCCTGGCACGCCTTCCAACAGGGTACGCCTTCTTCTTAAGGAAGGAGTCTGCTGGTCGATGGACTTAACATATGTTTAAATATCATGATGAATTTGGGCTTTTACATGCACCTAAATCAATATTTTGTCAGTTTATTTATGAAATGTATGTGCTAAATATCAAATATTGGATATTTTTAAATAAATGTAATATTTATATTTCTTTACAATCTGAAGCAACAGCTTGGAGGGGAATTTCCGTATTTTAGCAGCATACAGTACATGAGGTTGGAAGTGACTGAAGGGGACTGGTGAGAAAAGACTGACCTACAGTACATTGTGAAAAATGCACAGCACAGAGTAGACAGAGCCTCTTAAGCAATTAAGGACCGTGGCTGCTCTAATATTTTTTTAAGGATTCTTAAACAAGCTTGGGGCTTGAAGCTTCTTGAAGGCACATTTACTATTCTGTTCATATCTGCTTTACAGGGATACTTTTATTTATTCTTTTTCCAAAGGGAAATTAGCTGCATTTTTTAGCTGGGTCTGTGTGCATGGAGTTTGCATGTTCTCCCAGTGCTCGATGGGTTTCCTTCCACAGTCATTTGGATATTCCCAAATTGCCCGTAGCAAGTCTGTGTGTGTCTGCCTTGCAATGGATTGGCACTTGTCTAGGGTGGTCCCTGTCTTTTGGGATAAGTCCTGCAACCCTGTACAGAATAATGGGTATAGAATGTGAATGACTGAATGAATGAAAAAATGGTCAAATTATAGAAATAGGAACAACTTTTTATTGTGACAGGCTGCGAAGATCCAAATAAAAAAATTTTTGTTTATGTAACAACCTCAGCAGCAATATGCTTTCTGTTCCAACCACTCAGCATTCAGTCTGACCCATAGTCTAAAGGTTACGCCAATTGATGTTTCCAAATTGCACCTAGTGTGTGAGTGAGTGTGTGTATATGTACATGCTTGTGCCCAGCCATGGACTGGCACCCTATCCAGGGTGTATCCCGATTTGTGCTCCATGCCCCCTGCAACCATGTACAGGATAAACGGTATAGAGAATGAGTAAGCGAGGGAGTGTATATACTTTTAGAGCAAAACAACATTTAAAGAAATGTAAAAAAGGCAATATGTCTGTGAACGTCCGTGAATGATAATCCCGGCTAAGAGGGTTTGGTGCCCACTGCAGTTGTTCAGTGTGTGGAACACCTGAACCTTTAAAAAATTGACAGATAACTTGCAGAAAAGACAAATCTGTCTGTGGGAACTGTACACACAACCATTTAGGAACATCACTTGCACATTACAGGAACAGGGCTGGGAGTTACTGTCACATCCCATGCACAGTCCTGACCTCTCTCTAAGTCATTTCCACATGTTTTGGCCTTAAAGGAGTTCCTGGGAGGCCAGTGTTTCAGCCAGGAAAATCATAGCTCTGGAAAACATGGTGGTATCCAAGCACTAGTGAAATGGTGGGACAAGTGCATTAGTTATTGCAGGGGATTATACAGAGAGATAAAGTTTTTTCTTTTTTTTTTTACTTTCATAACTGTGTTCTGTTATGCAGCACAATCAAAAGTCCTGATTTGTCTTGAACACTCCTCGTAGTTGATGTTGAGGGACACTTATAAGTTAAAATCCACACACACACACATATGGATACCTGAAGCACAAAATAGATACACATACATGCAGTATAGTGAAATTGTGTTACATCTCTAATGCTCATGCATTAAGCCATAGAAATACACAAACAAAAATGGGTCATAAGTGCATTCTTTCTGCACTGCTTCCTTGAGATTAGTGACCTGAGCTTGTATTGTGAAAAGATTTTGGAAACATCACTATCATTAAAACAAATCTTACATTATTCTGCTGAAAGGTTGAGCCCTTGGGCTTCTGTTGTTAGCATGCACTCTGACAACTTGAAGAGACAATCCCTGGCACTACAGTATGGAGCGAATAGGCCATAAATCTATGCTTGCTTTCTAAAGGAGAAAGTGTGCTCTGGGCCTATTCTGACCTAGAATGAATCTTCAATCCTCACTGAGGATTTGTGTGATGACACTTTTTGCTGGGGATAAAACCGGAAGGCTGTTGATATGGCAACATGGTTTGTTACCAATAAATATTAAGGTGCTTTGGAATCACTCTTCGAATAAAAAAGAGATTTACTGTACTGACTTACGAAAAAACTCTCAAGATTTTAAATGAGATCAGCTATGTCTTGAGAAACGTTCTGGTCCAACAATCACAGGTATTAGTAAAGCTTTTTTTATTACAAACTCTCACGCTTTTGCACAGTCCAAAATAAGGTGGTTTTGGTAATTCCTTAAAACAACTAGTTGGCCACTATTACCACAGGCCCTCTGCAGCAATACCACAACTTATGCCTCAGTTGATGACCTGTCCAAATATTTATGCTAATTGCTGTGCCCTTGCCCCTGAACAGTGTAACTAATTTCAACTCTTTACTTCTGTGTGTGTTATCGCTTAAGCAGAGCCCTAATGCAAACAAGACACTACAAAAGTGTCCTTATAGGGCGCCAAGGAGGGAGGAGGAATAAAAACAAGTGCCAATTTTGGCACTTACCTGGTGTATATTATAAATAAGTAATAGCCCTGGACATGTAGTGGTTAGTAGTCGTAGAAACAGGACTGTGCATCAGCTCCACCTCTGTTTGCGTTGTGCATATTTCATAAACCAGGGGGATGAGGTGGATTGAGGAAATAAAAGGCAGCCATACAAGGGCTCAGTCTGTTCAGTGTCATAGTCAACACTACTATTAATAATAGCAGTCTAGGTGTCCTCATGGCTGTCAAGAGTCCGTGTTGTTTTTTCCGCAGGCTTCCTGTGGATGACAACAAAATTGGGGCCCTGTTGTAGCCATTAAAGTCTGGGCGCTGAGGACACTGTGCAGGTCGAGGAGCGTTTGCCTTGCAAAATTACATGTGCTGTTTCCTTTACAGTGTACAGGTCACTGCAGGTCTCAATGGTGTGACTGTGTACTGGAGGCCCAGCCGCATTACTCAGCTGAAGCGACGGTCGAGTTTAATAAGCAAAAGCTGCATCTGATAATGCAAAGTGTTGATTATAAGCTCACTTTCAAACTTTGCTCTGTAAGCCACATCTAAGATTCCATGTTGCAGACTAGCGCCAGGTAATAAAAAAAGGGATGTTTTTGTTAAACATGGAAGGAACATCGTCTCTAGATGAGAGATGAGGAAACATATGGCTGTAAATAGTTTGAAAAAAAAATACACAAATTCATATCCATATACTGAATGGTGAACAACCACATGCTTTCAAGCCTATAGGCGACACCAGCCTGTCTCCTCCATAATGAGAAGGAAATGTAATGAGCAAACATGTCAAGATTAAAGCATGTTTTTATACCAGAGACTTTACAGTGTTAATTGCTAAAATGGAACTTAAATGATCATTAAAAAAATAAAAAATAATAAATCCTATGTTATACTTAACGCTGGTATGAATAATTGACTATATAATAAGTTTATTATTTGGTTTGGACCTCTTTTCATCGACATACTGTATAAGTCTATTTTTAGCTCTCTTATACTGAAACAGATGCCAGAATTTGACAATTCATGCTTATACCGACACTGCACTTATCAATGACAACTGCACTTAGATCAGTATCTAGTCATGAAGAAACTTGGTGCACAACATGTGCAGTCATGCACAGACAGATATCACTTGCAAGCCATTTTTACGCCCCAGTTTGTTAATCTGTAACTTACTGCATAAATAAGTAAATCATTTTATTATGACATTTTAGTGAAATGTATATATCTTTTGTCAAAGGAGAAGTGTCAAAGCATGCAATTGGCAGAAAGTCTGAAATAATAAAGAAAATCCAGCTGTAGTAAAATATGACTGATGGGTTTTCCCAGACGACCACATTATTTGAAAGCCAGTGAACTTGATCAAATATAGTTTTCCTGACTACAGTAAGTTCACTAAGTGATCATTTGTAAAGACTAGGAATCGAGAATTTTTTTTTTGCTGGACCTGAATTAGTTCCACTGGTCCATTTTTCTGGGAAATATATTATGACTACAAAAATATGTTAGGTTTAGCTTGGACCAGACTAGCAGATACATATACATAAAAAAACCATACAACAACCATAAGATATATTCCTGAGGCAAACTGAGAAAAAGACCCAAAACCAGTTCTCAACATGCAAAGTGTGGCAGAAGACATGGTAATGCAGGTAAAGATATACAGTACAAACAAGCGAGGAGCAGGCCAACATGTTGTGTAGGTTCCCCCTTGTGGCTCTGGGGTGGCTCTGGCCCCTCGAGACATGACTACACAAGACCTCTGGGGATGTGCTG
The DNA here is from genome assembly GCA_028565275.1 of Leiocassis micropogon. Lineage (NCBI taxonomy): Eukaryota > Metazoa > Chordata > Actinopteri > Siluriformes > Bagridae > Leiocassis > Leiocassis micropogon. The sequence goes on along the minus strand of JAOVVA010000029.1, from coordinate 10,451,088 downwards.
TGGTATTTTGCACCATGACGTTGTCCACCACCCCCGTGGTGTATTCTACTCACATTTTGGCTACAGACTACTGGTAAGAATTTACAACTTCTTTTACACTTGTTAATTAAACTACCTGTTGGTTGTTACCGTAACTGTCAGTCACTAGTCAAGGTTAGTTAGTTCTACCAGTTACAGAAAGACATGTGTTGTCGAAGCAAAATAACTGGTTAAATAAACTAACAAATACACAAATGATGTTTGTGAAACTGTAACAGTATATAAGGCATTATCACACTAGAGTTTGTGGTGTTGTGCTAAGTATCAGCATGCCTGTGAAGACACGACAGCACTCGCTCCTGTGTGATATTGCTTAATTGTCACATAGCTTATATCCAGTTCTTCACTAGTTTTTCAGTTAATTAACACAAATGTTTAAGCAGATAGGCTAGAACTAATTAGTGAGACAGCTGTTTTGCGCACAGAAAGAACTAATATGAGGTATGTATTATATATTACTAGTGCTTTTGATTTATGACCGTCAGAAGTTTGAGATCTTTTTTTTTTTTTTGCCTTAATTCAATGTGTAGTGTTCATACAATTAATTAAAATGAAATAAGTAAATGAAGGGTAATGCTTATACACACAGCCACTAAAATTTGATTGGTTCTCTACTTATGAACACAACATTAAACATCCATTTGACATTTTAAAACACTTAATCCCCAATCCTTTACTCATAAAAAAAAAATCAGTAGGTACAGTACAGTAATTTTGGACCCATTTAACATTATAAAAATTAGAACAAAAGTATTAGAGTTGTGCTGTTTATTATATAATATTGAAAACAAGCTAATATAATTACACCATTTTTCTAAAATAAGTTGTTATTTATTATCTATAAAGTGTGTGATAATCACCAGAATCATTAAGTGATCACTGTGTAAAGCCTAAAGTGAGAAGGTCTAATCTGTAATATTAACTAGCCTTACAAATGCAGTGTGAGGGATTGAATAGATAGTTATCTTGACTATGGATGCAAATGGACAAATGGTGTACAGGGCAGAAGCTTTCAACTTGATTATGAATAATAGAAGGTGTTGGAATGTGTCTTGAAAGTCTGAGATTTGTTAGGGCAATAAGCTAACCTGTCTTTCTGACCAGTGAACTGTAAGTAGACATACTGCAGTTAATTTTTACTAGTTGTAATTAATTATGGCAAGAGAAAAGTACCAACATAATACAGGGTGACACAAAAAAACGGGAACTTTTTTTTACAATCCAATAAAACTAGAAGTGATAAAGAATTTTTTTGCCGTTCCACTGATCCATGATTACTAAAATGGCGGAGTGTTTACTTGCTAAATGTCACTAACCCGCAGTGCTACCACCTGCTAATGGCTACCAATACGCATTTCCAAAATTCCTGTTCTTCTGTGTCACCTTGTACATGTTTCTATTCATAATACATGTTTCTATAGGTTTCTATTTTTTTTGTGAACACTTTCTACAAATAATATACAGATGAGTAAAATATATATAAAACAGGGCTCTATAATAATAATAATAATAATAATAATAATAATAATAATAATAATGTATTTCTAAAAGGACAATTAAAACTGCTGTGGGATGACTTGAATCCCAGATACAAAGATTTGTTCCTGAGTTGTAACATAATCACAGTTTTCGGTTTCTGTTTTTGTAATAATAATAATAATAATAATAATACAGCTATACTATTCTTTTGAATCTGACTAAATTTTTTTTTTTAATCTTTTCTCATTTTGTTTGATATATTGTGGCCTTTTACAGTTTTTGAACAGTTCAGTTTAAAGGTCCCATATTTTACTTTTTTTTTCTTAGTTAGACATGGTACTTGGAGCTCCCCTTAACTGAATTTGTTAATGCTTCAGCTGAAATACTCCTCAGATAATGAATTTGTATACCACAAACTCCTACTGTTTTACTCAGCTACTGTTGAGCCACAAAAAAGGATAAAAAAGTTTTATTTTATTCCTGGAGACCCATCTGAATGTCTATAAATGACTAAAAAGTGAATTTTGCATAATATGTGTAAATATGTACAGTACTTCTACATCTTCAGGGTTGTGGTGGAAGTGAAAATACACATTGGATGGTACATCAGGCTATTTCAGGCCACTATGCAAACATACCATACATGCAGACACTTATTTAGACCTAAGGCTATTTAGCCAATGCACCAACTGCCACAGCTAGAGGCAACCCATGCAAATATGGGGAGAATGTTTTAACCCAAGATTAGGATTTAACATGGGATCCTAGAGCTATAAATGATACCCTAAAACATATTATTTGTAATATACAACATATTTTGGTATTTTGAGCTGAGAAGTTAAATGTTAACATCCAAAATACCTGATTATGTTTATGTAATACCTCCAATGCATATATTATGTATTGTAAATACATGATTCATGGGTCATATGACCAAACAATTGTAAAATAGAATGCCAAAACCAGGACTACAAAACTGGATTAAAAAATATATTTTAACAAACAAGCAAAAAAAAAGAAAAATCTTTACTTATCAATTATAATCAACAAATCAGGTTTATAAGGTCAGGTAGACATCTAACACAAACTCACATCTTGGACAGACTTGGTCATGGTTCATCTGCTGAAAGTAATGTATTAATTATTATATGTATTAATGACATTAATTCTTTAGTCTGAAAAAAAAAAAGTGATTGGAACAACCCCGCTTCCGCCCTACTTTCATTTTCACAAGAGGCTAGCTCCTAACGTTCATACGATGATGATTTCCTGTCTCTGTGTTGGGGTATAAGATATTACATAGATAATCTTCTTTCAAAATGTTACTGTGGATCCAAGGCTATTATTTAGCTGTTCATCCTGTGGCATTTCCAGCCATTGGCCTATAATTACTGCGTTCCATGACTGAGTTCATCTTGGATTTGAATAATTGGTCATTGAAGCACAGTCAGAGTTGGTATCTTCTCTTAAGTATTACTGTAAGTAGGGTATTACTTTTTGCCGGCCTATCTTGTCTAGCTTTACCCTCATACCGCCATATAAATTGCAAGTACCATGTTTTTGTTCCTTGAACCAGGTCTTATATTCATATTCACATTGCACTTAATTCTAATAAATAAAAAAATAGCCTTTAAAGAACAACGAAGTTCTTGAGAAATGAGGATGTTCTGCAAAATCTTTCCCCCTTGGATGGCTAATTATTACTGAAAACCACTATATTTTCTTACTCTTTTTTAAAAATTCGAAATATGTTCTCTATCATGAAATTAAACACTGCAGTAAGACAGGCATAATTATGTTGAGGACCTGACATAGTCTCAAGAAACCTAAACATTTGTGTAACCCTGTTTCTAATGTTCATGTAAGGAACCAGAAACTGATGCCCTCCATGAAGTTACTCTACCGTTGAACAGTGGATTATTGTTTTTTTTCTTTTGTAACTATATAGTATGAACAAATATAATTGTACGCTAATCTCCAGCTCTGATGTGTTCAGGGTTTTCCATGCTATTCTATATGTACACTATGGGGTTCAGCAGTCAAGTCAAAAGTCCACACATGGTTGATGTGGTCTGCAAAGAAAATGCCAATTTTCTGTCCTGGCATTCTAGCTGCCTTCATGTCCTTCTATAAGTCTTTACTATTTACATTACCCTGGCTTAATCATTAAATTTAGCCCACAATCCCAAGCTACTATGATACATAATAGAAGCATATGAAACTGATCATTTCTTCTCAGCCACCACGGCAATGTGCCTCACTTAATCCTATACTAAGCCTAGCGTGAGGCTATGCTAATTCTCTTCAGTGGGTGAATTGGTGTCTGCTGGGATATATCATGTGGAAGGAGAGACTTTATGACCTACAATTCAGCTTAAGCCTTACCAATGCTGCTTTTAGTTATGGCTCTCGACTGCTAGTTCTGTGAGTAATAGATATGTCTGTAGAGAAAGACTGCAGAGGTCCTCACAAGCATGTGGTAATCAATTTTACCTCTGAGGAAAAACAAAAAGAAGAGTTTTGTGTGATTTGGTGTTTCTAATTGGCCTGTCAGCATCATAGGCATCTGGCAAACAAAGTCTGGCTACATCTGGAGGGGCTTCTGCTATCTCTTTAGTTCCTTTATGGTCAAGTTACTTCAGTCTCGCTTGCCCTGACACAAGCCTAATTAAACCCAATTACACAAATCCCCTGGACTCCCATATAAATTTCTGGATTGCAAAAGATGGGAAAGAGAAAAAAAGAAAACAGACTTAGCAGAAGAAGTTCTTAAATAAAGTAAGGGGTAAGCTTCTAATGTATCAAACACATGGATTAACAGTTAACTAGGGAGCTGAGGCAGTTGGGAAATGTGATGTTTCAAATATTCATAAGCCTGACCTGGCCACAAATTGGAGTTAATCTTGTCAGACAGCCCACAGTCTAGCTATCCATGTGCAAAATGGCTATATATAAAATGTAAACACATAATAATCCAATCCTGGAGATTTGATCTGTATGTGGACAGGTGCTGAAAGTATTTTTCCACATTAATGTAAAGGTATCCACTTAATTAATAAAACAGAGATTCATTCACATGAGAGCTATAGCTGAAATGAACACCAGTTAGTGCTGCAATTCTTTTTTTTATTTATAGGAATAACAAAATTCCTGAAATAATTTGTCAGTGTTGAGGCATAGTGCGTACTGGCAAAATCACAAAATCAACAAAGAAGAACAAAAGTTAAGTAAATACATCTGTCACTTGCTTCCTCCTGCACATGGTCCTTTGTGTTGCCAATCTCTCAAGTCTCTTGCCACAAAAGGCTGCAATATTTTCATACTTGACTCCCAATATCAAGTCATTTTAACAGGAGCACTTGGGCCATGAATAATGCACGGGTATTCAAGCTCCACTCTGGCCCGAAAGGAAGTACTTGCTCCCACCCCCAGTCACAGGATATCAGTGGCTTATTCATAATTCAGCAGGCTGGAGTACTTGACGCTAGCCGATGGGCCTCTTCAAGAGCCTCTTTTGATTTCCTTCCCACACTTTTCACCCTCGCTTGCTCACACGTGGCTCCTCAGGCTCACATGACCCACGAATCACAGATGTCTTTATCAAGCCCCTGTAAGCCTCTTGGTGGATTGTGGGAATTTACTGTGTATGGGTATTTCTGTGAGGAGGGGCGTTCATTTGCTGTATATGGTATCCCATTATAACTATTGTCCCACTCCTTACTATCAGCAATACGAGCCGTTCTCCATTCCTAATAATACCAGATCCTGCACATTCACCAACAAACATAGGGCTTATCTCTGTTGAAGGGTTGTTCATAATATCTGCCCGAGAGTCCAACAATACATTTACATGGACACCAATCACTTCTCTGCTGTCACCCTCTGAGGTGACCTACTTGTAATGTGTTATGGAATTATACAGGCACCAAATACAAAGACTAACTCTATACACTCTGGCCTTCATGTCTAGGACAGCAGCCCTTGGGAATGAAACTGAATTCTGACACAGGCATTTGTCAAAAAACCTCTTCCTGCCATATCATGTGCAGAGCAATGGATCTGACCTGGCTTTCACCCAAAGCAATGACTCATTGGTTTCTAGTGGCTTGGAGGACAAGCACATGACCAAGTGATCCCTGTGCAGCCTATCTGTGATGTCTTAGCTGGACCTGCATGTACAGAATTGTGGAAAACTCAATGCATGTAACTGTATAGGCACTTGGTTCTTAAAAAGCAGTTAATTAGAAAATGGGTCAATGTTTAGTGCCCACATGTCCTTAGAGCATGATGTTTGGCCTGGTTTAGGTCATTTCCTCTGTATGTGACCCAGGAGGAGTTGCCCACTTTCAGAGTGCTGGAAAACTCTAGGTAGGTTCAATATTTTAGAAGCAGAAATTTGGTGCTAGAGCTCACCAAATGTTAATTAGGGGATCCAATTTTAAAGCATCTATTATTCACTGGTAGCCCACACCAGGATAACCAAATATCTACTTCCTTTGCTTGTTTCATCAATTAGTGTTTTTTCTAAGCATGCAGACCTGCCAATATGATGTACACTCCATGGTGGGGTGTTCCATAAAATCAGAGACTCAAAGTGATTAAAAAACTAGTGTTGTAGCTCTGAAAGCACTTAAATCAGTACATTCTGTTATTGTCTGGCTGAAGGTGTATGTATTTTCTAGGCCATTTCTTTCCATCTGTTCTCAAACTCTAAATATCCATCTAAAAATGTCGCTCCTAACACCTTTTCAATGGCATTACCCACTATGCCATTACACAACCTACTGATAATGATGCTCATGAAACTCATGCCTTATCTTGATTTAAAAATTGTGATGGTGCACTGCCATATTCATTCAATCCATCCAGGTTTCTCACCTCGTCATCTGTACATGCTGCTTCAACAGATCAGCTTCCAAATCTTCAACGTTTTGGGCTTTTTGGATTTACCAGTCAACCAGCCATGAAAGACAGTTTGGATTTTTATAATTTGATGGACTTGCTATTAATAAATGTCTGCTACGCTAGCACTGTGATTTTGCTTAATTGCTTGTGATAGAACATGCAAAACTACATGCATGGCATTGTGAAACAGGAGCACTTCAATCCTTCAGCAAACTTGTGTGAAACAGGGCACACATCTGCTGTCACAATGGAGGTAATCTTTTGAAAATCTGACCTGAAGGGATGTTTAATTAGGACTTTTACAGGTTCTAGCCTGAGATGTACTGACACACGCTGACATCGGCTTTCCGCAGCGTGCCAAACCAACAGGCGGTATGCTGTACACACATCTTTTGAAGCATGCTGAGAGATCAATGTATCATCCCTTTGACTCTTATTTCCTGAAGTTTAGAAGTTTTCTGTACACTTCTGATTGTTATAAACAGATGAATAAAGTAGCACCATGTTAAAATAGCTTTTTTGTAGAAAACGAAAGCTCACTTTGACAAACTTAAATGTCAAGCATTGAAAATGGGTCCTGGTTGTCCTCAGCATAGAAGACCTAAATATGATTCTTTGCCACCCTTTCAGTATAAACAAGCCCAATTATTGCCTTGATTTCCACCCTCCATTAGGCAGCACTGGACAAACTAACTGCGCTCCCGGACTGGTCAAGGTACACATTAGAGCTGATGCTAGCTGTGCTGCCTACAGTTCCGCCAGAAACAAATGCCATTAGGCCTGATTGCACTCTCCAGCACACTGCAGTGGACATTAGTAGATGTGCTGGTTATTTATATGGTAGCCAAGTGCTTTTTGATAACAAAGGCCTTTTTCACCACAGGGGAGTAAGAAGAGCAAGAAAATGACTAGTCATGTGGCGACTGAATGGGATGGCTTTGCAGACACTTGACATTTGCAATATTTATGACTGCCTACTGTAGAAGACTGCAGTGGGAATGTTTATCATTAGTGCCTAAGTTAACTAGGCCAAAAAGAAAGAAAGGAAGAAAGAAAGAAAGTCAAAATGAAAGAAGCAGTTGAGCATATACTATGCAGCTAACCAACAGTTATTTAGTTGGAAATCTAAGACTGTACAATGTAGTGTTTAGAGGGCGCTCAGAAGAAAATTAAAGCTTTCTCTTTAATATCTCAGGAGATTTAATTGTGATTTTGACTTGAGGTTCATTCGGGTATTAAATTAGTCACAAATATATCTCCCGAAATTCGTTAAATGAATAATAAATAAAAAAATAAATAAATTAAAATTTCACATATAGATTTTTTTATACCAGTATTGCTAAATGTGCAACTACAACAATGTTTGAAACTGGTGTACCTTTCTTTAGGTATATACAGTACAGTACTATAAAGGAGTGAAAGTAGCTTTAAATTCTTACTGGTACTGTGCAGGCAAACGGTGAGAAGAATAAACCATGGAGTTAGTGGACAGTCCTGTAAACCTCGAAAGTTTCTCTTTCTGTTTTCTGCCCCTGAATCTCAAATAGCATACTTTGGAAAGTTAGTGCGATACAGTATGTTGAATATAGAATCCCTTGTCCCACACAACAGGCAGTGCCTTTAAAGTGTTAAAGAGGGATTTTGGATTTGTAGCTCTTGTTAATTGTGAACAAAGCACTGAGGTGTGTCATGATCTCATCAGCGCGCTGGCACAAGGTGGTGCTCATGCAAGTGCTTTCATGACTGTTTTTTAAAAATTTATCCCCCTGTTCCGAATTTTCCGATTTTCTCCCCTAATTTAGTGGTGTCCAATTCCACCCCGACACTTGAGGCTCCCACATTAAGCTTCTACTCCCAATCAGTCGGGAGGGCCGCAGACCGACCCACGTGTTTCCTCCGATCCACGTGGTGTCACCGACCATTTTTTCGAACTGCTCGCTCACGCACCGTTGGGGGCCGCGTAACACACTCGGAGGGACAGCGCTATCCGCTCCCTCCACCTGCGCGAGCTCACAGACGCCCCTGATTGGCTTGTAGAGCCGTCATTAATGTGGGAGCACTGAGTACCTCTC
>JAOVVA010000029.1:10377498-10430589 GCA_028565275.1 Leiocassis micropogon | reverse complement strand
AATGATCAAAATCAATGTCAAACTGGCCAAAACACTCAATTTCAGTGGGGGTTGAATAATTTTGAACACAACTGTATTTGTTTGGAACAAATAACCTTTGTGCATTGACTTTAAAAGAGAATTTTAAATTTGTGAATTTAAAAGAGAATTTTCCATGGAGTGCAAATTTTCTGAAATCTGGCAACTCGAACTTATCTTCTACATCTACATCTATATATCTACATCTATATAACTCTGAAACATCTTCTACATAACTGCCTCCTCTACAGGTGAATGTATGCATTATACTAATTATCATTTTGTTATTACAGTAGTTAGTTTAAAAAATAATGTGCAATTGAAATATCGAAAATAGTGCATATGCGTAACAGCAATAATCCAAGGAAGTGGACAAAACGGGATTTTGTTTCATTAATTTTCCTGGTTAAAAGGGTTTTGCAGGTTTACAAGGTTACAATGTGTAGCTCTGTGTAATTACATATGGAATTCAAATATTGAACAAATATCAAGGCTCTATAAACACACTCTCAGTTATTCATTAGAAGATTAAGAGAGGTCTAATGAACCCTGAAATTACTCCTTTGTCATGAATGTCATTAATCAAAACAACTAATTTATAGGAGGGGCCATAAACTGTTAATTTACATGAACCTCCTACTGATTAAGGATTAATTAAAACCTGTTTTACATCTAATCTTTTGCAAGAAATCTGACAAATGAGTGACATGTTAATTGCAATATCAATGTAATCGGCAATCTTTTGTGTGTTCGGTTGCACATACTGTATCCATACACCAAGTCGATGGAAATGTGACTGGCTAAAACCCCAACAGAGCCAGCCAAAAACATTCTGCTGTTTACTTTTGTACATATTCTCACAGTGGAGTGGCCATTTTCCCTGCGACCTAAAATGTTTTCCTTTACTTCACTTTTTTTTTACAGCAGCAGTAAGGGGCAAAGGGTCATTCTTTGAGGTAATGTTTTCATCATGTGCTCAGAGGAATGGCATTTTCCCATGTAAGTGCTCAAAAGTTGAAAAGGGCAAAGCAGAGCTGCACAGACGGAGCCAAAGGTGCCACCTAAGCAATTTTGCTAAGGAAAATCCTGACATTATATTCCTCCAAACAAATAACAACATAAATAACATACATATCGGTTAACAAACCAACGTAAAGAAGGGCACAGATTTTGATATGCAATAATTTAATAGTGAAAACAATTCACTATTTGAATTGGGGTGAGCATGAGTACAACGCTATGAAAAAACTATTTGGCTGTTCCTGATTTTTAATTTTTTGGCATATTTGTCACACAAGATAACTCGAGTAACCTAATATCTAAACTAATAATTGGTTGTGGCACCCTTGGCAGCAACAACTAAGTAATCAATCGTTTGCAATAACTGGCAATGAGTCGTTTACATCGATGTGGAGGAATTTTGGCCCATTGTATTAATTCAGCCACATTGGCGGGTTTTAAAGCCTGTTTTAGGATCTCAATCAGATTTAAGTCTGAACTTTAACTAGCCATTCAGAGATGGACTTGGCAGTGTGTTTCAGATCATTGTCCTGCTGCATAACCCAAGTGCACAGAGGATAATCAAGATATTTTGGGCAAATTTGGGACAAGATTTTGTATTCTTTTTGGTCAGCAATGGCTTTCGTCTTGGAACTCTCTTATGGATTTTCCCAGTCTCTCAATTGTTTGTTAGGTGGCTTTACTGTTGTTGAATCATGAACACTGACCTTAAGTGTTCTTGGGATCTTTTATGGGCTCTTGGATGAGTCGTTGTTGTGGTCCTGGAGTAATTTTGGTAGGCTGGCCTCTCCTGGGAAGGTTCAACACCATTCTAAGTTTTAGAAATGGCTTTTCCAGACAGATACATAAATTACTTAGTTTTATCTGTTCTTGACATTCTGTAGATCGTGTTGCTCTTTTTTTTTTAATTTTTTTTTTTAAGAGTCAGACAGGTTCTATTTAAATGATTTCTTGATTCAACAGGTCTGTTAGTTAATACAGTAGGACAGGGTGTGGCAAGTGAAATTTAACTCAGCTTTGTTTTACTTTTTCTTTTTCACATAGTGCCAGGTAGGTCTGGATAGCTTTTTTCCCTTACTGAAGGTAATCATTGCTTAAAAACATTTTTAACATTTTGCATTTACTTGGGTTATCTTTGTGTAATATTAATATTTGTTTGATGATCTCAATCATTTAAATGTGACAAGAATGCAAATATTGAAATGCTCACAGGAGGGGGGGGGGGCAAATCCTTTTTCACGGCACTGTACCTGTTGTTAAAAAAAAAAAGAGAGAAAAAAGAGAAATCACCTTACCACCACATCACCATATCAATCAACAGAAAATTCATTTGTTAAATTACAGCAGTTATAAAACATTTTTATTATTAAGACTATTTTATGTGAAGCATCCACCATACAAGTACCTGTCAATTACATGTTATTATAGAAAATATAATAGGTACTAGAATAAACTTATATAAACCTGCAATTTATCTTGCACCCAGCAATAAAGTTAAATAAAAAAAAGAGTATTTCATGTAACCATGACATTTCCTATTTTTTCCTAGTCGTGCCATTCTATCAGTCCACATTATTCTCTGATAGTCACTCAATAGCGCAGCAACTCATTATAAAATGCGTTAGACTGAACCCTGCATACATACACATAAATGAGCTTGAGAAAGATTTTTTGTAAATGCAAGATTTTAAGCAAGCTCACAGATCATATGAAAAATATCTGGTTTATAATAAGAGTTTTGATTTGGTATGACTGCTTACGCACTATCATTGACCTTTATTCTTTTCATACCTGAAATGTCAAGAGGGAACTTTCCCAGAGCAAGCTCTTATCGTCTGTGTTTTTAGAAAAGAAGAAAAATCACATGGCCTCAAGATATTCTGCCTCTCGCTGTGGTGAATCACTCTTTTTTAGGACAGCTACATTATGTGCTAATCATATTCAAAAGATTAGCCCGATGCATTTCCCCTGCTTTGCGCACATGCAATGTTACTTAGTCACTTTAGCCTGTCAGAGCACATTTCTGTTCATAACAATCAGAGCCCTGTTAATCCATCACTACAGGCACATTTTCGAATCCCTTTACTTACAAAACGGGCTGGCAAATACATCATCATTTCACTGCTGGAAAAGGGCCTACTTACCTCTGAAGGTTAGCAAATGCAATGTCAAGTTGATTTAATTGCGACTCTTGCTGTCACCCCACTGACTAACAGATATAAAATGTGTTGCACTCTCACATGTCAGTGCTCTCTCTACATCCTCTCCTGTGAAGTTCGCACCTTATGTACAGGATTATTTACTCCATCTCAGTTTAACTTGTTTGTATTATGTGTGCATGTGAGTGTGCGTATTTCTGATTTTGTCTGATTTTTTTTTGTTGTTGATAATTTTATGATTATCAATGAATTTTTTTAATTCATTTTAAGACATCTTGTTAAAAAATGCTGCAATTCTAATCTTTGATGGAAACTGCCATTTAAAACCATATTTGCATTGCAATCTTGAATAAAAAAAAAACATTTTAGTGTTTCAGTTTAGGGCTCCTTCCTGCTTCACACTCCCGATGCCTCCTCATTTGCTATAATTAAGGCTAATATGCAGGCGTCTAATGGCTTTACTTCACAAAGAAACCTGTTGCAAAGGCATTATTGATGTAGGCTGAGGTGTTTTGATCTGCGTATCAGGATTATGTCCTGACACAAGCGCTTCCTGGGGATGGAAGTGTATTCATCCGCCCACTCAAGCCTTATGCCACCCACCTCAGAGTCTGACTCACCTAGCTTCACGGCTTCCATGTCTGATGCCACATTGCTGCTGGATGAGAAAGTGTGTGTTTTGTGTGCATGTGTAGGCAGCGCAACCTTAAGGCTCCTTTCATGCAAACAATATGATGGGAAAAGAACCAGGACTTGCACTCCTCCTGGGGTATTAAAGAGCCAAAATGAAGAGATTGCCTTCTTTTTAACAAACTAATGCTGTTAGACAAATGCTATTAGATGCAAACATGTCGAAAACAATGAGAAGTAGGAAGCATGCAAGTGAGGGGTGGACCTGACATCAGAGCTTAGAAACGTTGCTTCACTCAAGCGTGTTGTGCTTTTTTAAAAGGATTTCAGTGAAGGGCTTTTATAGTCTGACACTTCATGTTCTATAAACACATCACTCTTTGAAAGTGATATTTGTAAGGTATGGCTGGAAATAATTTCTTTTTATCAAACTTTATGGGTCAAATTTTTTTTATATCAAAGTCCCCCCCAAGAAAAAAAAAAAAAAATTTTGGTATGCTGCATAGTGTTTTGCATAAGATTTTAGAAAATCTGGGATTTTTATAAATACTATGATGTTACAAAATTGATAAAACGTTTAACAGCATGTACACAAAAAAAAAACAAACAATTCAATTAAAGAATTCAATTCTGAAATTAAAGAATTCATATTACTGTCTGTATGGAGCTCTGCATGTTCTGGGTTTCCTCTATGTTCGCCGCTATCCTCCCATTTCAATAATTCCAGAGATGACTGGCATTCCCATCCTGGATGGGAATTTCCGACCCTTTGTCCAGTGTTCCCATGATCAGCTCTGGATCCACTATGACCATCATAAAGAATAAGGAAAATGGAAAGCTTGTATGAATTTTTTGTTTGATAGAGAGGCATATTGTGTGTATCCTCACAGAAGCGGCCAGTCATCACACATCATAATATAACGAGCTCACCATGTTCACAGCCGGGTCTTACCACCTCCTTGTTATATAATACAACTGCTAAATGACTTCCTGCTGTCATTTGATCTCCAGCATGCACGGTTCAGGGCTGTAGTGTCACTCGTTGTCTCTGATGGAGTTTACTCAATTACCTTAGCCTGCCTCAAGCCTGTGACACTCAGGCCGGATGTGTAGCTCACTCTCCTCACCTCTCATTATATACACGTCGCTCGCAGCAGGGGATTCAGTTCCAGCTCTCTCAGCTGTGACTAACTCACACTGGGTGGCAGTGGGGCTCCTCTCGGCTGACCATCTCTAATGATACAACTTTGATGAGTCTCATGCTTCGCCACATTTGTTTGGAGAGATCGTCCACCCAGGAGTCAGAGCTGTGAATGACTAGATTGGACAGATGCTGCATATTTATTTTTGCAGGGAAAAACAGGCAGCAAAGCAGATACCGTCTGCAAATCAGCTGATAAAAATAGCTTAGGTTGCCTTTGAGAGAATATTTTAAAAGGTGGGGTGGGGATCAATTTCATCATTTAACACTCGCATTTAGTTCTTACCTGCTGTTAGTTCTTTATTGCAGTCAGCATCAAAAAGAAAAAAAAAAAAGGCAACAGAAATTGAACCAAAAACTAATTGAGCATTTTTAGAGAAACAGCTGGTATGTAGTGGAGGTAATAAATAGTATGCAAGTTAGCATTTTAGTGAATAGCTAATGCTAGCCATAGGTGTTAGCTTAAACATAAAGGATCATGTGCATACTCTTTGGTTCTAAATGTGTAGAATACTATTTTTTTTTATAGTATAGTGACAATACCTCAAAGGCTTTGCCTCACTAGCTAACCTACTGTATTAGTAGTAAATTACATTACTAACCATGTGACATCTTTTGAACACATACAGTAGTACACATTCAGGCTGTTCCCCAACAAAAGTGCTAGCACAGCAACACTGCTCATATTTGACTTGTTTAATGCAGTTCTTACCACTGCACTGGTTAATAATCATTTTACTAATTGGCAACAAGCAGAATAAATCATTTAAACAGCAATTTACCTTTGGTAGAATGTTCTGAAGTTTAAGTATCAATATTGGTACATAAACATAGTATTGAAGAAAGAAATGTTCATGCCTAGTCCTCTTCTCTTTATCCTGCCATGTTGTGCTGTCAAAGGTTAGGGAAGCTCTTACAGTAACTTACTGCTGACCAGGGCTGTAGTGGAGACTAAATTGTGTTCACACAACTGCAAATTTTTAAAAATATCATTTACCCACCTGGGCGACACGGTGGTGTAGTAGTTAGCACTGTCGCCTTGCACCTCCAGGGTCTATCAAAGATATGCAGGTTAGGCTAATTGGCGTTCACAAATTGTCCATAGTGTGTGTATGAGTGTGTGCCCTGCGATGGATTGGCACCCTGTCCGGGGTGTACCCTGCCTTGTGCCCTAAGCCTCCTGGGATAGGCTCCAGGTCCCCGCGACCCTGAATACGGAATAAAGTGGTATAAAAGATGAGTGAGAGTAAATGAGTGAGTTTACCCAGCTCTGACTAGCATATACCAACCTCTGGCTAGTTTACCCACCCCTGACTACTGTAGCTTTTACCTACTTCTGTCTATGCTTACCCACCCCTGGCTAGTGCTTACCCACCTTTCGCTAGGCTTTCCCCAGCTCTAACTAGCGTTTACACACCTCTGGCTAGCTTTTACCTACCTCTGGTTAAGCTTTTCTAACATCTGACTAACATTTACCCACCTCTAATTAGCATGTACCTGCCTCTGGTTATCCTCTACCCACCTATGGTTAGTGTTTGCCCACTTCTGGCTAGCTCTTACCCACAGATAGTTGAGACATTCCAGAATTAGAGGACAATTTAGGCACCAGAACATTTAAAAAATCAAACCTTTATTTTATCATTTTATGTTATGTATTGAAAAAAAAAACAAGTAATAAACTGTGAAATAATTTGATTCATCCAGCTAAAACATCAAAGTATACCTTTTATGAGATATTTGTGTGCTCTGCTTGGCACAACTCTGTTACAAATACTCTGGAAAAGTATATTTAAAAATATTGCTTAATAAATCTTTTACCCTTAAGTAGAGAAAGTTGAATTTTCATTTAATTTTAGATAAGAATTGCCTTATATAAATTTAAGCAACTTTTGAAATCTCTCTTTCTTAACTTTTTGGTAAAAAAACATTTATTTTTACGTATTTATTTTTAAATATTTGCTCATACATATTAAATCATGTAATCATTGAAACTTTCAAAACAACAATAGCTCAAACCATCATGAGCTTAGAAAAGCATTTAAGATTATTTTATAAAAGATTTATATGATAACGGTTGAAATTAAAGTAACAGGGTTGCGCATATGAACAGGGTTGAATGGATACATTTCTTTTAACTGTAGATCATGACATAAATGTGACAAAGAACGTTGTCACTTAAATGAACAGCTTGTGCTTTGGCATTGTACTTGCATTTGTAGTTTTCCAAGAAGTCAATATGGACTGCACATTAATTTGCAGGGAGATTTAGCTTCAGGGCTCGTGAGAAAGCACATTGATGCTTGATGTTATAGAAATGGGATCAGAACTTCTGAAGGAAAATGATAAACTTTTCCACCAGATCTTTTTGAGAGCATTCAAATTCTTTTTTCAAAGTGATCTTTGAGGCTGCTCCAGGATCGTTCCTGTGCTCTTTGTCCATAGTGGCCCACTGAAGGTAGGAGGCATGATCGGTGGCTCTATATTGTGAGTATATACTGTAGGTATTATTGCTGCATTCCTCACATTCCCCATACATAAATTGCTTGTTTGTAGTGTCATATGTGATGGCATGTGTCAGGCTCTCCAAATTAGATGTGTCCATGATGGTCATCTGGCGAAGCTTTTTGGCAATAAAGTAACAGGGTTGCTAGGGTTGCAAATCAATGCTAACTTTAGTTTTTTTTTAATTTATTTATTTATTTATTTTTTTTAATAAATCCTAGCTGTGGAATGTAGCATTACTGTCAAGGTCAAGGAGAAACTTAGTTATGTAAATAAAGAAAGAAATCTTTGAAAGTTTTTTGTCTTACTCTGATAATATGAGAGACAGAGTTGCATTGATTACAGTGGCACACTCACTTAAGGTTGAAAAGGTTGGAAAAATAGAAGAGAAAAGCTTGCCAAAGCTGGGTACATGCTAGTCAGATGTTAGTAAATTTTAATCGAGACATTCCAGAATTGGAGGACATTTTCAGTACCAGTTGTGAAATTAAAAAAAATCCATGAGCAAAAAACTAAATCATGCACTTGTTGTGTAAATTCTACTCGCCCTGACAGAAAATATGAATATAGTTGCAGAAAAACTGGTTCCAAGATATTATTTAAAGTATCAAGTAGGCTTCAAGCACCGCAAAAAATGGTGTTGACCAACTTCCTGATGACCAACATCAAGTCTTTGGTCTAGCCATAGTGTTAGCAAGCGGCTTGATGATGTTACTGCCTATGTTTCATGTGACTCAGTTTTTTTTCTCTTACTCTGGCAGGGTAAATGGTGTTTGTAACAGGGTTGCGCGCATGTTGTGGGACACAACTTCAGGGCATAATTACATTTATTTAAAATGTGTTGATCACTAAAACTGTTATAACATTTGCAAGAGACATACTGTATATAAACAAAATAATACCAATTTTTTAATACCAATTTAATACCCCACAAATACCAATACTTATTTTAACTGCTATATTTGAAATGCAAGTTGGTCATCAGGAAGTTGGGACAAGAGAAAAACGCCATTTTAGGGGTGCTTGAAGCCTACTTGATACTTTAAATAATATTTTGGAACCAGTTTTTCTGCAACTATATTCATATTTTCTTTCAGGCCAAAAAGAATTTACACAACAAGTGCATGATTTAGTTTTTTGCTCATGGATTTTTTAAAATTTCACAACTGGTACTGAAAATGTCCTCCAATTCTGGAATGTCTCGGTTAACATTTACTAACATCTGACTAGCATGTACTTAGCTTTGGTTAGCTTTTACCCATCAGCATTGACGCAGCTTTGAAATTTGCTAAAGTTATTCCTAGAACAGTCTCTCAGCAGCTTGGGCTATTCATATTGTTTTGCCAGATCAAACCATAGTGTATTCTATATTTGCTCTGCTTAATCAGCATTTACAGTCTTCACCTGTCTACTATGAACAATCACATCAACTCTCTTGTGTCAGCCAGCTGATCAGTTAAAGTTTGACAACATGGATGGTGATTTTTGAAGCGTGGAAATGGCAATCCTTCTCCTGCTGATGCCAGCAAAAGACCTCGAACACACAGCGAAAAGCCAGAGAACAACAAGAAAAAAATGTGTTGTTAGTATTTTTTTTACAATGTTTTTAGGGCTAGCCAGGTAGTGATGTGATTAATATTCAACTTTATTTCTTGTTGAAATGCATGATGGATTGTTCAGTTCTTTGAATGTTGGCTGTTGTTAGAAAAGCTTCAATACTGTCTTTCAATGTTTCATAATGGTAATTAATGAACTTGTTTATGACTTTCATGCAGTTGAATGGAAAAAAAGGGACATCTCACTG
The DNA here is from genome assembly GCA_028565275.1 of Leiocassis micropogon. NCBI lineage: Eukaryota > Metazoa > Chordata > Actinopteri > Siluriformes > Bagridae > Leiocassis > Leiocassis micropogon. The sequence continues at coordinate 10,421,255 of JAOVVA010000029.1, read as the reverse complement.
GCTAGTGAGCTAGATACTAGCTAGTTAGTAGAGCAAGCTAGCAATGACCCCTTCTTATTTTAAACATAAACAGAGGATCCTAACAAAGAATTTTATAAAGCTGTTTTACTTACTTTAAAATTTACCAGAATCAGTTGAGCAAGTATTTAGCACAATATATGAAGAAAACAAAGGCATTTTAATGCATTTTTTACTCGACAATGAAATACTGTACATATACAATATGTAGATATCAAAAGAATTGTCCATCCTGGATTATAGTGAAATGCCTCAATTATAAAAAATTCAAACCCTATATTTGTAACATTCACACATGCTACAAAACTCAGCTTTATGCGTGTAATACTTCAAGCGAGAGCAGACAATAAGCATGGTGCAAAATGATGACGGTGCTAAAGTTAATGAGATTAATGTTGGGCCAACTTCCTCTCAACAGTCTCAGCTTCAGCTTTAGTCCATGGAGATGTAAGTGCTCAGACAACCCTCGACCTCTTTTCATTTAAGCCAGCAACCCAATTCTCTGGATTACAGCCCCTTTGAGAGCTAAGAGAGAGAGAGAGAGAGAAAGAGAGAAAGAGAAGGGTGGCTCTTTAGCCAGCATTCCCAGTTCAGTACTGTTTATTTTATCAGCAATACTATAGTGCAGTTAGAGCAAGGCCAAATGATGACTAGCGGCCTCAGCATTTCCTTTGCACGGCTCAGGTGATGAATGCACTGAGCCGATCTAGGACACTGGAATGGAAGCGTCATAAATTTTGCACCCGTGTTAAAGCCTGCCTTTTTGCTTGTGTGTATGTGTACGAATGTACGAAAGCATGACTGAGTTTATACAGTATGTATTGGATGTATGGTATGCTGTGTCTTTTTAATTGCAACGCTCCTTTTTCTAGGGTATGAATATTGATCTACTAATAAATCTCCAAGTACATTATATCCTTGGAATTATATTAGATATAAAACTACAGAATATAGTCATTTGTGTCATTACTTTTTGTTTGTGTATGTGTGTGTGCATCTGTGTGTTTGTATAGGGGGTTAAGGATTACAGCTGTTTCATGGTTGTGGGAAGTGGCTCCGCACTACTTCCCATTAGCCATTCCCATGAACCCGAGCTTTGCAGAAGGGCACACTGGGAGGCCACGGCTGAGACTTTCTGCATATCAGCGCTGTGCTACATTGTGACAAATAGCCAACTATTTATCAAGTTACTCTGGATTTGAAAGATGCCAGGAGCCCACTGTGCAAAATTTGATCAGAATCAGAACTCAACATGATGTGTGAGAAATTCACACACTTTACACACTCATAGTACTACTACTTTATCTGAACCATATAAGGAAAAGCACAGCAACAAACGTATGCATTTGGGCAACTGTAACTGTGTTATAGCAGCCAGCAGAACTGTTGTAAAAAAAACAAAAACAGGAATAACTCTCAAAATTTGTTATTTCCTGGCCTGCCTGCTGTCTTTCACTGGCGTGTACTATATAGTCAGTCACAGTTTTAAGCTTAAGAGCACAATCCGATGCTTAAGAATATTTTAAATGCTTCTAAGAAGATTAGGTTGTAATAATAATAATAATAATAATAATAATAATTGCAATCCTGCAATATTTTTAAAATATGATGTGATTATAAATAGCTTGACAAAAATAAATCAAGCTATTCAATCAATAAATCAAGCTAAATAAATAAAAATAAATCATTAGTACTGTAGTAATGTGGTATTAAACATTTTTAGAACTTCCAGGCATTAAAAGTTCAGGAAACTTTCAGAAAACCTTATGCTAATACAAAATTTGTAGAACTTGGTTGAGATTATTTTTTTAAACGAATCACTGAAATGAATAAATGAAACTATTCTGCATTAGGCAGCAAAACTAGAAAGGAGTAAAAAGAAAAGACTGCAGTAATATGCCTGTGACTTACTCAACCTCAAACGCTTCAAAAAATAAATCCTATTGTCTTGTTTTGATGTAGAATTTACTAATTTTTTTTTTTTTTAATGTGCACACACACACACACACACACACACACACACCGGGACTTTTGCATGTACAGAATAACAGAACACAGTTATGACAGTTATGAGAGTAAAATCTCTCTTTATTTCTCTATGTAATCCTCTACTACATTAATGCATTTATCCTAGTGTTTCACTAGCGCTTGGACACCCTCAATGTAGAAAGTTTTCTCAGTATTCCACAGCCATGGTCGGATTACCTGCTTTACATCTGAAACATTGGCCTCCCAAGAGCTCCTTTAGTGGAAATCTCTTCCACAGGGGATGTGGCAATATCTCCCAGCTGAGTTCCTGCAATGTGCAAGTGGTACTTGCGAATGATTGTGTGTACAGATCCCACAAACAGATGTGTCCCTTCCAGCAATCGGCGCCAAGGTATCAGTTGATTCTGATCCAGCATTCCACTTGCTAATTTTTTATGGGAACAACTGCAGTGGGCTCCGAGCCACCTCAGCCGGCATAGTCATTTACATTTAAAAAGTTTGCTAAGAGTCTCATCACCATACTGTGCTTGAAGTCTTCTGTAAAAATCAATCAAATTTAACGCCTCCATTCATGAGAAATTTCATCACATGGTTTTACTTGAATGCCCCTCATAATTACTACAGTACACTATAGTATTTTTCCTATGGGATAGTTTCTTCTGTCAAGGCAAAGGGAGTGAAACATAATGGTCATGGTCTTAAATCTTACTTCGTTGGGAAGTCATTATGCTGCGTAGGAGTAGATCTCACTAAGATTTTTGTGGGACTGTGGACAAGTTCCTCGTCAGAGATCCCCAAGGATATGAGAATAGTAAACATGAATGGTCATCCACTTATTAACCTCCTGACCACCATCTTCTCTGAGCTCCTGTTAGCTAATGGAGCTGACCAAGAACAGGAAATCCCCCAACTAAAAGAACCCAATGGCTATCTAGAGCTGATTTAAGCCAATACTTTTTAGGTCAAATTTAAATCGCTTTTCTGCACATAGGGTATATTTTGACGTTGTGATTTTTTGGGGAATGCAACCTGATTATTCATTGTTAAATTAAACTATGTTTGATATCAATACAGAAAAAGAAACTTAGTGTGTATATATATGTATATATGAGTGGTTCAGTTGTGGTGGGATTGTGATCTGACCTTGTCTGGGCCAATCGGCTCCCGTAGCCAGGTGTGCTTTGTGTTTTTGACTTTCACGAAGACTTTTATGTTGACACTTTGTCCCAGACCTGTCACATGAACCTCATTAACTTTGATTAACTTGTCTATTTAAAGTCAGTGATTTAGTTAAGTCTTGTCATGCATGTGTTTAGTTTGCTGTCCCTCTGTTAGTTTCTCTGTTAATAGTAAGATGTCTTCGTTATAGTTAGTCCATAGTTCCTAGCCATAACCATAATCTTAGTTTTGTTCATGTTCTTGTTTGTATCTTGTGTTTTTTTTATAATGTGTTTACTTCACTTTTGTTCCAAACCACCGTCTGCACTTGTGTCCTGCCTCAACTCCTCCATATGTGACAAATATTCACTCCCTTGTTTTGCTCAGTTGACTGTGGACTGTTAGTTTTCTTTGCAAATGTGAAGCAGTGTTGTTTTCTCAAGAAGATTTCTTAGTGCTTTCAGCTTCCTGTTGGTACGGAGTGCTATTGTTTGGGCGATTGTTGTTGATAATTACAACAGTTATGAGCAAATGCCAGTTGTGCCATATCTTCATAATGCAAAGCAATTTTTTTCATAGGATTTTCATAGCACAGAGCACAGATCTTCCTGTGTTTATTTAGCCAATGAGATAAGGAAACGTTGTAACCTGACTTGTGACGCCTTTTTGGTTTGCTTGAATAATTTCCTGTGTGAAACGAAACCAAACCAATGTGAAAAATAATTCAAGTTGACAAATTAGTCCACTGATACAGGCTAGTGCAAATGAGTTACAGGTTTGTAAATGCTAGTAGATAGAAATAAAATGTCACACCACTTTCAAATCACTGTTTCTAGTTTTTCTGTCACCATCATGAAGTACTGTATATATGAGCTGGAAGATGGGTTGCAGCTCTTGAATGGTGGCTGAGGATCAAACTGACTGAAGAAATCCCACCAAAACCTCTGCTCAGGTGTCAGAAACATGTTTGGACATAGAGAAACATACAGGGCTGCCTCTTTGTTGAAGTATTCTGTCAGTTAAATGACAGACATTGGCACGGTAAAGCACGGCGGTAAAATGAGATCTAAAGCCCAGGTGAGTTGGCAGGTCCACTGAGAAGCTAAAATAAATGTCCATTCACGCTGAGCGAAAGCCCAGGGCAACTGTTCATGTCAATGCCAAACTGGCTAGGCCGCCAACAGGGTGGCGTGACTCAGAGGGAAATGAATTGTGGGTACAGAGTGTTCTTCTTGCCGTACAAGACAACACCAGTGTTAAGGGAGGCAGCTAGCCTCTGGGCATGTGTCCTAACCAGACAAACATGGGCTGTGTGCCTCTAAATGGACATTTTGTGGTAGTTCTTTTGGAAGCCTTAGCCAGAGCACTTTGATTTATGTATGGACGTTGAAATGAAGACTGTTTGATAGTTCCACAGCAGAGGAGTGTGGAAGGACTGACAGAATCTATTCTGACAAGAAAAACATTTACTGGATTTAATGAGCATCGTAAAAATAAATATAATAAGGTAAAAATGTAAATGTACCTGTGCAAATGTAAAGTAATGCCATATGTAGGTGCTGTATTAAAAATGGTCATAAACCTTTTTCCATTTTATTGGGAAGCGAAATAAAATTCACCAAGCAATATACCATAATTTTACATTTATTTAAAGCACTTTATTTTTTTTGTCTCTTTCATGGGATCTATGCCAAAACTGTCATATTGCTTAGTGCTTTTAAGAGTATATGGATCAGACTTTTTGTCTGATGCATTTTTGGAGTGAAATGAGGTCCCTTTACTGTTGAGTGGCCTGAAGACCAAATCAAGAGGCTCTATTTTTTCCAATCTGTTGTACATGGGACATCAAACTAATCGCCAAATGGACAATACAACCACTGCCATTAAGGTTAAACAGGGCAGATCACTAGCACTAAATGGATAGGATCAGGCAATAGTGGGCTTGTAGTCAAAACAAATATACACAACATGCACATTATTATTATTATTATTATTATTATTATTATTATTATTATTATTATTAATGGCACTCCCTTCTGACCTCCAGATCTGTCAGATTCGTCCTGGTGCATAATTTCTATTTGGAGTTCTCATTGTATGCTCCCTGCTGAACATTGGCCTATATGGTGACTGTGGATGGTTACACTTGGTGACAATGGAGATGGTCTTGGACTCAGCTGAAGCAGGCAGTTTTTCTGTGATAGATTGAAATTTCCAGGAACAGTTTTTAATTTTTTTATTTTACCTATGTCTTCAAAAAACGTGGCTTGTTCATCAGGAACAAACTGATAGTTTAGTATAGTCTGTACTTTTGATCTAATTTATTTCCATAATTTTTTTATTCTGTAAAGCTGCCTTGCGACAATGACCATTGTTAAATCCGCTATATATATGTAACATTAAATTAAACTGAATTCATTAAAAAAAAAATTCCATTTCTTTTATTTAATCTACATAATTTAATTTATTTTAAAAAGACTTTTTCACAGTATTGTATATCAAGACTCAACACCACAATCAGTAAGTCAGCATTTGAAGAAGGAAAATAAAATATATTTTTTCATGCTTAAATTATTTATGTTAATGTAAATATGAGATTCCAAATCATAGTGCATGTGCATACACTTTATGTAAAGTTTCACTGTTTTTGAGTTCTTGAATTAAGAAAACTGTACCACATTTGGTTACTGTATAATTTGAATTAGCTATTTTGAATTCTTGTCTTGTTGAATTATTTTTCCATGGATTTTTCTAGGAACATTTTCAGACATTTTCTCCCTAATTTAGTCACCAATTCCTACCCATCATTAGGGCACTCCCCTATCAAGGCTATAACTACGTACCAAGGAGGTCAAAGAGTGTTTCCTCTAAGCTATGTGGTGCCGGCCGACTGCATCTTTCGAACTGCTCATGCACCGCTGGAAGCAGCGTAACACACTCGCAGGATAGCGCTATCTGCTCCTTCCATTTGCGTGAGCTCACAGACTGGGGCCACATCATGGGCCACATACCCTCTATTTTAATAATAGTCCTGTATGTAGTAAGTGCAGTTGACCAACAATTAATACAAATGTTAAATATATTGTGCAGTCATGTTGAAAAGTCACTCAAATGAATGCCCAAAAATCCTCAATGAACTGAAGCAATTTTGAAAAAAGAATGGATTAAAATTCCTCTTTAAAAATGTGAGAGACTGATAAATTCACCCAGGAAACAATTACTTCAGGCTATTGTCGTAAAAGGTGACTCTACAATCTAGGGACCCACTTGCTTGCATGATTTTTTCTTTTTCTTTCTGGTATCATTTCTGTTAAATAAATAATGGCATGGTAAAAAAAGTTATATGTTGTTGTTCATCTGAGGTTGTATTTGCGCAATATTAAGACCTGCTATGATCAGATTATTATATTTTTACACAAAAACACAGAATTAAAAGAAGGGTCACTAACCTTTGGACATGACTACTTAAACCAAGCTACAACCTATTTACTGTTTTTATTAAATCAATTAAAAAAAGTTTTTTTTTTTTTGGTAGAAATACTGTATAACACAGCTACCAAAAATGTTTGCTTCTCTCAAAGAAGTAATTTTAGAGGACTAAAATCTTCAATATTATGAATGTTAATATTCATACATTCATTTTCTATACTGCTTATCATGTGTACAGGGTCACAGGGGGGACTGGAGCCTATCCCAGGGGGCTTAGAGCATGAGGCGGGGTACGCTGTGTACAGGGCGCCAATTCATCACAGGACACACACACTACGGGCAATTAGGGAATGCCAATTAGCCTAATTTGCATAACTTAGGACTGTGGGAGGAAACAGGAGAACCTGGAGGAAACCCATCATGCACAGGGAGAACATGCAAACTCCATGCGCACAAACCCGAGGCGGGAATCAAACCCAGATCTTGGAGGTGCAAGGAGAAAGTGCTTACCACTAATCCACTGTGCCACCTCACTTAATATACAGTATAAATAAAAAAAAATCTAATCTTTCTTATGATAAGCCTTTAAATAAACTTCCTTCCAAGTTTAAGTTCAATGTAATGATCCTGCAAGAAATCCAACAAATCAGCTCTGAGCAAATTTAAAAAAGAATAGATTTTTAGCAATCCAATTCTGCTAGCAAGATTTTTTCTTTGACACTCCATGTTTATTTTAGCATTTTTTTAAATGACCTCAATTAAATAAAAAAAAAAATTAAACTCTAATCAAGCAATAGATATACAATGAAACAAGAAATTAAATTTTTTTCTATTGAAACAGATCTAGTCCAATATAATCTCATGTATTTGAAAAAGATTATAATTTTTATCACTCTAATTAAACACTGATATACATCAGTTACACAGTCATGCCTAGTACCATTTGAGTCCTTTATTTTCTATAGACACAACAGTTTTACCCTCCAAGTGCATCTGTGTTTAATAAAGTATTCATTAGACTCTAATTAGGATCTAAGAGCAATAAAAAAAAAAAAAATAAACTCTAGGTGTTTTGACTGGCAGCAATTTACAGATGTTTACAACGTTTGGCCACATAACCATATGGATTTGGTTTCCTACTTATACATTACATCATCCAATACTGCTTGATCATTACACCCAGCAACCTCATGTTGACTGTGTGCATGCATGAGCTGCATGTTTCTAATACATATAATAAAATATTTTACTATTTTTTCCCTCCTTGCGTTTATATCTCCTCAATGAGGTCTTCCTTTGATGAATGACCTATGTGCAGGGGTAATAAAAGGTGACACCTAGTCTTTGATTACCACCAATTCTCTCACCTACAGAGCTTCAGCATCCCTGATGGGATGCCACCTTTCTGATTATAATTCACTTAATGTCCTTGAATTAAAACCAAATGTGATAGAAGTATCAGGCGCTTAATTAAAGCAGGTTGTATGGATTTTTACATAGCAATGGGTATGTTTTGTATGCCTTTTATATGCATTAAACTTATATAAGCATATATGCACGCATACTAGCATTAAACAAATACTAGACAGTATATAATTCTATAAAAATTAAAAGTTGGCATTAAGTTTTTGTGATAGTTGTGATAGTTGACATACTTTTATAATGTGATGAAATAAAAAGCAATTCAGGATTCAGAATAAACACTACACTGTCCAGATATTTCTGGATCTTTCTAAAAAAATACTTCCAGAAACCACAGATGGTGCTTTGACAAAAAAAGAGAAAGAAGAAGAAGAAGCATGAAACAGCTGACTTCAATGAACTCAAAAATAAAAGTAAAGTTTGGTAGCAGCTTGATTCTCCCCTCCCAAGCCCACTCTTATGGGGTGCAAATGAACAGTGTTCACCGGGGAGATGAAATACCTACTGATCAGCACAGTGTCACTGCTGGGGCTATGTCAAGATGTCACAACTCCTGCGACTGGAGGAAGCTTCAGACCTCTCATTGGCGTAATTGTGCACCTGCTAGCGCTTTTGACACCATTACTGAATGTCAATTAAACGTGTTACTGTAGTCAAGGTGCAGCTGAGGAGCTTCTGATGTGTTTCTTTCTACAGACACCTCTTCGACGTGGGTTTGTGAAGTACGCTCCAAATGGAGGAAGCTGCAACGAAACGAAAAATCAAACAATGATTATTACAATCTAAACTCATGTGAAAGTTTGAATTTGAACTAGTCAGGACAATATGGTTGGATTTTTTCCCCCATGAATAAAGTTGTAAGACATAAAGTCACAACTATGTCGTAACATAACTATGTCTAACTTTTTGTGGTTTGTGCTTCAAATCACACTTAATATGTTCCAGTCTACTGAACCAATAAATTCACTCTCTCTATATTGTTCACATAGTAGATGTTTCTAAATGGTAGAGTACTCAATTCTGCTCTCTCTCTCTCGCTCTCTCTCACTCTCCTAGTCAGGTTTGTAGTGGAATGTAGATCCTATCGTAGGACCACTGGGCATGAGGTTGACACTCATTGATAACTATGGACAATTTAATATAGCCTACTATATTGTATCAATCTACTTTAAGAGTGGGGAAGAAACCAGCAAACCCAGGGGAAACTCACACAATCATGGCGTATACTTTTGACAAGACCTATTTCAGGGAAGTACGTTATGAAAATGTTGTCACCCATCCTTGGAAAATGTTACTCCCATGTCTCAGACATGGCAAATGGTGTCATGGTGGCTGGGTGGTTAGAGCAGTTGCTTTGCACCTCCACGGTTGGGGGTACAAAACTTAGATCTGGTTTGGGTGTGTGGAGCTCACATGTTCACCCTGTGCTTGCTGGGTTTCCTCTGGTTGGTCTGGTTTCCTCCCACAGTCCAAAAAACTTTCGATAATTCAATATTTCTACCCACAGTGATACTAGTTCAAGACTACATTTAAAAAATGTTTAAAATGTAGTGGTTTTCTACTTTCAAACTCCTTTTTTATCATTATTGTATGCTGTCACTTTATATTTATCATGAAGCATTTACTCAGAAAATAACACAACATTAGGCTCAGAAGCTTCTGTCTCCAGTCCATCATGTTTCCAAATTTAGCCATTGTTGCTATATTAATTTACAGCTGTCTTTCATGGTTCATTTAGGAATTTACTGGTGTACAGTACTTAACTATAATTTGAAAAACAATAAAACATTACATTATGATTACTGTTTATATTATTTTACTGGTTGTTACAATTTGCCAGGTGATGTTTTAATTTTTTTACTCATTTCTTTAACATTGAAATGTGTCTGAATGGCCCTAGCTCATGAGCAGATTTGGTTTTTCATCATATTTTAGTTTTCTTAATACATGTCAAACAGTTAAAAAGTGATTTACCAGATTAATCAAATGTCAAGTTTATCTCATTGTGAACGCTGCTGTTTTGGTTCCTCCATCCTCATAAAATAACTGCCTCACTGGACTGCATTTTAGATGATAAAATAATGATTTTCAGACACTGTGTTCTGAACACCATTTAGCAAGGCACATGACTTGCATAATGACCTCAAAATGAATTGCAATCAAGCAGGAGTTATTTTTCTGCTGTGGATATTGTTATTAGAATTGATAATTAAATAGGGAACCACTGGTAGAAAAGGCATTTTAGTTGCTGACATAGTGGTGGCTGAAGAGTCATGCTAATTAACTGAAAAACTAGAGGAAATACTGGGTATCATCTCCAGACCTAAACCCAATGGACAATGGTGAAGTAGCAGTCAAGAAACCATGATCTTCGGGAAGCAATCAAGCAGCCATGGGTTGAGCAAGTGACACCAGATTACTGCAGACATCTTTCTGACTCTGTGCCCAGCTGGATTCAGAAGCTTTTGAAGAGTAAAAGGACTTCATCACTAAGCACTAAGCAATATAATGGAAGAGGGAGTGCTGTTGTGCTGGATTTAACCAGTTATTTTGCTCTACCAACACATATCCAACACATATCCTAACTTACTAACTAATCTTGACTAGCGGAGCTGGCAACCAACAGTTAGTGACCGATAGTTTGTGTAATTATCAAGGGTGAAAGTAGTTTTAAATTCTTTAGTACTATGTAGCCAAAAGGCAAAGATAACAAACATGGAGGTGGCGGGCAGTCTTGTAAATCCTGTTAGTTCCTGTTTATATTTTCCTTTTCTCTTTTATATTTCTACTTATTAACTCTTTAATATCTGCTCTGTTAAGTTCTGGGTTCCAGGGTTGAATCCCAAATAGCGTTAAATGGAAAGCTAGTGCACTAGGGAGTACACTCATTTGTTCCACACACCAAGTAAGGGCCTTGATTAGGAGTTACAGAGGGATTTGTGTTTGAAGCTAGTTAGCTTTCCAGCTTGGCTTAGGTGTGAATAAAACAACACGGAGGCAATTTGAAATCTAAGTAAACGAATTGTTGTTTGAAATAACATAACATTATTAGATGTGTTTTCTTGCTAAAGTGCATCCATGACTCGTTGCAATGTGTATTTTGGCAGGTAGCTGCTCTCTTCTCAGTACTGCGTTCTGTACAGACCCATGCTGCTACCGACAGTTAGTGTAAGTAACAATGTTAGAACATCTGGGACATCGAGTAATACATATAGTTAAACATCTCAGTGGTGTTACCTTCTATGATCACCACGCATGAAATAACTCTCCACCAATCAGATTGCTTGGTCGGAAGTTTCATAATAATTATTAATTGTTGTATTGCAATTTTATTGCAAAAAATAACTATAAATTAATGATGTCATTAAAATGTCTGTGAACTTAATTTTTGTCTCAATATTTTTGCCCAACACTTTACATTCCATGTAAACATTATAATCACTTCCTATTTCCCCTAACAAGTTGGCCTGTTAGCTTATATTAGCGTACTTTCACTCAACCCTTAGCACACCGAGATGGTACTCTCCATCTACAGTATAGGCAGAATAGAAATAGAAATAGAAAACTATATTATTTTGCTGACACGTTGTGGATAAAGAACGTCACCACTGTGAACTGCTCCTTTTCCTCAGCCTGCTCTTTTACCTCTTTGCAAGCCGCTTTGGACCTGAGAACCAAATATCTACAAAGATTAGCTACATTTTTAAAGCCATAGCTTATTAAAAATTATTTACAGAGAAAATGATGAACCTAAACTGTATATAACACAAACAGAGTGCTGTTTACCAAACAACAGCTAGCTGGCTAATTCACCATATGTTAGCTGCATGAGCTAGCTTCATACTGTAAGCTGTGTAGTTGTTATAATATTGATGATTGTGTTAATACACAATTCTGAATTAAAATTTGGCCAAAACAAAGCACCTTAGTGGGTCCATAAAAAAGCTGCCTCCTTAGGAAGTTGTCCTCCAAGTGGAACGCACTGTAAGCATTTGTTTTTGCTAATGTGGATGAAATGAAAGTTTAAAACTACTGTATAATGCTGACTCAGAAGAAGCATTTCTTCATTAAAGGTTTAGTTAAGGTGAGCACTGGACGAGTGTTTGGAACAGGGCCTGATCACAGAGAGTGTTTTGTGTTCTCTGAGTGTTCTTATTTCACCTTCTCTGACTGAACACTAGCACTTAAGCTCCATTTATGTCTCTCTCCCTCTCTCTCTGTCAGACACACACCCGCCATCTATCACACATGCTGCGTCTTCTTTTCACTGCCTCTCACGTTTTTGCATCCTTCCTCTTGAGTGTTTGTCTGGATGCATTCTCTCTCTCTTTCTGTGTGTGTTTGTGTGTTCCTCATTTCCCCCGTTCTCAACCCTATGTCGATTTGTGGGCATAAATATCACATGAGACGTGCTATTCATTATTAAACTTGCAAAAGTATGGAGAAAAAGGATTTTTTTTTTAGACAGAGACAGTGGAAAGGAAGTTGATGTTATTAAATGTGTTCTTTGGCTCTTTTAAGAAATGTCACTATGACACTAGCATTTTTCTTTTTCTCATACTTAATTAATTACTTAGCGTTGAGGACATTTTCGCTGCATAATGCAAGCACAGACTGTGCTCATCTCTCTCAATCTTGCTTGCACACAAACACACACACACACACACACACACACACACACACCCTTGTCCTGTGTCTTTGCCTCACACAACACCTTGACCCAATAAACCATATTATTTGGGCTCCCCATGGTTCAGGTAAGGACTACAGAGGCAAAGTCATGGTTGTGTCTCCCGCTAATGGTGTTAACATTGTGTGGGCAATAAATAACAAGAATGAATAGGCACATAAAAAGAATTAATGAAACGCATACGGAAATGGAGCAGCGAGATGCATGGCTACAGAGAGTGGCGACAAATGACTGGGGGTGTTCAGGGTAACGGTGCAGCCATTACTCTATATGGCGAGCTGCTCCAGCTAAAACACCTGTGTTTCTCTCTCAAATGCTCACTCTAATTAGCCCATCCAGACCCAAAGGATTCCCCACACCATACCTGGCTTGGCTGTTTGATGCTCTCCCTAGCTTCTCCTCCCTCCCCAAACACACTTCTCTTTTCCTATCTGACTTTCTATTCCCGGAATGCAGGTCATGTGATCCAGGTAAGTGTTGAGTCAGATTCCCGGAATACCTGCTAATTCTTAGCTCCAGGTTAACCATGGCTCTCTCCTAAAACCCCTCAGCACACCAAACACACCTCCTGCTGACAACATTATTGACCCAAAAGCCACCTTAGAGATGTGTTCCCGGCGTTGGCTTAGTCCTGTGTGGGCTGTTCGGCGAAGGAGCCAATAGGAGAGGTAGGCAAAGGGAGAAAAAGGTCGATGTGATTGGGTTACTGCTCTCCTGTGGCAGGATTGATCTCTTCCTGTGGCCTCTGGGTGAGCGATTGTGGAATTGATGCTATGAAAACGGCCAAGAATAAAGATCACAGAGGGGGCTGTGGAAAAGAAGTCAAGGAGGCTTCACAGAAAAGAAGTTGAGAAGGCATTATAGGAAAAAAAAAAAACCCACCACCAACAACAACAACACAAGAGCATCAGTGGATGTTTGCTGGGTGGGAGAGTAGAACTGTATGAAGTCTTTGATCATGCAAGCTATTCAGATCAGATCAATGTAGTGGATTTTCTAGGTGTAAGTGGAAATGGATTTAAAATTAATACATGGATGCATATATCACATGTTCATATGAATTCCATATGATAGAATGAGTTACGTCCTGTAGCTACTGTGTACATTAAATGTGTCTATTAAACTGGAGTCATCTCTGACACACAGTGCTCAGTCAAAAAAAAAAAAAGAAGAGTAACCACTTAGATTTCAGATAGTTAAATACTTATGAACCTTTACCTACCTGGCTACATGTCATTTAACCCTATCTGATTTAGTAATTGTCTAATGTCCAACACGCTGTTAAAACCTGTAAGAATAATGGTCAGCTGTAAACCTATTGGAAAAAATGTGGTTGGAAAAAAAAATGACTGTGATTGGAGATTGCTTAAATGTTTGGTGAAGTTGCATCATTAAACTAACCAGAAGAAACCACAGCTATCTTTAATAGTAAAAGTAAGAGAATTTCTACATGTATGAGAAGGCAGAGGGGACAAAACAGCTGTGTGGCAATAAGAAAACCACTTGTTAGTGAGGTAACTTGGGTGAAAAAGGCAACATTTTATTAGAAAGCATAAGGAATGGACTTTGAAGCAATATAAAAAGGGTAATGTGGACTGATGAGCCCAGATTAATAAAATAAAGTCACTTGACTACCTGAATGCACTGAAAGACCACGGTATCCCACTAATTATTTTTTCTTCTCTGATGGCACGGGCATATTCCAGGACAACAATGCCAAGCTTTATCAAGCTCAAATTGTAAAAGAGTTGTTCTGGGAGCCTATGGAATCATTTTCACACATGAATTGGCCACCATTTAAAAATCATTGGAATGTTCTTAGGAAAGACTACAGATTGGTATGTTTCTCTAATTTAAGATAAATTAGAGTAAAAATAAAATAAAATAAAGCCGCTCTGCACAGAATTAAGTGCTCTGATGTTGCATAAAGTTGTTGAACCAGTAGTGCCATGGTGAATGGGTGCCATAATCAAAGCTAAAGGCGGCTGCGTATTGTATCATTACAAGGCCTGAATGCATGCTATATAAAGCTGTGAGATTCCAGTAAATCAGTTAATATAGATTTTGACAAGTACTGCAGTTTTTGACTGTTTATTTTCTATTATTAGTCAACCGGCAAAATCTCAAAATCAAAATCTTACTCTTAAGCACCGCTCTTAACATTCGGTCCAGGACTTATAGTGACTTTAGGAAAACGGTGGTGCTACAGACATACTTGATCTCAGCTTTTTGCACCTCTTTGCAAGGCAAGTCCTCTTTGACACCCACAATCTTTATTAAAAAAGCTTCATGGATTACGGTGAAATTAATATCTTCCTGTCTGCCTCTGTGCTCATTTCCTCCTCCAATAGAGAACTAGGCCTTCAAATGAAAACTATTTTAATGTCAGCAATACGGAAGGTAGTGGAAAATTATATATGAAACTTTATGACATATTCATATTATAAATCCATTCTATCTTTGCCTTTTTAATATACTTCAATTCTTCATTAAAGTAAGACCAAGATGAACTGTCAAAACTAGACAACCATTTTATACTGGACCAATAATTCTGCTAGTAAAAATACACACATACACAATGTATATTCAAAGAATATATATATATATATATATATATATATATATATATATACAGTAGCATAGAGGTGGTTCGATTCCCGCCTCAGGTCTGTGGGTGGAGTTTGCAGGTACATCGGTTTTCTCCCACAGTCCAAAGACTTTAGGCTAATACACACACACACACACACACACAAATGTACAGTATATACTGTTGTTTTAGTACAAACTTTGCCATTTTTATTTATTTATTTTTTTACTTAGAGTGTATCTATGTTTACAGAGGAATTTATGGTCAAATTATTGACTGCAAGGTGTCCAGCTCCTGTGGTTAAAAAAAAAAAAAACGCCCAAATCATCACCCATCCACCACCTTGCTTGACAGTATGAGAGCATGAGCTGTTTCTGCTAAAATGCTGTTTTTGGCAAACCTGGTGCTGGGCATTACGGCCAAACAACTCCACTTTGGTCTATCCATAGGACATTGTTCCAGAAGCCTTGTAGTTTGTTCAGATGCAGTTTTGCAAACCTGAGACATACTTTATGTTCTTTTTAAACAGAAAGGCTTTTTTTTCTATCAGCTCTTCCAAACAAACTGTATTTGTTCAGTCTTCTTCTAATTGTACTGTAATGGCCTTTAACATGCTCAGTGAGGTGGTGTGTGTGTGTGTGTGTGTGTGTGTGTGTGTGTGTGTGTGTGTGTGTAAAAATAGATATTTGATATTAAATTTTGGTCACAACACAGTATGGTATTGTATATAAAACTGCATCACCACTGAATTCTTTAATCTGACTGGTTAGGACAATTTGATTAATTGCATCTCTGAGTCTAGTGCAGGCTAATTTTACATTACTGCATTCATTCTAATACGTTATCTTATCTTCTGTATAGTAAAAGCTCATTTACAGGAAGTTGTATGAGCATTGCTTGTTATTTAACAAACAAAAAAAGTGTCAAGACTTTATAAACAGTAGTGAGCTTTCAGCCATGGGATAGCCTACAGGACAGATGATGCAACACGTCTATGAAATTAAATATAACTATAAATAACTATTAGAGTAACTTCGGAACTTCTTGTAGGTCTAAAGTTGATTCTGCCCTTCGTGCTGATCTGCAGCACACCACCCTATCATTGATTATACACCACACCATGTTTTATTCCATATTTAACAACAGCATTAACTGATACTTATAGAGTCAACGAATAGCAAGCACAAATCCACAAATACAGTATAAACACACACATATACAATCAATAGCTGCAGAGTACAACCAAAGGTCGATCCACTCAGAAGCACTGCCTGGAATTTCTGCTGCATTTTATAGTCTTCAAATGTAATGCAACAGGATTTAATGATAAAGCTCCACAATGCAGTCTTTCTCATCCTTTCTTATTCTCCCTTGGTCTCCTACACAGATATATACAGTCATGTCGAATATCCCCTCTTTTTGACAATCAATCCTTTTAATTCCATTTATTTTTGTGTAAAAACAAAACAAAAACAAAAAATCACCTGATCATAGTGGATCTTAGTATTAGACAAATACAACCTCAGACTGATAACATACTGTATAACATATAACTTTCTAACAGTGCCATTATTTATTTAACAAAAATAAATCCAAATAGAAGAGAAAATGGATTTAAGAGGGTAAGTTGCAACCAAGTGCTGTTAATCATCAGCCCTTGATTAATTAATCATCAGCAGGTGTTTAGAACTTTATAAAAGTAGAAGTTTTGGCAGTTTGCTGGTCTGGAGCATTCAGATTTGTGTTAACACAATGCTAAGAGGTATACTGTACTGTATGCAATGGTCTTACAGAAGCAATTACTGCTGTACATCAATTGTTAAAGGGTATAAAACCATTACTAAACAAGTTGAAATTCAACGTTCTACAGTGAAAAAGATCATTCAGCAAAAGCATTCAAGACTGTTGCCGATCTTCACCGCAAGGTCAGATTGTGCAATGCTCAAAAATATATACAAAAAAAAACAGAGAGCTACATTGCAGACCCTACAGGCCACACTGAGCATGTTAAATGTTCAAGTCCATGACAGCACAATTAGAAGAAGACTGAATAAGTTCAGTTTGTTTGGAAGGGTTGCCAAGAAAAATGATCTGTCACAGAAACATGCAAAACTGCATCTTAACAAAGCACAAGGCTTCTGGAACAATGTCCTACGGACAAATGGCCCTAATGCCCAGTGCCATGTTTGGTGAAAAATAAGCAACATTTCAGGTGAAACACCTCATACCCACTGTTGGTGGAGGGGTAATGCTTTGGACTTGTTTTGCATCCACTTATCATAAAGTCACACAGGAAATGATTACTTCAAGTAATTGCTGCTAAAGGTGGAAGCTTTTGAATCATGGGGTACTTACAGTAATATTGCCCACATGATGGTTGTTAATTATATTGTATTGTACTTTTTATTTATTTATTTATTCCAGTCATCACTGTAAGCTTCTGTCACCAAAACAAATTCCTTCTTTTTAGCTTTAAATAAATAATGGCACAGTGAAAAATGTTATATGCTGTTGTTCATCAAAGGTTATATTTGCCAAATACTAAGACCCACTATGATCAGATTATTTTTTATGTTTTTACACAAAAACACAGAATTAAAAGATGGGAAACTAACTTTTGAACATAACTGTACACTTACTAAACAAACATAAACCCTTATTTTTGAGAAGTTCTATATACAATTAATTGTGGCAAGCAGTTACATACAGGATGGATGAACAAGAACACCAGTAAAACATAATACAAATCAAATAAGAAAGTGAATATTAAAGAAATATCAAAAATAATGCTCAGCCCCCTCCCAAAATATGTGGGAGGTCAAGTATGTATGTTTAAACTTATCTAACCTCAGCTACTCTGCAAACAAATAAACTAGAGTTATAACAGGACCACAGTCAGTATGCTTACTAAGGATTTTTCTTTCATATCACATTTTGCTCCCACCCCACTCAGTCTTTCCCGTACCCCTCTGCAAGTACATCTCTTCATGTACAGCATCTTCTAGAGGATTTCCTGGCTCATTCAAAGTCATCCTTTTCCAAAGCCGTAGCTCTATCAGTCTGCAGTGGGAAGACTGATTTCTCGCTCTTCAGCTGCTGACAGAAGTAGGCTACACTACGGCGGGGCCTGGGCCCAATCACAGCCGATATGCATAGGAATATTGGTGGCAGGGGCGGGATAATGAAGTTCCCAGATTGCAGCCTGGAAGGATATCCTCCGGTGTGTGCTGTGATTTATTTCCTCTGTCAAGAGCCAGGACAGCCAGGACTTGTCCTTCCCCATGGTCCCCAGCACCAGCTAAGCGCAAAGAAGAGAGGTACCAGGGCTGGGCATAAAACATGGAGCGCCCTACATTCTTACACACTTGGAAGAAATGGAGCTGCTTGCAGGAAGGTGTTTAAGTGCGCATTGACTGGGGGTTTTAGAGAATCTAAAGTGGAAAAACATTATTTGCTAACTGTGATATCTGTAGGTGATTTGCAATATTTACATTATTATTTCTAGGATTATGTTTTCTCAAAACCTCTACTTAAAATGAAAATAAGTGGATTAAATAAGTTTGCATTTATATCAGTAGAGTTTATTTTCTGTCTGAGAAATGTTCATTGTTGACCTCTCTGGCTGTGTCAGGCTAGTCCATCATGATCAGGTGTGAGGTATGTGATCCATGTCTTTGTCTCCCAGGCTGCAAGGGTCACATTACATCTTTGTCAAGCTTGACCTTGAACAAAAAAAAGCCAAATTAGTGCAATAAAATTTATAATGACACACTAAATGTGCCGGAGGTTGACTTTACATCAACTAAGTTGAATGATGAAATTGGTGAAACAGTCTAATTAGTGTATTAAGCTGTGTGATTTTGGCACAGGTACAACTAATGATGTTTCGCTCATGTTTGGCCTGTTTTGAAAGTCTTTTTAGTTTGAAATATTCTTCTGTTCAGAGAATATTTCAGTGTCATACACAATGATTTATTTATAACAGCTCTGTTGAATCCTTGAATCTAATGAATTAGAAAGGGCAGATAAATTTTTCAGAACAGCAGCTCTGACAGAAGTTCTGGCTACAATAGACTGTATATAGCATTAATGCATGATTTACACTGTATTTAAAACATTATGTTGTAGTATGTTCTAATGTCTTGTGAAATTGTCGATAATAGGCGCAGTCTCCAGTCTCAGTTGTTTTTAAATGTATGTAAAGTTTTCTGTAGCTACTAGTTATTAGTATAGTGGCCTTGCTTCTCTGGGGTAAAGGGTTCGAGTCCCATCTTGGGTGTTGGGTCTATGCCTGTGGAGTTTGCAGTGGAGTTTTCCCAGTACTTGCTGGCTTTCCTCCTACAGTCCAAAGACATGCAGTGTAAGCTAAATGTGCGAAGTAGTGTGTGAATGTGTTCCAGGACTGGTTGAAGGAAGAGGGTTAAATGAAGGGATGAAGATACCTCAAATTGTTCCATAAAAAAGATGGAAATCAGTGGAAGGTAAAGAGCCATCAACACCAACAAGAATAGTGCCTATGGATAAGTAGCAGTAATAATTATAATAATGCTAAAGTTTTCTAACATACTGTATGAAAGTCAGTGAAGTATGTGGTTTCTTGGTAATATAAAAAGCTGAATTTCTGCCTTTCTATCACAAGTAATGAAAGCAACTGACTTGTTTTACAGATGTTCTACAACCATAAATGGTTAAAATGTGTGACATATTAATTAAATAGTAAGCAAACTGCTGATGTATAAGAGGGATAAAACACTTTAGAACAACCTGTTACACTCATTGAGTATTATAAATGCCCTATTGTGTTTTATCCCTTCAATCAATGTACAGTACACTAACTCCCTTAAATATTACAGTAACATTTGAATTACAAACTTTCGAAAACGCAAACATGCGTTTGTAGAGTTACTGTAGATCACATGCCCGGGGTCCTCTGCATCCTCTGCAAGTGCAGTACAAGCCCAATATGTTTGATAGAGCTTGTACTGCTAAGAAGCGCCAAGCAATAACAATGGAGACTAAAGTAAAAATAATTGAGAGAATATAGCGAGGTGAAAAGATGGTAGACACTGAACACAAAGAACACTGTACTGCAATATACTGTGTATAGTCATTATGTTAGTATCCAAGTACCTAGACAATGTTTGTTGGACTTACAAACAAATTGGACTTACGAACAAGCTCTCAGAATGGAACTTTTTCTTACTTGTTTATATGTAGGGGACTCACTGTAATGACTATTTATTTTCTTAACTCTCAAAGACCTCATAACAGATTCATTTCAAAGACTGACTTGGTAGCAATTATATAGTAACTCCAAGTTACTGCCCTAGAACAAGGGCCAAATCAAGCCTGACAAGTGCCGAGTTAATGTTCTCTGCCACATTTACTGCACCTTTCTGATTCATTAAAAATACACAGTTACACACAGTTAATGCGGGATGTTTAGTCTCCACAAAGCTTGTCTCACTGCTTATAAAATTTTAATCTCAGCCTGGACGCTGCTGTGTTTTTAACGTGATTGTTTTCATAAGACAATTTGGGAATTCATATTGAAAGTATAACAGTTTTCTCACTTCTTTGGATTGGCAATCTCCAACTTTCATTAGAACGTGTTAACAAGCACCCTGGCAAGCTGCTAAAGGATAATCAGACAGCAATTGACTTTGTAGCCTCTGTCATTGTGTAAAGGTTTTAATAAAAAAAGAAGTGTGGTTTTATAACAATGATGTGGCTTGGCAGTGCACAAAGGGATGGTCTGGTGCATTTGTCTTCATTGCTGAACAAGCGCTTGCTAGACTACAGTAGCTGATCATGTGCAGTCCTGTGTGTGTGTGTGTGTGTGTGTGTGTGTGTGTTTTATTTTGGGGTATATGTATACAGTACAATGGTAGTTGTGCAGAGATAAATAATGAATCGAGACTATACAGTAAGTGCCAACCTCATACAATATATAATAATTATACTAAGTGAGATTTATTTTTATTGAATTTATATAAACCAAGTCATACAATTGCTAAACAATGTTCTAACCTTTGCTCTTTCTAACTTTTTAATACTAGTTGGCATAAGGAAACTATTATAAATGATTGTATACTGTATACATAGATCATTAGTTTACTTACCTACATGAACACTCCCACACTGCTGATCTCAGATGATAACAGGTCCAGATCAGTCTCCTTGGTAGAAGCTGTGAGGGGGCGTGTGTGTCAGTTTGACTCTGCTAATGAATATCTCACACTCCTGAATCCCTCTGGCTTGCTCCTTCACTCCTCTCCTTTCCTTTTCTCTCCTCTCCTCTGCTCTTGTCTGCAGTCCTTGAGGCACTACCCATCCCCTCTCAAAACCCTTAGCCAACACCATCATCAGCAACATGACCTCATGGCTTCCAATGTAGCCTGCAGTGCGTGTCATTTCAGCTTCGGAAAGGAGCGGGCAGTAAGAAGCTTTGTGTCAGGCACCGGTGAAGGGTAAATAGATTAATAGAACTTAATGAGAGGAATGGTGGCTGTTTGGTCAATAACAACCGTTCTCGCTGCAAGTCATCCTTCAAAGCCGCCTTTAGTCCCTCCTTTAGTAAGATGCCTGCAACTTACCATCCTGTAACCCTGTATTGAGGCATTATTAATTGCCTGAAGCTGAATTCAAATTAATTACACATACAGGAGCATCAGAGGATATGCTTGATCTGAAATATAGTCATGTATTTGTCAAGCCAGCTTCTTGGTTGGTTTTGGCCACCACCTTGTTATTGTTGGACCTTTTTGGTGGCACCTATGGTACTCGACACTTTAGGGACATGTCAGGTGCTGGTGTGAGGAGTTGCGTTCCAGGGACTGGGCACCAGGCTCACAGCACGCATCTGTCCCAGTTGGTCCATGTCCTCAGTGACCGCCAAGCCAGCAGCTGTTCAATTAGGTCACTCATGTGTGGATGCTGCAGAGGAGGTTCAGAACAGTTCAGCTGGTAAAACCAAATGCCTATACAGTGAGAAACTACTATTACTTTTGGGTGGCATTCTTTCAGGGTTATATTATAATTACATTACAGTTTCAGAATGTAGTGCAATTATGTAGATAATTACCCATCTTTCACAAAGTACTTCAATAAGTACCAATTTTACAGTAATTGTCTTGATACCTAGGTGCATTACTAATGATCAATGTTTAATTGTGTTACTGCCATTTGAGCACGAACTAATTTCTCCTTTTTATCATATCATTGTCACATTATTTTTATACTTAATCCTCATCCTTCCATTTTATTTCTTCTTTTCGATCTATTGCTCACACTCGCAGTAATATATATTTTTTCTCTATTTCCATGTCCTTCTTAAATGACAAAATGACATAGGTTATAATTTTGGAGAATGTTGTGGATTGGTTGTGTCCTTGGTAATTGGAGGGGATCCATGTCCCATCCACATGCAATACCCATTTCACCCCAATCTCTTGGTTTTCCCACATTAGGGCACCTGCACCACAAGGAAAGACAGGCAGGGATGTCATTATGACTCTCGGTGTATTTTGCCCAGAAGCTTGAGCAGACAGCATGGCTGCCCAAGCCTCCCCCACCCTGGTTGCTGTCCTCCTAAAGGACTGTCTACCAGCTGTCAAGGGAGAATCAGCGATTTAGGTTGGGGAGGTGTGGAGGGTAGTATGTTGGTGGAGGGAAGTGGTCTGTCAAGCAAAGCGTGTGCGTATGTATCTGTGCATTTACCAACTATGTTAGCATGAATGAGGGAGTAAATATGATGAGTGGGTGTTGGGCCTCTGACAGTGAAAGATTGCATGGATTTGGTTAAAGCCTTTCCCCAAAGTCTCTTTCAGAAGCATAGACTCGGTTGCCTTTGCTGTGTCTCAACCATACCGGGTGGAGCCGCTGCAGGTCACAACCCTGTCCACCAACGGCACTAAACTCATGGGCTGGGGTTTCCGTTGATGTGGCCCGGACATCCAAGGACAGCCGGCTAATTACACCTTCTGTCTAAGCGTGAAGCATTCCTGAGGTCTGGGCTTGTACCACTGCTCCACCCCTCTCTAACTCCATCCATCCACCCATACATCCCCACCCAGCCTTCCTTTGCTGAGCTTCCCCCAGCCAGCAACCCCCTTCTCTTAGATGGCCGCTAATTGGCACGTTCCCCTGCCAGTGTGGGTGCCGGGAATGTCAGCGTGCCACATGTCCCAGGCGCGGGGACAGGCAAGCAAAGAGCGTCTGCCTTTTGTTAGCGGGAGAGCCTGTCTGTGATGGGTAAGCGTGCATCTCTGCACAGGCTTGCCTTCCCCCAATCAAAAGATGTGCAAGATCAGCCCGGCAATGTTGAAACCATGGAATGATAATTCTTGTAGAGCTGCTGCCACATTTTCCATAAAGGAAAGTAAAGCCATTCGAAACCATTCATACATCTATGATAGAATACGACAATATGACCAAAGGAAAAGGAACCCATGCCCACCCATTTTACCATCATAGCCCAACATCAAACATGCACTCTTCCATGTCTGCTGTGTTTATTTTTCATGAATCACATGATCTTAACTGGAGCCTGCAGCACTGCTCTCTACAGATATTTAGTATATTTTTCCTGGCATTCATGAGAATTTAACAATAATGCACTCCATAACAATAGAATTACAACACACATACTAATGGGAGGGATTATTTATGCAATTTCTAAAAAAATCCCCCATCCATTAATAACATTAAATTGAGGAATAATTAATTTAGGGCCAATAGTTTTGAATGGACACTTCAGCATTGGCTTGCCAGGCAGATAAATAACTGCCTTGTTAAAGTTTTTGCTCTGTTTTTATGGTGGTGAGTTTTATGTTTTTGTGTGTTTTTATGGGCCTCTCACTCCTCTCTTTATTGACTGCTCCTGCCATCTGGAATGTTCCAGCTGTGAAGCTTTATGTTAAAGACCTTTTGTCAGTGCCTCTCAAGAGCTAATGTTCTCCAGACTAGTACCCATGGAACACACACACACACACACACATACAGAAATGTTAAATAAACGTTTGTGAAGGTGATGCAGAGCAAACAGGTTTACACACAGTGATGGGAATCGAAAGCAAAGCCAGAACATCTCACCTTTTTTATAATCTGCTCACAGTGATTCTATTCTTTAAAGCTACAATCAATGGATATTAATATTATGCAAAGTGAGTATCATTTTATAGTTACATGTTTAATCTAAATTCAGATGATAATTAAACTGACTACACCATGCACAATGCAGTTTTTCTTCGCCTTGATTCATTATGTAAAAAGTGTTCAGCAAAAAAAATAAATAAATAAAAATAAATGCAGCTCCATGGGCCTTCTTTTTTATTTGAGAAAGATGATTTCATGGCCAAAGCAGCAGGCTTGTCAAAGCTGTGAGATAGCACAAAGCCTTCAGCATCTGCTGTTGCATCTGATGGTGCCCATAGCACTTATTCACACTGTCA
This sequence comes from Leiocassis micropogon, assembly GCA_028565275.1. NCBI lineage: Eukaryota > Metazoa > Chordata > Actinopteri > Siluriformes > Bagridae > Leiocassis > Leiocassis micropogon. The sequence continues at coordinate 10,396,510 of JAOVVA010000029.1, read as the reverse complement.
CAGTGCTCTTGCACATTCCTCATCTTACTAAACTCTCATTTTCATTTTTTTTCTGAAGAGCAAGGAAAAATAAATTACTGCACTGAGGATATTATTGCATTACTTAGGATAATTAGTATGTACTGTATTTCGTTTTGCTTACACATTATGGCCATGGTGATCACTGCTAGTAGGTTGTTTTATATTAATGTGCTTTAATAATACTTGATCCTAATATCACTTTTGTACCATTTGTTTTGTCCCCCTCAAACTGAACGTATTTGATACAGTATTTTAAACTAAATTGACCAGTGAAGAGCAGGCTCCCAAGAGCGATGGACGGATATCTGATTGAATGTTGATCTCGTTTGGAGGCACAGGGACAATTTTCCAGTTAACAAATGAGTCAGTCAAAAGAGATGCACCCAAAATAAATGGCTTCCCTGTCCCCAGCCGGAACCACACCCTCATGTGGTTTCAGGGCAGGCGAGATTGGGTAGGGTAGAACTGGGGCCAAAAAAAGAAAGAGAGAAAAAAAAAAACAGAAAGCTGGAGCAGCAGCCATCAATTTTTTTTAATTCACTGTTTATTGTTTGCCCATGTGCGGACATGCCTGGCGACAGGTGCCCCATGGCTTATGCATGACTGGCCTGCACCACAATCTCCATCCCAAGTGCTTCCAGGGGCGACATAAGTGTGACAGCTGTCAGTTATGGAGCTGTGAAAGAAAAAAAAAAATATATATATATATACCATACCATACACCAAGTGGTTGGATTAGTCAAAGGCCAACCTTGAAAAACAAAACTTGTGCTCCTCAAGTTGTTCTCTAAGAAAGAGAAAAAAGGAAAAAACATCGAGACGAAAAAAAAAGAAAGAGAGAAAAGACCTGGTGGACAGATGTGGGGAGGGAAGGAGCAGGCAGACGCCCAGCTTCTTGTCTTCTGGAGAAATCGCAAGGATTTTGACGAGCATTGTTAGCTGTCAGGTGTCATCTTTATTAGTCGGCTGAGTGAGTCAGAGCTGAGGCTGGAGCAGCGTTATGTGAGGGCTGTCGTTCATTACCGCTAGCCACGGATGTGTCATGCGCTGCACCCGTTCTTTATGTCATTCACATACCCTCCCTTCACATACCCATAAGCTGAGGGTAGATTGTAAATAATATTGAACGGTATATACTTTTATGAAAAAAGCCAGATCTTCTTTCATTTGTTGGAAGGTATAAATTAAATGCTTTAAAATGTTTTTTTTCTCATTACAGATAAATTGAACTTAAATATATCCAGGGCACCTTATTTCCAAATACTGTCAACCACCACTGATTCCACTGTAGGTTTTTATTCCTATTAGGATATGTCTACAGTTCCTCCATGTAAGTCTTCTTACCATGTGTGCTTCCTTATTAGAGTTTGTTGACACTGCCTTTATTTTCCCTCTCAGTCTTCATAACACTTCTCTTCTAAGTATTCAGAAAGCTAATTCTGGTCTGCAATTAAGAATAAAGACTAAAGTCTCCACTCTCAATGCACAAGTTAGAACACAAGGTTCAAAAGCACCGAATTTTAATCAACGTGTAGATAATTAACCTAGACAGGCATGCATATGCCTCCTTCCCCTTGCTTTGTTTGTTATTGTTTTTCATGTTCTTATGTGAATGTTTTTTTTTCATAGAGAAAGAGGGGGGAAAAAAGATTTCCCCATTTGGGAATGCAACATCAACTGAAAAAAAAGGTGGAAAAAAACAAAACAAAAACAAACCCAAGCTACACACCTTCCCACCCTAAAATCCAAAATAATTAATTAAATAGATAAATAAGTACATGCATGTGAAAGCCTTTAGGAACAATTTTAGAAGTAAGAAAAGGAAAAAGAGACTCATATACTGTATATATGACACACACAATATTAAATCGTGGCTGTAGTGCTACAGTAACTTCTGGTTTCTCATACAGTACCTTAAAAGCTAAGAACTCATCGCATCATGATGGGAAAACAAGTGTCCTCTGGTAGAAATGCTAGAGAAAATGAGAGAAAGACTGAGATAAGAGAAGAAAAGCAAGAGTAAGATGGTGTCATGTTATATTCATGTTGGTGGCAATGCAATTCTTGCTCAAGCCTGGAACCTTGGTAAAAGTAACCCCCTCATCCCCAGTTTGCAAATGTGAAGGAGCTTAAAACTGAAAATACCATAAGGAATGTCATATTAATGGCTAAACTGTCCTGTTTTTCGTGCAAATATTTTATTAAACGCACAAATCAAACTATAAATAATTTGACATGTTACCCTTTAGGGATCAGCACTTTTTTTTTTGCTGGATTTTGCCTATTTTCATATATTCAACTTTAATTGTTTATAAGTCGCTTAATTTTGATCAGAAGTCAAATTTGCTGGACGTAAGGATTGTTGTATGTTGTTAAAGTGTTGAGTAATACACGCATGAAGCATATTATACTACTCTGTATGGTGCTTACTGTCCATTCAGGTTTTTTTTTTAGCCAAGTAAGGGATTCAATTAATGGGACCTTATGATAAGCTTCGGTTAGTACCTACTGAAAGTGATCCATGGAAGGACAACCGGTGAACCGGCGACAGGGTCATGGCTACCTGAGGCACATTGATGCGCATGGTAAGAGAGGGCTAGCCCGTCTGCTCCCATCCTATACAACAACTCCTGTAGCACATACTGTATTGCTGAAAGTTAATGCTGGCTATACAATAAACGTTTTAGAACATGCAGTATATTGAAGCTTGGTGCATCTCTTACCCAAGGACGAGATGGCATCAGGATGCATTATGTAAAGAAGGCACCCAGTAGAGGTAGTGTGACAATCTGGGAAATGTTCTACTGGAAAACCCTGGGTCCTGGTATTAGTGTTGATGCTACTTTGACATACACCACCTACCTATATAGGGTTGCCCACCAACTTCACCCATTCATGGCAACAGAATTCACTAATGTCAGTGGCCTCTTTCAGCAGGTTCATGCACACTGCCCGACTACAAAAATGGTTCAGGGATGGTGACAAAGAGTTCAAGGTGTTGACTTGGCCTCCACTTTCACAGATCTTAATCTAATTCAGCATCTGTGGGCTGTACTGGACAACAAGTCTGATCCACTGAGACCCAGATATCCTGCATAAATTATTTTTTTCACAGTTGCTCCATTTTCATGGGTTTAAAATGTATTTGATGAATATTAAAATTATTTTGAATACAAAAGGCTTAGACTGCCTGAAGTCTGAAACAAATAGAAATCACCAAATGTTGATTTTTCCTTTTTTGAGGTTTTAAAAGCAACCACCTTCAGTTCCTACTTCTGCCTTTAGTCTTGTCTTAAGTAAGTAAAAAGCAATCTCATTTGGGTTGAGGTCTTTAAAAATATTCAATTTCTTTGCCATTGGTTGCTTATGTGGTATCTTTTATGTAGGTCATTATCTGTAGTGTGAACTATACTGTCCTGTCAGTTTTGTAGCATTTGACTAAATCCGAGCAGAAAATATAGCTCAGTACACTTTAGAATTCATCTTGCTAATTCTATCAGCAGTCACGTAATCAATAAACACAAGCGACCCAGTTTCCATACATACCCATGCCATAACACTGCCTAAGATGTGCCATGATTTGAATCATGAGCCTTTCCTTTCCTTTACCATATTCGTCTCTTTCAATCATTCAATCAAGTTAAAGTCTAATCTGTCCTATCTGTCCTTGAACATCACCAGTGGTTTGCAGTTCTTTCTGGAGATACACCCTCTGAGGTCTTACATTGTTGAAGGCATCTCCTGATTGTAGACTTTAACAAAGTCTACCTACCTTCTCCAGAGTGTTCTTGATTCGGCTACATGATGTGAAGTGTTTTTCTCCACCGTGGAATGAAATCATTTTTAAAGAATGTGTCAAATGTGTTGATTTTACCATGCCTAAAGTTTCCTTTATCTCTCTGATAGGCCGATTTTATTTTTTACAGGCCTATAGGGAAAACAAATATGCATATTCATTTGCATCAGCACATCTTTTATTATGGATTAAGTTAATACCGACATTAGGAAACCTCTGTAGTGTTCTGTGTGCCTTCTTTCCAAAGTTTTCTGGTTAAAAAAAAGTCATTTAAATGATATCTTATCTACAGGCAGCTAATTCAATTCAATTGGCCCTAATTCAATTACACATCTCCCAATTATAGATGTATCCCAATTATTACTTGGAAAATTAACAAAACAGTTTCTTCTGGCCTAGTAAGAAGCATAAAGAGCACAATTGCAAATTCCAAGACTAAAGCGAGTAGGGAGAACTTAAACGTCTATCTTGATGCAGTGACTGGAATAGCAACATTCAATTAAAATCTCCAGGCTGCCTTCAAGTGCCGCCAAATGCCATCTATAAATACCCACAAGTGGCCAATCTGGTTGTTGGTGTGTTTGTTTGGTCAGCATTTTTTTTGGCAAGGAAGGTTTTTTCCCCCCATCTCTCTCCTCTTTTACTTCTAAATAAATCAGAAGTGCTGTTTATACTTGTTTCTTTGCACAGACATAAACTGCTGCAGCATTCAGTGGCTCAGTAGTCTATAGGTTTTCCATTGGAGTGTTTAATGTATATCTGTGACAGAGTCAAAGGGACGATTGATGACGGTTTGTCTAGTTCATGAATTAAAAGTTCTAAAGGATTGTGTCGTTGAAAATGTTTATCTTAAAATCGATATCTCTGTGCATTATATATATTTACGTGGATAGTCCTATGTACAACATTTGAAACTAGTATGCAAATTAAAATAAGTCAAATGCCAGGTGTGAAAAAAATCTAATAAAACACGATAAATAGTAAAAAAAAAAAACATTCTTTTAAATAAATAATGGATTGAGTGTAGGATTTTCTACTCATAAAAAGCAGAAGCCTGAATCTGCTTTAGTGTACTGTATAAAAATGCTTGATACAGGAGTTACCAATTTTTGCAATATCTCATGAGGTTAAATTTAATTACTTCACACAAATTCTGCCCTTGAAGAATTCAGCAGCATTGTTATGAGTAGCTGTTTACTTGACTCCACTTAATAAGGGAACACACATGTTGTGTAGTTATCAATAATACAGGTTATTTGAAAATATTTTATGGCACTCTGATTATGATTGTATTAATGATTTATAGCGAATTTGTCTAAACTGAGTGAAAATGAGTAGAAAACACCTGTATAGGAAAAATGAGTGATGATATTATGGAAAATTACTGGCCTCATGATACCTACACTGGCCAGCAGTCTTGAGAAGGTTTTTAACCAAATGTATTTATGGCCTGTGGGTTAGGGGCTTCACATGCGTGTGTACACACAAACAGCCACCATTAACACTCATTGCCATTCTTCTCTCCCTCCATAGTATCGTTTCATAAACCCCATGCTTTGGCCAGTTATCTCGTTGCAGGTCAGCGGTTAGCCTGGGTTGTCAGTGTAGCACTGTTAGTCCCATGACCACACGGCCCAGGTGACCAAGCCTGCGGCTCATCCTGCTAGAATGGTCCAGTTCTCTGGTCACCGGCAAGCAGCGGGGGAAGAGCAAGACGGCTGAGTGTATTTTCGGCATGTATTCATTACCGAGTCAAAGAGTTGCAGTTGGGCTACGCGATTGTGGCGCCAGCATGCGATTGTGGCAAGACGACTTGACCACTCAGAAATCGCTGAGCTAACAGGGCTCGGGCTTGGTGGCGCGACAGCAGAAGCTTGCCAAGTTTACACTCGCCACCAAGCTCACACACCTTATAATGATAGATCATTGCCGGTGCAAACCAAGCAAACCCACCCACGGCAAATGTTTGCAAAGAAGGAAGTGAGAGCATGCGTCTGAGTGCCAAAGGAGTAGGCTGCCGCGCTTGCGCATAAAGCTGACAAAACTCCAAAACGAGACACGCCATCCTGCCATCTTCAGAGTCAAACTCCTACACAGTGAAACATTTGAGAGAGAGAAAGAGAGAGAGAGAGAGAGAGGAACAAACAAAAAAAATTGCCTTGGAGATGGAATCAACATGCAAAACTTTTCCACAAGCGTGCAGCAGCACAAGGTCTTTGATGGCTGAGGGTGTTTGAAAAACGGCAGAAACTTGCTCTCGCTCCACCTTTCACTTCATTACGCTTTGCCTGCACTTTTTGAGCTGTGCGCTTCTTCTGCACAAGATAGATTTGCCCGAGAGTTCATCCCCTGCCTGCAACACAGTGAGAATGCCCTGAAGGAAAAGCAGCCGGCATGTGGGGTTCAGCTGCGAAACAAAACCGCCCTGTCTCTTAAGTGGCAGCAGAAGTCAGACATAAAATCAATCTGGGGATGTTTTGTTAAGTTTTGCACAAGAAACGCTCTTAAAGATTCCCTTGTCAATAGGCAGTGCAGCCTTGCTTTGGCAAGAGCCGTGTGATGTTGCTCCAGCCGTGGAATCGAAGCAAGGTGCAAGTCATTCTTTCTCTATGTGCCGCTGCTTTATTTGTTTGCTTCTTGCACTGAGCTCAGGATGTTTCTTGAAGGCCTCTGTCAGTTCCTTGAGTAGTTTTTTTCTCAGTTTTAAAGATAATAAAGCTTCCAAAGAGAAACACCCCACGGCTGTGCAACCTCAGAGAAGGCACCTGGTCATGTCTCATTGGCTCCCTGGTGTAGGGTGGATCAGAGCAGCAAAGGGAGAGGGAGGACACATGGGACACAGAGGGAGGAGGGTCAGCCCTGAGGATTGTGCCCTAGATTTTCTGTAGGGGGCAGTCTTTCCTTTAATCGCCTGTTCAGGGAGGGCCTCTGCGGCTGCACAGGAGCTCAAAAGGGTAAGGGAACTTCACCAGGCAGCAGAGAAGCAGAAATAGGAAGTAAAAAGTGTCACATTGCTCATTAAGGTATCTTAATGTACGGAGTCCCTAAAGGTTGCACATTAATGTGTCATCATACTTCATGCTGTTTCTTGCTTAATTTTATCCAAGAGACAATTTGCTCGCTCGATTAGATTACTGAACTGATCACGCTGTCGTCACTTGACAGGTAGGCAGAATTCAAAATATGCCATATGAAGACAAAGCTAAATTAAAGGTTCTGGCATGGAAAACACACACACACACACACACACACACACACACACACACACACACACACACACAGTCCACATCTTTCAGAGTGTGGGTGGCTGACACATCTGCTCCAGGAGAGAATTGTCTATCGAGCTGAATGTGCTGCCCTCGTCATTGCTCCCAGGCCTCCCAGAGCGTCTCCAGCTCTGTGACAGTGCGCTCCGAGCACAGACGGACCACGGATCCCCGCTAATTCCATGTCCCTGAAAGCTTCCTTTCCGACTACTTTCTTGCATTCTTGTTATTAAAGTCACAGCTCGAGAGTCTGTCATATCCTCGCTGCCAAGTTTCAGGAGGAAAAACAACACTTGCTGGCACGACGTCTTAAAGTCTGAAGCACCTGCCATACTGCAAACCTGAAACTGAGAACATTTGGTGGGTCGGATGGTTCATATGGAATGTGTACTGTATGTGAGGAGAATACATGCCAGGCAATCACGCCATTCAAAAAATAAGAGGGGAGCCACACAAACAGGTTGACATTAACCCTAACATCTTTATGCTGCCATATAACAGGGAATGTGAATGTTCCAGGAAAAACACAACTCATAACATATATTTACATCACTGCTTATGAGTTTAATGGATCACAAACAAAAGTTCCACTGTTTTTTTTTATTGCTGAAACTATACAAAATATGTGTACAATCAATACTTTAGTATTAGTTTAGTTATTAAAAAGAGATTAATTGTGGTTTGATTGTGTATAGCACACAATCAAACCACAAACCACTTTTGCCTACAGTACTGTATGTGCATTATTGAAATCACCATAAATGCAATACTAAACAGTATACTGCATATCCTTAAAAAGTGTTACAGTATGTTGAACCCTATTATAAAGTTTCCTGGAATTTCGTTATGCACACCCTGGAAATATCTTTTGAAAACCCTACTTTCTTTCTGTTTTTTTTTTTTTTTTTAACATTCTGGTCTTCGCATCATTAAAACATGCATTCTGTTTTCAACTTTCATACTATTTGCTACCTGCTGAGAAGAGTTTAGCCTCCATGAGGTGTTATCTAATTGGAGCTGTAGAAAGTAATCAGAATCTGAATTGCAAATATTAGGCTAGTTCCACATAAAAGCTTTCAGTTCTCTCACAGAGTAACGAAGTAATTTGACTAAATGTGAGATAATTGACATGTCCATGGCCTTTGATTTTTGACTGATCTGACATTGAGACTTTCAGTATGAATTTCTTGCTGCTCCTCCAGTGATTGCATTTAAAATAGTATACATGTAAAAGAAAAAAAAAAAATGAGGTGCAGCAAAAGATACAAATCCCTGAAATGCTGATAGGGTTAACATGTGGTGCAAAGAGTGAACATGGAATATCTTTTTTTTTAAATCTATCACTCAAATTGCTTTGCAATATTGGTACTGTCTGCAATTTTCCTGCTAATGAAGGACTGGACTCAGGCAGAATTGCTCCCAGTCCTTAATTACTTCTATTTTTTTTTTTTTACAAAGACAGGTTCACTTTCACAGGTTCACTTAAATGCTTAGTGGAATAAAATATATATAAAAAAAAAAACAACAACAGTTGAATTCACAGCTATTTTTTTATAGTGGAACTATTATAGAGAATTATCACATGGATAATGTAAAGAGAAGTAAAGGGATTAGGACTAAACATCTGTGAAGCATTAAGGAACCCACTTATCAGTTAATTGGAAAAAAGCTTCAAATTGCTTTGGTGCATAAAGAATGGACTGGGCCAATGGAAAAAGGTCATGGGGTCGGACCTTAACCCCATTGAGAAGGTGTGCCGGAAAAAAGGCTGTCCAAATCTCCCATCATCAATACAAAATCTTGGAGAGAAATTAATGCTCTGGACTTCTCTGGATGGAAATAAATGTTGTGACATTGCATAACCTTATCAAAAAGATGCCACAGCTGTTATCAAAGCAAAAGGTGGTTCAATTAAATATTAGTGTGGAACATTTTTTTTTTTTTTTTTGGCTGAGCAGTGTCTGGATCACAGTATTGGGCCCCATGTGCAGTAGACTGTCATGTTCTGGGGGTTCTAGTGCCTTTATGCCATGATCAGCATGGACTTTTTTCAGCTACTTGTGCTGCGTTATCTTTTCTGTGGGATCAGTTGAGATGGCTAGCTTTTGGTCTACGCAGGTATTGGTGAGCCTAGGGTGCCCATGATCCTGTCACCAGTTTAATGTTATGTGGTGTTCATGTTATGGCTGATTGCTGTATGATTCATTGTTCCATTACTTATAATCTTCCTAAACTGGAACAAGAATCACTTACTGTACACTCCCATTGGCAGCAGCGGATAATGCTTGAGTAATTCAAATTAGTTACTCTATATAATTATTCTACCTGTAGGTATAAATGGAATGAGATATAAATTAAAACTTTAAATTTTAACAAGATTTTAGATTTACTTAGAATTTAGATAAAACCAATTTTTTAATGCTTGTTACAAATCTCATGATTTAATATGTTCTATGTTCAATTTATTATGTTTATATAAGTTTCATCCTTTTTTGGCACAATGTTTAAAACCATTTTAAAACAATTTCAAATATCTGAGTGCATGTAAAAAAAAAGGCTTTTAATTCAGGACGAATAAAAAGTTGCTTAATTCAGAATGTTATTTCACATTTAACTTAATTGTAGCTTTGACCAGCTACTTCCATATTCAATTTATTTACATAAAATTTAATAAAGATTAAAAATCTAATTTTTAAACTTGCAGATACAAGATTTATTCTGTTCTTGGCACAATGTTCAAAAAGATCCAAGCAGCTATAAAGGCCCGTTACCACACTGCTGCTGCTGAGCTGTTGAAGCTATTGATTCTGACAGTGTTTGGGGAACATAATGACAACATGTAAGGGAAAGGCGTCACATGTGAGGAAACTGCCAGTCTGGAAGATACCCTTGTCTGACCTAGTTTAGACCACTGTGTGTACATGTGTATGTGTGCCTGTCCACATCAACACTGACCAGCTGCTGACCAGCACTGCCTTTTGTCATGTGTTGGTTCCTAGCGCCAATCATACCAGATCTAATCTGTAGCACAAAGACAGACCCTTACAGCAAACAGCAGGGTCACAGTAGAGGGGGAAGAAAATCCTTCATTTTTGCCTCTCTGTGTGTGTGTGTGTGTGTGTGAGTGAGAGAGAGAGAGAGAGAGAGAGAGAGAGAGAGAGAGAGAGATTTTGAAACACATATGTGTCTTCACAATATGTGTTAAAGGTGATAAAACTCATCGGCTCCCTTGTAATGTGCTACAGTGCCCTGAATAAGTTTTCACCCCCGACCTTCCCCACATTCGGTAGTGTTACAAAGTAGAACTACTGAAATGGACTTAATTGGGATTAGATGTTATAAATCTATATCAAGTAGTCCACTGCACAATTGTGTGTGTGTGTGTGTGTGTGTGTGTGTGCGTGGTTGGGGGGATTACACATATTCAAGTTACTGTATATGTGTATAGAAAGTATAGAAATGTTGACTTATTTTACAGTATACAGTATTATTTTTTCCAAAAGTATACGGAATCAAAACAAATAGAAAATATACAGTAGCTGTGACCTATTTTTTTCTAAATATGAATTACTAGTAAATTAGTATAAATATAAAACCTATGTTTGTTTCACACACTGCAGCATAATGACCTTTTTTTTTTTTTTTTTAGCTTGCACATTCATTGACTTGAAAAGATAATGAGTTCTAACAGGAGCACAATATCAGAAGGGTGCTGGTATGGTGTGTATGGAACAAGCCCATAGGCTGTACTAATGGAACCCTATTTTTTTTCTTCCAGTCTCTAGCACAACCCCCATCTCTTCGTTACAGGTAAGGGTAAAACTGCCTGCATGTCTTCTGCTGACCTATTTAGGTAATTGTGCTCTTCATTAAAAAACTGTAGTCTGAAAGAGAAATTACACTTCCCCGACGGTATCTAGGTAACATAATCTCCCTCCGGCAAGCTAATTGCACGGCATGATAACCTCATAGGCCGAGTCTGTTTAATTTTTCATCTCTTTTCAAATAATTATGGATCAGAGGAGAGAAGTATTGATTTGATTCATTAACTCTCTTGCTCTGCACCAAGGTTAATGATTACATGTATCCCAATTATATGGTAAAGATCCACTGGGCTATTTGCTTTGATTGGCTTCCACTTTATTATTGGCAAAGGTTGTGCTGAAACAATTCCCAAATTGGGCAGTGAGTAAGCTAATGTAGATGCCTAATTGCTTTATTTTTCTCGTCCCTGAACTCATAATTGACAAATAAAATGAATATATGGTGCTGAATAAGCATTAGGGCCTGGCTACGATGAGGACAGATGACTTGCACGGTGCGCTCGGCTGGAGAAATATTGTTTATGATGACTTAAAGAAATGGCTGAAAACCTGGCAGGCCATTCATCAGTACCGCCAGGATTGTGATGCTGCTTTGTAAAATTCACAGTGCAAACCTGGAGTGCAAACACAATAGCCATACATTGCTATTGCTGAATCTGGGTTGAATAAGGTTAAGGGGAAATTAACAGCTGTTGTGCCTTATATCAGAAGGTAACCTCAAAGAAACTTTTTTGTCGTTGTTAAAACATCATTCATTAACACTGTATGTTTGTCTCTTTGTTTCTTAGGAACTAACAATTAAATCTGACTGTAATCACTCATCTTTGACATTGTATCATTTTTTACCTTTTATTAAAGGTCATTGTACCTGTGCTAGAAATATCCTGCTGTGACAGCCACCAACAAAAAACATCACCAAGCACATAACAAATATTTCTATTTACTGTAAATATACACTGATCAACCATAACATTAACATCACAAAAGATTAACACATTAACACTGATTATCAATTTTACAACAGAAAACTGGTGACAAGATTATGGGTCCATGGAGACTAAAGGCCAGTCCATCTAGTCCATTCCATAGAAAATGGAATAAACCAAGATATTTGATCAGATTCATGAAGTCCCCACCGCGGCAACCCACAGCACCCAAACGATGTCCCGGTGCCAAACACCACAGTAAACCCCCATAGTTCTTGCAGAGTCTGCCCCAATTGGCCAGATATGTCCCGGAGTCATAAGGGGAAGCTACTCAATATTGGGCATACATTTTTGCGTCTTAATGCTATGGTTGATTGATGCATTTAATGCGTTTCAAAGTGGAAATTTCCTTTAAGCGTTCGCTCCAATCTACTAAATATTTCTCAAAGTTCACACAGGAAAAAAAGTTATAAAAGTCATCTACCATTAAGTTAGGTAAGGTACATTCCCACAGCATTTAGAGACATTTAGCCAGGGAGAAAAGTGGCAACTCCATATTTCACAGCCACCTGTGCCATCAGCTCCTCAAAAGCTGCAGACTGTTTTAATACTGTGTGACTTGGAACAGCACAGTGTTCCAGGGTGATTTTAAGCAGACATAAGTACATTAAAATGACTGTAATGTCTAAATGATTTCCTCTATTAACTTCACCGCTCCTGTTCTTCTAGAATAATTTCGCTTGCTTCAGCCACGATTGGCAGAAAGCTGGAGGGAGGCAAGGAGTGCTTTATTATTGCAGATCCCAGAATGAATTACTCTTCTCTCTGGTAATGTTGGGGGGGAAAGCGAAAAAAAAAAACATCATTAAAGGCTTGAAAAACAGAAGTCAATTTATTTGTTGTTTATTTAAGTACAGGGCTAACACCCTTTTCCTTCTCTACTATTTTCTGGCTTCTGGCAATCACAACGATTTTGTTGGGCACCAAACAAGACAAACTGGCTACATGTAGTATTGTACAGTATATCTTCCTCAAGATGTAGGGTCCTTGATGCCATTTGACTTGCTCATTTCATAATTTAATAAAGTGGACATTTTGGGTAGAATTTGGACTCTCCGTTTCTAGCCATTTGAAATAAATCTTGTAACCATTTAGAGAACATATGCACAATTAGGTTGCCAGTCTTTGGTGCTAGTCTCGTGAAAGTACAATAAAATGAGGATAGAATTGGGGCTCACAATGATGCAATGGAACAGTAATATGCTGCGTGCTGGGAAGTCCAGCAGCACATAACTCTCCTCCATTCTGCTTTTCACACACTCTTCAAGCACAAGTGAGAGTCATTTAATGTGTGAGAGCCTGCATAATCTCACGTGCAATGGGCCACTTGGCTGGAATGACACAGGGTCGTCTCAATAATGCATCTAGACACCATAGATGGTGGTCTGCACGTTTCTTATTCTTTCGACAATGGAAAACTTAGCAAAGTACACTTTCCAGAGGAAATGTTCGGGGCTGCCATGGCCAGCTCACATTGCTTTTCACCATCCATCTGCGGGGAAAGTGCAAACAGGCTTGGCCTTTTTATTGCCCAGGGTTTCTATTTGGGCTGCAGGGTGCTGCCAAGGTATCACAGGCATAGGGAGGGTTGCGTTGATCTCTGGTCTCTGTAGTCTAGTTTGGGGCTTTTCACCTGTGGGGTTGGTGATGTGGAAGTCACCGTGGTTGCATAGCTTTCTCGTCTCGTCTCTCAATCAGACCCTTCATGCAAAAGACGAAAGGGTGGGGAGACTTCCGTTATGAACGTTCCCTACATGGCCTTTTTTGATTCGACTGCTTTCATTGCACTGTTGCCTAGAAGCTGGAATGGTGTTCCCTGCAGGGTGATTGGGAGCTGTTGACATTGCAGGAAAAACGTGCAAGTTTAACAAGTGTTTAAAGAGTGTGGCTGGGTCCATGGTCCATGACTCTGAATGTTTGGAGTGTTAACAGTGCTTGGGATGCCTAGGAGCTTGAGGCCTTGTTTATTTTCACAGGTACAGAGGGAGTCCGTGTTGGCTCAAGTCTGCAGAGAGGGAATAGATCCTACTGATGTGCTGGGTCAAAGTGAGGTTTGTGAAATCTGAGATGAATACACACACACACACACACACACACACACACACACACACTGTATGAAATGCATCTAAAGAAGGATCAGGAAAAAGTACAACATAATGTACATACCGTGTGTTTGCTTGCCATATTCACGCCCCAACATTTAAAATAAAAACTACAAAATCAGTCCAAGGCAGTCCTGTTAAACGGTCATGCCAAAATGTACTTCAGAGTAATTTTTTCATCATCGTTTTTTGTGTAAACCGCTGTATTTGCAGAGTTAACTCACTCCAAGAATGGATGGTGTGAAAAGTAAAAACAGTGCATCACGGTTCTGGTAGCGTCACTTTAACTGCATACATTCATTTATATGACTTTTGCAGGTAAGTCATGGCACAGAACTAATGTTGCAGTATCATAATAATAGCAGTCAATATTTTACAAATGCATTATTTATTTATTCAATTTTTTAGTTAACAGTTTTGCAAACTACAAAATTGTGCAAATTAAATTGTTTTACTGTGACCGGCTGCAAATTTCCTAAATATACTATTTAAAAAATGGTTGTTTACGTAACACCCACAGCAGAAACCTAATTTCTCCCTGTGTCTGTTCCAACCACTCAGCATTTAGCATCATCAGAATACTAATCACCGGTCTGATCATCTGTCATCATCTACACCTGTTTCTCACAGGTCTATGGTTTTTATGCTTGAATGATTCATAGGTCACTGAGTGGCTTAACAAACAAAAAACATTCTGCAGAAAGTAAGTCAGTTATAGGGACTGGACTGAAAATGAGAGACAAAAATACGCCAGAAATTAAGAGTCAAAAAAGTCCTTCAGGAAGGTTGGAGAACTATTTCTCAAAACTAATTAAAAAATACAAGAAAGTTTGGCTCTTTGGAAGCAGGCAGAATATGAAGAAATGAAGGGTGGCTCACAACTTTTGCAAAGTACTGAATTGTATATTAATTCCCCCTGCTTCCATATTACAGTATTGTATGTGTTACTTTACGTAAATTCATAACATATAATCCCAAATTCAAGTCATTTAATTTTCAGATTATAAGCCCCCCCTTGATTATAAGTTCAAGGGGCGTGATTATTTATGCAAGACACTATAGAGACAAATTACCACATGAGTAGGAATGAAATTGCTCTTGTCTTACATTGTATGATTGATGTGCTGCACATAAAGCCTCTCCTACTGTAACTCTGGTTATAAGCAGATCCATCTAAACCATCTAAATCCATACGTTTTGCATTAATCAGTATAATTAAGAACAACACAGATCTACAGAATTAATCATTGAACTGGAAAAATACCACCGAGCTAATTATAGCCTAAATAACAATAATAATAACAATGCTCCTCATACAGTAAGTTGTATTGCGCTGTTGTAGTTCAAACCCTTGATTAGAGGAAAAAAAGTGTTCAGCAATGCAACAATGAAACCTGAAATAAAATGTACCATAATAACTGAATAGGTTTGTTACAGGGACTTTTGGCAGATTCAGAATTTAAAAAAATGATCTTTGGTATAGCACTTCTGTATTTTGCTTAAAAATTTTAAAGTGTTTACCAGATATTTCTTTTCTTTCTCTACTACTGTTTCATAAATCCAAATGACTGTATTTTAATATTGATGTAGTTTTTTAAATGATTATATATGACATAGGACTCTACAAAGAAATGATTTATTTATTCACATATTTTGGGGAAATGAAAAAAGATGATGTAACTCGACAGAAAATTTTAGTACTTTCCTTTGCCTTTATTCTAAACATATGGTTTAAAATAAGGAAGTCAGAAAATTGTACATATTTTATGAATGTACAGCTGTTATGAATTCGATCTATATTGCATTCCATTCAGGGTGTGTTTCCAACACATGCTCAGTGCTCTAGATCCACCTGACCCTAACCAAGATAAAATTACTGAAGAATAAGTGAATGAATGCTTTAGAAACATACAGAAGTCATGCTTTAATGAAAAAAAAAGAAAAAAAGTTGCACTCAGAGGCACTCAGGCAACAACCAATATTGCAAAAGTTCCACATTGAATTTACACATAATCAGATAAACATTGATTACAAATGGTTGCAAAAAGTGTAATCCATTTACAAGTGTGTGGGTAAATAGGTGCAAATTTTTAAAAAATCTATTTACAACTCTTTAGAATTACTGGCAAAGCTGAACTCTTGACCAATAACTGCAACAAAAAAAAACAGTAACACTTTTCACCCCACCCTTTCCTAATGTCTGCAGCCATTCTGATTCATTTGGCAGTCACCGGTGAGTAACTACCGCTAATACATCCTATTTTATCATTACAGCTTCTGAGAGCAGGTTCGAATGATAAGGAACTCCTGGCTTTGAGACATGTGCGTAAACAAAGACACACAGTAGCCCACAGTCTAATGAGTCAAATCCAGACTGGAGATTGATTCCTTTTAGACACTGGCTGAAATGAGGAACTAAAGCGTTGACTCACATGCGGTCTGAGGAAGGCAGATTGTTTAAGGGGAACAGTTGTATCTGCAAACTTGACAATGGAAAATCCAAAAAATAAGAAGAATAACAGTTTGTTTTCTGGTTGGGCTGATTGTCTTGACTTTAGGTCTAAGCTACCTAATATGTTGTAGATTGCATATCTAGCATATCTCCAAACACAACAAAATGCTAAGTTTACTCATGGCATATACTGTAACATGATCTTCAATTTCAAAGTATAAATGTTTATTTTTATGTGGAAAAAAAAAAAATCTGAAACAGGAACTAGCTCACTGTAAAATATATAATAGTAGGTTAGTATAAAATGTTACACAGGAGGAGTGTCTGTTGTTGGAAACTTGTTTTTAGTTCTGCCTTGGAGCTGTGAGGCTAATCTTGCTAAAAAGCAGTTAGCCAATAACACTATGTAAACTTCATGGTCACAAAGCAACTTTGCAGACACAAATGAATTGATATGCTGTATATCCCTTTATAATGTTGTTCATGTAATGTCTGGGACAAAGTATGAAAATGGACGTTGTTTAGCTAAAACAGTGGCACTAGCAGTAGAAGCTAAATTGTATTATGTTAGAATTGTGGCTTTAGGGGAGAGTTGGGGTTTTTCAAATCTGGCTTAAATCAAAATTAAGGTGCATTCCAAAGTTGAACTGAGACTCATATGAATTTTCTGTGGTTTAACTCTTTTGTTTCTTCGGAACTAGCCATATGGCTAACCGGAACTAGCCTATGGTTTGCCAGAATTAGTTTTATGGAAAGAGACGAGTTAAATTTGTTTTTGGATCCACCATAACCTGAAAGATATTAACTTGAGTTACCTTAGCTGGACTTTGGAATCCATGTTTGCACAAAGACAAAGGTTTTTGCACAAAGACAAAGACACCCCTATCCAAAGTGACTTACTTTACATTATCATCTCATTATACATCTGAGGGTTTAGGGCCTTGCACAAGGACCCAAAAGTGGCAACTTCATCAGGCTAGGGTTTGAACTTGGGACCTTCATATCAGTAGTCCAAAACCTCAACCACTGAGCTACCCTCGCCCTGCATGAGCTAGCCCGCAAAACTTAACTGTCAGTGGGCAGTGCCAGAAAATGTATAATGATCAAGATTTGTAATTGTAATGTACAGTATGTACTAATATGCACCTCAATTTTGATTTAAGATAGACTTAACTCTCCATTGCACAGTGAATCAGATTATAATCATTCCATTTTAGCTGTAAGACGTGAGTACTGCACAACAACATTCAAATGGCATGATTTAACCAAACTGCTAACTTAGACTTCCATGCATTGTTAGCAAAATTAGCCTTGTTGTGCCATTGCAAAACAAAACAAGCACCTATCAGTCACCAAACATGTCTTGTTTAATCAACATTAGGGTAAGGTAGAATTAATTGTGCACATTTTATTTTAGTGACTATTGCTTCAAAAAAGCATGTTTACATCATTGCCTTATTTCTTGAACTATAAAATATTCACAGTCTGTGGGATGCAATTGAAGCAAGGCAAACAGAAGCAGCTTCATGCTCAGTGCTAAGCAAACATGTCAGATTAGCATGCATTTGTGAGCGCTTTATTAGAATGGTAGTCCCCTCCAGCAATGAGCACATAAACAAACAGAGCAAACGTCTTGACAATCGTCCACATTTAGTTTGTCTGCTTCATCTGTGAGGGTAGAATAACAAATCCTAATGTGCCACTCCAGTCCTTCCATTAGCCAGCAGTCTCTCTTCTGCCTGGGGGTAATTAGGAGCCAGATTTATTAGACATAATTAAGAGAGTATGCAGCTCCTGTTTTGGCCCTGATATTCAATTTGCTGACTTTAATGAAACAGAAATAATCTGACCTGCTCAACGCAGGTAGTGAGAGTGTACCTTGTCTGGCTGGGGAGACTTTTGAATGATTAAAAAAGATTTCTTTTTGAAGTAAATAACTTGCATAGAGCAATCTTTGGGTTCCTCCAGAGACAAAATTATATGTAGATATATCATGCACTCCAGTGTGCTTTTATATGCACTAATATATGCTTGTTATGTTTCCTATTGTCAAACATTAGAAGTGTTCAGTCAATGTCTGGTCTAAGAGGATAAAATCTGTGCACTCGCACAAGTTTGAAATACCGCATGTCCAAGGAATTTCTCAGCCAACCGCAATGCTTGAGTATCCATATGTCTTGCTCATGTTCGCTTTGTACTGGAAGACACCTACTCATGTACTTGGATCTTAGTTGAATCATATGCATTTGGCTGCAAGAGGAATCATTTCATTTTTATCAATAATAACAATAATAATAATAATAATAATAATAATATGCAAATACCATGCTGTGTAAGTCGTCTGTGGTAAGAACAATCAGACCTCTGAAGCCTGCTGGCTAAATGTAATTTTTCTCGCCTAGTTAATGCTAATTAATTGTCTGTGATGAGTCTAAATGTTTAAATTCCACTTTTGAAAATATTATGTACTATAACTTTACTTCTGGTTTAGATTCAATTCAATTCAATTCAATTTTATTTATATAGCGCTTTTAACAATGGTCATTGTCTCAAAGCAGCTTCACA
>JAOVVA010000029.1:10356107-10366763 GCA_028565275.1 Leiocassis micropogon | reverse complement strand
ACTTGATGACGAAAATAATAGGTAAATGGTAGACTATTTGCAAGGGTAGTATTTACCACCCACCAAAATCATTTTTTTTTTACAGTGTATTAAAAGTCCTATACAATTGAAATGTACTTGAAGTGAATGTTACGGCCCAACCTGGTTAGTCTTCGAGCTTATTGCATATTCATATCGTGCATGAGGCAATTTGTGTAAACTTTTCTTAATAAATAATTTTTGTGTTTTAGCAGTGTCAATCAATTTTCACTGCGATACAATTAAATTCCTATGAGTTGTTATACTTTGCATAAACGCCGTGTGAGGCTACATGGGCAAACCAAATCTTATCCATGAATGCTGACTATGCTGGACAGCCAGTCATTCACTGACCAAACCAGTTTGATTTGTTTTCACAGGTCAAGATTTAGTCCATTTATATCCATCATACTTCAAGTCCTAAGGACAATAGACTACAGTGTAACCCTATAATTGTAAAAGGTTAAGACTTATGAGACTGAGGATGGGTAAATATCCATTTCAGCCCCATGTCAGGGCATGTCCACTATGCTTCAACGCCGGGACTGGAGCCAGAGACTGGCCGTCTGCCACCGCCACCACAAACGACAAGCCAGGAAGTTCAGGATGAACCCATGCTGGGGTGCGGTGCATCTTCTTTTGTCTTCTCGGTCTGTGAATGTAGCTGATTCAAAGACTAAAGTTCAAGACTTCTGTGGTGGGTGGGTGTGGGTCTGTGGTAAGAAAGGTTTCAAGAACTAAAATGGATGCAATAATGAGGACAATAGATGTAGGCTAGCTATTGTTCAAATGCTTACCATGGGTTTGTGTGTCTGCGGTTGGTGTTTATAGGAAAGGGGATGATAAGCCACCTGTTACGCAAGTCTATTTTCTTTTCTAGTCATACAGAACAGTGTATTGAGTCAGGTGAAAAATCGCATATGCAATATTCAATCATAAGCACCGCATTATCAATTACATAATGAAGAACAACATTCACCCTCACAGGCAGTGCTCAGAGCATGAACTACATTTAAGGGCAGTAGGAGGCACAGCATGGGTTCTTGCACATGTCAGAACACTGTGTTATGTGAAAGGGCTGGACCTTCAAATGGTGCATATCAAATGACTCCAGACAAGCGTCCACCGCACACAACATGCAGCTCCTTTGCACGAAACCATTTCATTTGAAGTGTGCGCTTGCAAATTACCGTGATGCCAAAACCAAAATTATATGAACTGCAACAAATCCATGACTTTTGTGCGGGTGGTAAATTCCTTTAATTCTTGTGGAAACAATTGAAGGTCGAGTTTTTATAAAAAGAACTAGTAGTGGTCAAGCACAACTGTGCTTTGTAATCGTTTGCGCGGAGCTTAAGCTGATTTATGTCTAATGGCTACAATAAATGTTCCAACGCTGTCTTAACTACTAATTGTTTTCCCCTTACTGTTTGAACCCTGGTTCAAATGTTACCTTTGTTGTTTTTATCTGTGATATAATCACACCAGTGCCTGCTTTACTATAGAGCCATAAGAGCAATTACCACAATATTAGCACAAGCGTTCAAACTTCATTTAACTTAGAAATCTAACGGAATTTACGTAGTATGACCATACTGTATGCACCGATGACACACTGTTAACATGTTGCCACTCAGCTTGAGTGACACCGGTGACTCATTTGCCGTAAGTCAGGCAAACATTATTATAGATAAATAAAGAGGATCTGGTATAATCTATGCTATGTTATTATCCCATTATGTAATCCAAGCCAGGCCTGCCGCTGTAGGAAACTTTTAGACCTTGACTGTTTGCTCACTGCCTATTTATAACCTTCCCCTTTTGAATGACAGAGTGTCCTGAGCAGACGGCACATTTAGTGAACGCTGGCTCGGCCAAAGAAGGCCACTTCTCTTCAGCTTTAATACTCTTTGCAGAAGCAGAACAGCTAAACGTTGGTCATTTTATGTTAAGTGTTCCCAGAAACTTGGCTGATTGTCAACGTCACCAGTTCAGAACGGAATCTCCTACTTTACTCAAAGGAACCAAGGCATAGTTCTTAATCGCATAAAATATAAGACCATGATAAATTCCCCAGTCCATCCCAACAGCCACACAAGGCCCTGGTTTAGCCGTAAATCAGAGTGAAGTGGGGCTAGGAATTCTCTAAGCCTGTTGTTAGCAAGGTATTTTAGGCTGTATTCTCTGTGCTGGCAGTATTTACTGGTGTACTTGCTTTCTTTCTTTCTTTCTTTCTTTCTTTCTTTCTTTTTGTTTTGCTGCATAAGTCAAACATGATAAACAAAAACAGAAAGTCAACAAGGAGAAGGAGAAATACACAGTGAGGTGCAATAAAATGCTTGCAAACAATATTAGGTATATTTTATTAACTGCATCGCTTGTAACACAGTAGGGGGCTGCTGTTGTTTTAGACGAAGTTCATTTTGGAGTTTATGGCAGTTTCTAAGTATGTTTTCTCTGAACGCTTAATTAACGACTCTAATGTGTGTGTGTGGTGCTAAAGAAAAAAAATACTGGATTATATGGTATTACATGTAGCCTTGAATAAAACACTGGTTGTATATAAATCTAGTCTAGTACATAAATATTTGCTATGTTTAAAGAGCTTGGATCGATGGGTCTAGATCACATTCTTCGCTTTTTTTAGTATTTTATAGTATTTTACATATACATTTTTAAAAAAAAGCTGTTACTGCTTGACACATTTTACACAAAACTTAGATCGATTGAGACGGCTTTCTCATTTAAAATTGAAGGACCTGCTAATTTCCTTCTTCCTGTTTTCATTACTAATTTACATTCTTGCTGTTTGATGTCTTTGTACTTT
The DNA here is from genome assembly GCA_028565275.1 of Leiocassis micropogon. Lineage (NCBI taxonomy): Eukaryota > Metazoa > Chordata > Actinopteri > Siluriformes > Bagridae > Leiocassis > Leiocassis micropogon. Next base: position 10,363,918 of record JAOVVA010000029.1, on the reverse strand, counting down.
TTTCCTCAAAACTGGACCTACAGTAACAGCACATGTCTTTTTTTTTTTAAGTTTAATAGGCAACTATATCAGTGTTGGCTGTAACTGTTCACATTAGGTTTTTTTTGTTCCCTTTTTGTTCTGCTATCCTACTCTCATGATGTCACCCACCCACACACACACACACACACACACACACACACACACACAAGCAAGACAATTTATTACGCTAATATGTATGTATGTGTACATTTCAGTCCATCTTTACAGTTAGTGTTCCAGTTACTTAACATAAAGGGAAAATGTGTTGAAGTATGGGTTAGGTCTGGGGAAAACTCCCTCGGATCCATTCCTCCAGCCATCATTTGAAACCTTTCCGGCTTTAATGAATAGGTTAAACAGTGTTCAAATACATTAACAAAGTAATTGCATGTTTGAAGTGTGTCCTAGTGTTTCCCCGAATCTAAGCCGCACTGCTATACCACACTTGCTACAAACTACAAAGTGTATACCGGTGAATAATCTCAGAGACATAACAACGGGCACATAATAAATAAATGTTCTCATGCTCATAAGGTGTCCGTGCACCTACGACCCGTCCTCGTTCCACCCCGCAGCCCAGCATACAGTAAACTCATTCAGTCCATCCGCTACCATTCTCAGACCACCAACGTTGAGTGCAGACATCCCTGCAGGCCGCACTCTGTTCTGCCAATGGAGGATACCATTGTGCCAGTACCAGAAAACTGGGCTCCGAAAAACTGAAGGGAAAAAAAAAAATCTAATTCCCAATGCTCCCAAAGTAAAATGTACCAATACTGGTGTGAACTTTGACATTTGTTGACAGTGCTAAGGCTAAGGTGAAGGCAATTATAGCCATTCTTACCTGTTGCAGTTCAGTATAATTTGTTAGGCCAATGTTCGCCATGGTAATGACTTTTTGGCAGGAAAGTACTACTCCATTAGCCCTCACTTTAACACTAAATAAATGTCCATTTTCAGGGTATTTTAGCTGTCTGCATTTTTTCCCCTCTGTGTTCTTTGCGGGAAATGAAATTGGTAATTTATAAGTGGAAGGAAAATGAGAATGTTCTTTGCGTACATACCCTTCTGGCAAAGCAATCCATATACCGAGGGGTAATCACAATAATTGTGTAGTGACAGAGCATGCTGATTATATGATTTTGTATGCATGTAATTGGCATTATTGTTATTTTTAGCTGGAAGTTAATTGCTAATGTAGATCCCGTAATTGGATAAGCATATTGCAACTTTGCAAATCTATTAGCTCCTAATAATTGCTGCAAAGTGGGAACAGTAAGAGTGGGTGGAAGGTGCTTATCTGTCTCTATGGTGCACAAGTGGAAGAAAAGAAACCAAAAAAAAAACAAAAACCAGCTTATTAACCAACTAATGCTGGGATTTAATTGGAAAGAGTGAGTTTGACAAGTGAGATGTTAGCAAATGCCACCGGGGATGCTTTTATTTCTTAATGGCACATATTTCCTGAAGGCACATTTGCAAGAGAATATAACGTATCTATGGCTATATGAAGCAATCAAATTTCTTGAACACATTAGATACATGGACTCTTCTTATTGATATATACTGTACTGTATGTATCAATATAAGCCGGATACATTGGGGGTGTGGAACAACCCCCCTCTCTGATAAGAAATAAAAAGGAAATTAGTTGTATTAATTGTAATTTATACGTATGACAATAGAATTATAGAGAATAAAAGGTGTCTGTGTGGGTGTGTTGAATGCCTGGGCTTCCTGGGAGGTGTCTGAAAGATAAGACGTAGTGAGGAACCCTGCACTGTATCATTAGACAGGGGAAACTGTTGTTATCAGATGGAGGCGTCGGGGGGATTGGTTTCTCTGTCACGCATGGGACAGATCCAAGTCGCAGTGCTGATATGAAGGGCCCATTAAGAGTCTTTTATCGTGCTAGCATGAGGCTAATTGACAGGGGTTGATAGCAAACAGCGATTCCCCTCTGTACCTGCTGCCTTGGGAAATTTGTCTTTATCAGTCATCAGATCCTCGACTAACAGCCTGTAAGGAGTGGGGAAGAGAGGGGATTAAACTTGGACAGTGTATATCTAAACCCCCCACCTGCGCCATGTCTCCTCATATCTTTGGCTCAGTGGGGGGTGAGGGGGAAATCCATTACATCAAGTATATGGGTTTGAGTGGCGCGAGAGAGTAAAAGCAAGAATGTCTGAGAGAGAAAGTGAGAAGGAAAGCGTGAGTGGGTGAAAAAAAAAAGAGAGAATTTCTACATTAAATAATAATCAGTCATTACTCAAGGCTTGTATGATACTTCATTCTGTAGTAAAACTATTAGAGAAAGGGACAAAGAAGTGCAAAGGTATCTAGTCATCTCCCCAAGTCAATCAGTGAGCTGTCATGCTGCGTGCCATTAGTAAAGTCAGGACATTTAGGGTATTTATCCTAATGGGCCTAACGCCCTTGATGTGTAATGAAGGTGTGTTGTGGGATTGCCGTGTATAGAAGCAGCACTGGACTCCAGGAGTGGAGGACTGACTGCTCCAGATGAATAGGATTCATGCCAACAAAGCTGCAAAGTGAAGGAAAGGATTCAGGATGAAGATGTGGACTGCGACTGCGTGTGCATGTAAGGTTATGGTTACACTCCATGACTGTATTTTTGTATCGAAGTAAGTAGTTTGCTTGTCTAGAAGCTAGTGGATCGTACGGGCAAAAATAACAGCATTCTGCGTTAAAAAGGCAAAATTGGCTCTGCCTCATGAGAGGTGCCTGACCTCACTGCCCACACTGACAATCTATTTGGTCCAACTCTCAAAGTTGATGCAGTTGCTAGAGCAGGATATGAATTCGTGCACTAGTTTGGGTCTACAGGAGTGTGGGATGTCATGAACAGTAATGCTAGGAACTTTCTGCAAGAACACAGTGTCATTGAGTGCCTAATGATGTGTGTCTTCAAACAGTAGAGCCAAAACAGAGACATGGTGAGCAGGAGTGGACAGACACACACACACACACACACACACACACACACTGTCGAGATGGTACAACAACGTACAGTTACTTCATTATTTTACTTAAGTGCTGTATTTCAGTATTTACCTTTAAACACCTGTCTTTCACATACAGTAATACATATTTACTCACTACATTGAAAATTAAACTTCTATTTCTAATTTCTACCAGCTAGATTTTAATAACTCTAGCTACATTTACTTCTAGTATAATAATGCATCAGTAATTAGACTTTAAACAATAAAAAATAATCAATAAATTGCTAGGCGCGGTGGCTTAGTTGTTAGGACTGTTGTCTTGCACCTCCAGGGTCTGGGTTCGATTCCCACCTCGGGATCTGTGTGCATGGAGTTTGCATGTTTTCCCTGTGCTTGGTTGGTTTTCTCCGGGTACTCCGGTTTCCTTCCACTGTTCAAAGACAAGCAGATTAGACTAATTGCCGTTCCCAAATTGCCCGTAGTGTGTAAATGGCTAACAAAAAAACAAAATGCACACTATATGTTGTAATCTGCCAGAAAAATAACATCTTTCCCCCCAAACTTGAAATGAGGTTAGGCTTCCCATCTTTTCAGATAAATCTCGTCTTCTGCATTTTGATTGGTTACAAAAACTCATTTGTAATTGGTTAGATGCTTTATCACATACAAAAGTACAAGCTAGTTATACCTTCTTCCGCACCCAGAGACCCAGGGGATGAAAATCCTTATGGAACCTTGTGAAGTCACCTAATATTACCTCCACATGGGGCAGACATGTGCAGAAAATCATAAAGTTATCCCAATTAAAGAAAATTGCTTGGACCAGGTGTCTATATGGTTAAAATTTATTTATTATTCCTTCCACAGTCCAAAGACATGCAGATTAGGCTAATTGGTGTTCCCAAATTGTCCGTAATGTATGAATGAGTGTGTGAGTGTGTGTGTGTGTGCCCTGTGGTGGATTGGCACCCTGTCCAGGGGGTACCCCGCCTCGTGCCCTAAGTGTGTGAATAAGTGAATGGAGTATCAGTGGTTTACTCTGCCTCTTTCATTCTGTCCTGACTGAGGTTTTTAAATAATCAATTTTTATTCCAATTGGGCTATTGTTCTGATTATTAGTGGATTATTAGGGTCCATGTAAACTCACCTACAGTGACAAAAATCTTCATATGTAAAAATACCCAAATTATATATAAATTACATGTTTTCAAAATCAGTTCATGCAGGCTATAATATGGGTTAATTTTGCTTACATTTTGTAAACAACTTCATACACTTAGAAGTTGCCAATGGAAACCCAGCATAACAGATCTGACAAGAATCTGATTGGTTAACAGCACAGTGTGGAGTATGTGTGGAAAAATAGTTGAACTGGTGTTTTACTGAGTGATGAGGTTTTGGTGCTTTCAGCATTAATCCAATAAACATTTAGTTATTGCAACTGTTTGTAATATTTGAGGCTTTAAACCACACACACACACACGCACCAGCACAAGAACAAACGCATGCACACACACACACACGCACATACACATACTGTACACACACACACACACAAGCACAAACGCATGCACGCATGCACGCACACACACACACACACACACACACACACGCACAAATGCACAAACGCATGCACACACACACACACACGAACATGCACATACACACATACAGAGGTGTAGCGACAGGACAGGCAAGGGAGGCAGTAGCCTGGGTTTTAAGGGGGCCTAAATCCTTGAAAATGTCAACTTTCTAAGTGTAGAAGACACTATAGCAGGGACCACCCTAAAGGAAGCCCCATTTCACTAGCATGTGGGACTTAAATAATGTCAAAATGATGCTCCAAAAATCCGTAAAGAAGAGGAAACAGAAATGTGGTTAATGTTAAAAGCACTATGGTGCAAATATTTTAAAATAGGCTGTACATCCGTGGATGATGATCCTGGCCAAGTTAGCTCAGAGCCCACTTCTGTCATTCCTGTGAGCATTAAGCAAGTATAATGCCTGATCTTTAAAAATCGCCAACTTGCATAAGAGATGCATCTGTCTGTGATAATTGAACCCACTTGCACATTACAGGAACTCGGCTGGGAGTTAATGCCATTAAAGGAGTTCCTGGGAGGCTAGCATTTAAAACATCAGTTCCATCATGGCTCCAGCATCCTGAGAAAACTTTCTACGTTGATGGTATCCATGCACTAGTGAAACACTGGGATAAGTGCATTAGTGTAACAGGGGATTGTATAAAGGAATTAAGGGAGTTTTTACCGCCGTAATCAAAAGTCCCAGGTTGACTTGAACGACCTCGCATCATTGCTTTGGCATGCCATGCTTGGACCTCTGGGCTTGTTAAAACAGCATCACTGATGAAGCTGTAACCCTAGTTCATGTCAGAACTAAACTGAACTGAGCTAATTCATGCATTCCATGGAACAAGAGATTTCTATTAATTAAATCATAATTAGGTTTTATATATTTATTTGCCTATGACGTTTGGCGAAGCAGAAGAGCAAGAGTAGTTCAAGATTTGCATGTAAAATGTACGAGATTCATTAGGTTACCTTGGCAAAGATGAACTAATTTGAATGCCTGCTGGGCACACAGATGGCTCTGTGTGTTTGCTAATTTGCTTCTTATTCAAGGTCATTAGTTCTATTTGGTGAACTATCAAAAAAGTTGATTTGGCCGTGGCGAGATTTATGCGCCGAACACACTGGAACAATGCCACTGTTCAGGCCACAAGGGTCAACTGTTAACATCATTAATTGTCCACGTGCGGTCTCGCTCAGTACCTCTCCCTCTCTCTCTCTCTCTCTCTCTCTCAATGGAATTAAACTATGAATTTATTACGGACTGAACATCATAATATAAAAGAATTTATATCTCAGTCAAGTGTGTTAATACATTCTGTACAGTATAAACTGATACAGGAAGAACCACAAGGAAAATATTTCACATCTACACAATCTTTGGCAGAACAAGTGCAGCACAGGTGGCAGAAGTACATAAACTCAATACTTAAGTAAAATTACAAGTACTCACCTAAAATGTACTAGTAGAAGAACCACTTATTTATTTATTTATTTATTTATTTATTTATTTTTATTCTTTTTATTTTTTATTTTTCATACCAAAGTACACATTCTAAAATGAGCACAAAAGTACAAATATTTCACAAATAAACTGATTTTCCTGGATATCTATTTGACCAAGTTTCATTCAACACAACTTGTTATTAATATTCTTGATACCATGAGTGTGAAAGTGTGCATCTAGAAAAGATGTGATTTCTGGATAAAAAAAACTAAACAAAACAGAATGAATGTAAAAAATTAATAATGCATAAATAAATAAATATACAATTAGTTGGCTGTGTTTTAATGCTTAACAAGTTTGTGAAACTTTGTAGGCATTACAAGAGATTTATTTATTTATAAGGTTTAACACAAGTTATACAATTATTTGACTAGTTAGTTTAGACTTGGCTAGACAAAGAGAAGTGAACAATGCATACGTTTTTAGACAAAAGAAATTACAGCTAAAATGTTAAATCATTTTCATCATTGATGAATTTTATGAACAAAAAAGAGACACCTTACAGTACAACAGTGGAAGTAGCCGCTCAAGGGATCTCTGGCTTTTCAGATGCTAAAAATAAATCGGTGATTAACTTTGTTAAAAAAAAAAAAAAAAAAAAGGGTTTAGCTTCTAATAGTCAGTGCGGTAGGTGTATGTTTTAAATAAATAAAATAAAAAAAGAATCAACCAAAAGAATCGCTCTTCATTTTTTTTGAAGCTTATGGTAAGGAGCCGATGGACATGATGCCATGACTTGTTGATAGAGACAAGATTTGAGATTAATTAAACGAATGTCTAGCTGCATTGTTAGTGGCTTTTCATTAATTCAGTAGTTAAAATAGATGCTTGCTACCATTGCTACTCTATATAATGCAAGTCACTTATGCAATTAAACATGGGCATACTGCAAGCATACAGAATACGAGATTAAAAAAAAAAAAACAGCAACATTGTTATTGGAACAAAAACCGTGGAACAAAAACCAAACTCATAGGAGTTCATAACTCTTTGCTCAGTATGTTCACTCATTAGCTAGATCACTTCTCATCTTACCTTAACAAATGCACCCATTCAACACACTTGCCCAGAGACTGCATGTGTGGGATCTGTTGCTAAGGTATCAGGTACTGTCAATCACTTTTGTCCACTAATCAATCAGAGCTTTCATAATGACCTGCCAGTCATTTCCGTGAACTAGGATTGGTGGAATTGTTTTGTTTCTGTGTATTTCTACATGGGGTAGCTTACAGTAGGTCACTTTATAGTGTGAATGACTGTGTAAAGGCTTCTTTTTAGATAAGAAAATCAATGGATTTGAAAATTGCACTGAAAGTAACAAGTTTCTATTTAAAATGTAGTGAGTAAAAGCACAGGTTTTTCATCAAACATGTAGCGAGTAGAAGTGAAAATTATTGCATTGCATATCTCTCAAGTAAAGCACAGATACATGAAAAAAGTACAGTAACAAGCTCTTAAATGCAGGAACTTTTATTAATTTTCTGGCCTTGTTTGGCAGGTAGCACTTGAAGAATTTCCCCTAAGTCAATTATTTATTTGTTTATTTTCCAAAATGCTTATCCTGTGTAGGGTTGCAGGGGGCTTGGATCATGTTCATGTTCCAGCAAGTTCAGAGCAAACCCCTGGATAAAGTACACTCCATTAGAGGGCACATGCATGCACGCACACACACACACACACACACACACACACACACACACACACACACACACACACACACACACACAC
>JAOVVA010000029.1:10343983-10356007 GCA_028565275.1 Leiocassis micropogon | reverse complement strand
CAGACACACCCCCACACACACACAGACACACACACAGACACACACACACACACACACAGACAGACACACACAGACACACAGACACACACACACACACAGACACACACACAGGCAACACACAGGCACACACACACACACACACACACACACACACAGACAAACACACAGACACACACACAGACACACACAGAGACAGTCATACATTATGGACAATTTGGAAACCATTTGGCTTGTTTGTGACATTGGAGCATGTGGAGAAAACCAAGAAGGTACAGCAAGAGGGTGCATGCAGAACAGAGGCAAGATTCAAACCCCCAACCTATTTCTGTTTTTGAAAGAGTACGGATCATAAAGTTACAGCCAGTTAAACGGTCCACATGAGTCCAAAAAGAAGATCCATGTCTTTTTAGAACATGACCAAGTTCAAGTGCATTTTGCCCTTTTAATGATGTAAAAAGAGACTTTTCACGATTAGCATAATGACCTGATTTTTGTACAAAGATAAATATGAAACATAAACAAGACAAACTGTTCAAATTGTACATTGCAGTCCAAAATCACGTGGCTCAAACCATGACTAAATAGTAATCAAAATACTACTTGGCACTTCAAGCTGTGATGTACATTTATAGCTCATCTACTGTAAAATTAGTTTTTTTTTTAATGACCCGATTTTTTTAAACACCCTGTAATTTGCATCATATCTAATATTAATAATATTAAATAACTATCAGTGAGAACAACCAACATGCATAATCATTAATAACTATTATAAAAGAGCAGCATTTCTGAGTATACCAGAATTTAGTCTACTGTATATAAATAGTAAATATGTGGCTCAGAGCAACCCATTTATGAATTGTTCTCTGTATTTGACAGCTACTAATAAAAACTTAACAGAAGTGATTCTTAATTCCTAAGAAATGATACAACCCCACCGAGCCCTAACTTTATGCTTTCTGTTTTCTTGAGTCATGCAATTTGTTTACAATGTTCTGTACATTTCCTTCCTTTTAGTCTTCATTTCTAAATAGAAATGACCAATTTACAATTAAAAATAATGAATTTGGCTCTGTTTAGCTTTTACAAATTGCAATTATGTCTATTTTATTCAAATAAATTATGTTTATAATGTACTTAATTTTATTTAATGAGTTAAACCTAGGTGGCTCGGTGGTATAGTGGTTGGCAAAGTGGCCTTGCACTGCCTAGTGTCAAGGGTTTGAGTCCTGCCTTAGGTATGTGTGTGTGGAGTTTACATGTTCTCCCTGGGCTTGGTGGGTTTCCCCCGTGTGCTCTGGTTTCCTCCTATAGTCTAAAGACATGCATGGAAGGTTTGGTGGGATTTCCAAATTGCCCAGAGTGTGGGTGTGCTTGTGTGCCCTGAAATTGGTTGGCACCAGGTTCAGGGTTAAATATGTTGATACATGAATCATTGTAATAAACCATATTTTCAACATGGCGGAAACTTCTTTCCTAGTATTGCATATGGATTTATTTTCAGTCAGGACTTTTCATATTCGTACATCACTAGCTTTTTTCTATACACAAAAAGAGTTAATATGTAAGCTCCAGTTGAGATCCATAAGGAAACTGATTTATGTGGAGACTTTTACACTAAAGGCGTTGAAAATATTAAGGACAGAATACAGCACTCCTGGAAATCATAAGCCCTGACTGACACAAGGCAAAGGACAAGCACAGGAGGTGATACAGCAACTAGGGTCATATCACAACAACTCATATCACAAGTGAGACAAACTGAACATAGGTGCGCGTAGTGATCAGAGGGTGCGGTTTAAGCAGCTGAGGAAAACCAGGAGTCTTTTCGGTTCCCTGACAGATGTGCACACCCAGAAAATTGACTGTGTCATTTGGATCACTTAACTGTATATATACGGTACATAGGTGTGTGTGTGTGTGTGTGTTGGCAAAACTCCAAACATATGAAAGACTGAAGGACTAAAAACTTCCAGTGTAGAACTTCTAAGAGATAATCATCCTTGCTCTTTTTCTCCCGATCAAGCTGTGGAGAGAAATAAAAACAAGGAGCACCATCTCTCTCCCTCTCTCTCTCTCTCTCTCCCTTTGTCTCAGTCTTGCTCAATCTCCCAGGTGGTCTTCCTAGGAGGCTGCATTACTTTAAAAAAAAAAAGATTGTAATAAAAAAAAAAAAAAGAAAAATCGTACAAATTTTTGCCATTTCTCCTCCTCATTTAGAACAACCCATTTGTATTGCTAGAAAGGAAATGAAATTTGACATAATGGATTTTCACCCTGTGTTGGCACAGGCTGCTCTGAAATGTGGGCTCTCGGCTCTTTGTTTGCTTTAAGGCTTTAGGCTTGTGCCATTTCTCCAAACTGGATGTAAATAATCAGTGTAATGTTCCCTCACAATCAATCACTCACATTTTCCTTTTCCTCCCTCATCATTCCTGCTCCCTTTTTTTTTCTCTTTTTGCAACTTTTTATTTCCAAAGCCACGCACATGGGCAGAGAATGCACCCTTGTGCAATACTTTAGAAGGAGTGGGATACACTTCAGAGGGAGCTTTCGCTCAGAATTTAAGATTTAATTAAAAATAATCTCAAGCACGGGCCTGATTTCTGCCAGCAGGATTGTTTTGCAATTTTGACCAGCTTGTTTTTACAGTGATGTGAATTTGAGGAATAAAAGTATTTAAAATTATGTAATCAAGAAAATGGTGGGATTTAAGGAACAGCAAGGTAACAGCAAGGTTAATTAAAATGCACCTACTGTACTGTAGAGACTTCATAAGATGTATGTAAGTATTGTTTCATTTTAATTAAAGCAGTGTTGATTGATTTAATGCTTTTCTCACGCTTTTTTTCATGAACGCTGGTTTCTGTATGGGGGTACTGTCATGCCTGGACAGGTATGGACCCTTCAGTTACAATGAAGGAGAAACTGTAATGCTACAGCATACAATGCATAAATCATCCTCTACGTAAATGTGCCTCCATGTTTGTGCCATGTAGGGGTATAATGCACAGGTGTCTTGATACTGTATGTTTGGCCATATTTTGTAACTTCTGTAAAATCACCTTATCACCGAATATTTTGAAGACTATATTTACTTGATTGATGCCTTGAGTATGCCTTAACTATACTCCTACACTCCTAAATCAATTTGCTAAGACAGGGATCCAGTCCTGGAGGGCCAGTGTATAGTTTGTAATTCACTGATTCCTAAACACAGTTACTGAACCTAGTAATTAACAGATTAGTCAAATGAGCAGAGTTTGAGCAGAAGAATCACCAACTGTGTTGGACACAGGCCCTCTAGGACAGGAGTTCCCTTCGCTAAGAAAATCCCTTTGCTAAGCATTGCTTGGCCACAATGATCTATTACTTGATGGCAGTGGTTATTGCTGCAGGGAAAGTTACTGTACATTACCGAGGACCCCAGCCTTTTGCAAACCACAGGCATACACACACTAACACACCAAATACTACATTAAAGGAAATTTGGAAACAGCAAACAGTCTACAAAACATGTCTTTGGACTGTGGGAGGAAACTGGAGTACCTGGAGAAAACCCACCAAACACAGGGAGAACATGCAAACTGTATTTTGGGCTGCAATTCTACCCTGAGGAACCACTTCTGGCCTGATTTCTTAGTAGATGGGTGTACTTTGATCCCAGTGGTTTCCATCAGTTCTTTGTTGATGGCACTGCGGGACATCTTCCAATGTCAAAGAAATAAGCATGATAAGTCTTTCTAATCTGCAGCATTAAGTTTCCTTGGCCAAAAACTGCATCTGAGATCCTCAACATTCCCTGTTTCCATGTGCTTCTTCCAAATTGGCTTGAACAGCACATCGTGGAACCCATACCTGCTTTGCAATCGTTACCTAGGAGAGACCTTGCTGATGCAGTATAACTACTTTGTATTTGTTGCCATGCTGTAGCTGTTCACAACCTCACCTTAGGAGCAGAGTTTCATTTTTCCTCACACAGTTTTAAGCCTTCAACATTTCTGTTAATGACTGTTATTTCAACCTGTACTGTATGTGATACTGATCCTACAAAATCCCTGACTTTAAACAATTAAAAATAAGCAATTTAAATGTGCATTCTTTATATCATTTTTACTTTACAGCATTTTTTATGGAAATTTGGAACAGTAGGCAGCGTCATCTACAGTAAAAACTGGCTACGCCAGGTTTGAGCTCATAGCTACTGAAACTCTGGATCAGACTGCGGACCATCTACAGTGACAGTGCATACGACAGGCAGAAGTAGATTTAGACAGATTGAGGAGCAGCAGCGAGTTGACCACACACTCCTTTCTCGGGTAATGTTAGCACGCAGGCAGCAGAATCTGCATGTGGGCGGAGCTGCGGGTAACCTCTATATGCATACACACACAAAGAGTATAGTGAGTGAAAGGTACAGTAAGTTGCTGTCTCACTGTACTGATGAATGTAAACATGCTGATGGGGCGATAAGAAAAAGTGCATTATTTATATCCCTGAAAGCAAGTACTCATTTAACCAAGGTAACATGGGATGAGTTTTCTCATAATACTACAGAACTGGATAAATGGAAAACTTCCATTAGAATGGATACTACATAGTAATTTTAATGCTTCATGAGTGCAATATTGGTAAATGAATGAATTAATATGCTTTGCCTACTATAAATACGCATTTAACATTTCTGTAATGATAATGAAGGATTCTCATCTATTCTTTTTTCACTAAAATAGATTTTACACTAGATAAAATTCCAATAGCACCTCATGAGATTTGACAGAAGCCTTTCATAGATTTTTCCAGAAATGCTTTATAAAGTCATTATGCATCTATGTATGTGTTACGCAGGCCATCAAATAAAGTGTTACAAATGATAGTGAATAGTGAAAAGGGGGTCAAATATGACTTCATTAATTCAGGTGTACGCAAATGTAGAATGTGTACTTTGCTTTCAGAAACATCAGCTTTCTTTCAATTCTTGCCCAAATAGAAAAAGGGATTTGAGACAAACTGTATCCAAATTAGCTCTGCATCTTCACTGCTGTATTAAGCCTATAGGGAAGACAGATGCCGGGTTCAGTAAGCTGCAATGGTGGACTTTGAAGCTAAGAAAAATGACAGACGTTTCCAGTCAATTTATTAGCTTTTAAATCGTTTGCACCATATCATTAGTACCCCTCACATCACATAATGAGAAAACGGGTTTATCAGTTTGAATTTCACTTTTAATACAGAGTGAGAATGAAGCAGGAGTTTCTTTACAGTAATGTGGTTCCAATTATTTAAATGCTTTATCATTTATTATTTGCAATGCCTTTTAGTATCATTTCACAGTGAGTTTAGGATGAGTGATATGAGCAAGGAGATACCATTTGCCTACAGGCAGGGGAGCGAACAAGTCATTTCACACCCTGTCCTTTTAGCTTAGCTTTAATGACAGAATAAACTGAAGAGGCCATGCACTATTACGTTCTTTCAAGTATCAGCCCTGATGAAATGGACTGCTGTGGGAGATGACAGCTCTGTCCATATAGTCAATAACTACTGTCCCCAAGTGTGTATGAATTCATTTAAACCTCATTATATTCATTATTCCTAAAAAAAAAAATAATAATAATAAAAATAAAAAAAAAACCTCATCACGTTTAAAACTTTGGAAACGTTTATCGAACTAAAAAAAAAGCGATGAATCATCATTTAGCGGCCGTAGCAGAAGCTTTATTTAATCTTCTTTTGTGTATATGACATAGTTAAAGTGCTCCAAAATCAGGCCATCATGAGAGTGCTTCAGATTGCTACCTTGAGAATTGAAGTGAGTGAGTCTAGGACAAGATGTTCTTGCCTTAAAAGTTCATATTGATTGTTTTTTTATGATGAATTATACAAAGAATTACTTGATGAACCAGATCTAGGCACTTTTAGGATGTGAAGCCTATTTATCTTATTTTATAGGCTATGGAATGTCTTTCTTTTTTCTTTATTTGTGCCCTGTATGTTACTGTATGTGTGTGATGAGCTGCATTTCCATCCAGGATTAAAACATTTTTTTTACACCCAGGAATAACAAAAAAATAACAAGCATTAATATTAATAATTCAGATTACCGTTATGACTAAGATGTCTCGTTTGCATGTATTTAATGAAAAACCGTAATATCATGGGATTCATTTTTGAAAATTTCCTTAAAAAACATTATTCAACATTGTCTAATGAATGTATTGTGTGTGTGTGTTTTTTTTTTTAGGCATCCGCTCATGCTAATTGGGTGCTTTCATTCATTTTCTTTTTTTTTTCTTCTTTCTTTTGTTTTTTGATAAAATAGGGCATTAAAAAAAATGCAGTTTCCCTCATAATGCACACAGATTGTTCTGAGCAAGTGTTCATGATGTGTAAAAGGGAGCAACATAGTGAAACAGTACTGATTCTTGGTACTCAGTCTTATTAAGCTTTGGCTCACAGTATTTTAATAAATGTATACAGGACATAGTAAGAGAAATTCTGCCAAGCATTCCAAGTGAAAATATACTGTTCATATTTACTTATCTGTTTAAAAGCAAGGCAAATTTCCAACTACAGTACACTGCTTTATTACTCTTTAGTAGCTTACAAAGATCAAATATTCATCACTAAGGTTAAAGAGTTTAAATAGACTGATTAATTCAAAAGGTTTCTTCTTGACATTGAATGTAAAAGCACTACTCCCATATACAGTAACAGGCTGTTCTTCTTAGAGTCTTGTCACATAAGTAATAAATAAACAAATAAGCTACAGGTCAATATCCAGCAGAAATTAACTCAATCAGCTTTACACTCACCAGCGATAAAGCTTTATGCTACTTTGGCAGTCCATTCATACATTCATACAAATACACAAATGCTCAGTTTCAATTTCAAATAAACATGATTATTAGTAAGAACTTTACTCATGGCTTAAAGAAATAGTTACAGGATTAAACTAAATTACAATTAAGGTGCATATTAGTACATTAATTATTTTAAGTGCAATATGTAACTGTGTGCTATATTTAATTCTATTTTTACTTCTATTTATTGTATTTTTCTTCTAATTTTATTTCTTGAATTTTTTTTTTCCTTGCCTCGTCTTTTTTTCCCCAGTAAATTAATCAATGAACCTGTATGACCAAGACAAAGCAATTTCCCTCTGAGATTAATAAAGTTCTTTGAATCTTGAATCTTGAATTACAATAAGTCTTGGTCATTATATATTTTCTCGCTCTGCACACTGACCATAAAGTTTGTCACACTGAACGAGAGTACCATGTAAGTAATCAGAGCCAAAAATGCATTCCAGAATTCAGCTAAGACTCATATGAAGCTCCTGCAGTCCCATTGAACTAAATTAAGATGGTATTTTTCTGAGTTAGTTTTATTTCTCCAGCCAGAACTAGCCGTATAGGTAGCTGGAATTATTAATACTGAATACCTTTGTTTTTTGCCAGTTTCTTGTTTTCTTTTTTCTAAACTGGGCACCTGATGGCTTTGACCTTTTCTTATTTATTTATTTTATTAGAAGAGAATCAGGACATTACCCACACCCAATTAAGAGTCAAGGGAAAGTAAATAGTTTCTCCTTGGTGGTGTGCAGACTGGTTATATATTATTCTTAACAATTTCACATAAAACAGAAGAATGAAATATACCTTTGAAACTACACAGTACAGTACATATTCTCAGCATTATGAATGATCTGTGGTTTATTCTGTAGCATTTTGTAGTGTGAGTGATTTTACTAATTGCGTTGCTATAAAAAGTTAGATGTGCATTTTCGCTTCCAGTCTGGCTTCCAGTGGGGAGACCTGATGGGATGTCCACTTAACCACTTCCCTCTCTATCTTGTACAACTGAGTGGGACACCATGTCTCACTCACAAACTAGAATCAGGCCACCAGCAAGGTTAATTAACCCACACAGCGGCATGAAAAAAATGAACGTGCAAACAAGCAATAGAAAACCAATCAAACAAATCATTCTCAACTTTTTTTTTTTTTGCGTCATCTACCAGGTGCCATATCTGGTAGATGACGCCCTGGTCGTTTGCCCATGTTGCCCATATCTAAATCTGCCTCTGATTATAATGTACATAATATTGTCATGAAAAATTTGGGTGCTTTATTAAAAAAGCGAAAACACTTCCATTACAGTATGATGCCTTTGATGCCAGATGCCTGAAGAGAATGAATCAACAGACGGCACTTCTGATTGGTCAGAAGATGATGATTAATTCTTTTATAACAACTTAGTGAACAGTATTACTGACTGCATGGATATATCAATGCACTTGTACTAATACATTTTCATTTCTATATGTAATTTACAGGGACGTCGTCAATAGATACAGCTTTTTAGCAATTTCTTACAACCAGAAGTGAACGTGTTTGAAGATTACTAAAATGGAAAAGTTCTATTGACTTAAACAGAGAGGAAAATGAGAGGCTAATCAAGAATTAAGTGTTAGTATCTGAGATTTGGTTCCCACAGACACGAATGAGCCTTGGGTGCCCATGATTCTGTCACCAGTTTACTGGTATATATTTAAACAATATTACACAAGAGGGAGTGTTGTTGTGCTGGATATCATCATGTCTGTGATGCCTCCAGCACTTAGGCTGTCCCCTTGTGCCTATGGCTGCATATTTTGCTCCACCAACACATATCCTTCCATGACTGGGGGAACTAACTAACCGGGACTTGCAAAGCTGGCGACTGACAGTTAGTAATTGTCAGCTAGTGTAATTGGCGTAACGAAAGTAGCTTTTCTTATCAGTATTATGTAGCCAAAAAATGAGGAGAATAAACCATGGAGGTGGTGGATAGTCGTGTAAATTATTCTCTTTCGCAGAAAGTTGCTGTCCCCTCTTTCAGTACTATGGATCATACAGAGCTTACCTCACTCATGTTGGTGACTAACAGTTAATTGTGTAATTAATGAATCCTGGAATACCTGTGATGCAGAGTGAAGCAGAGTGATGCTGTTACCAGATATTATCACCAATCGTTCCACTCGGAATTAGTGATGGGTCGTTCATAAACGATTCGTTCTTTTTGAACGAATCTTTAATGTGACTCAGAAGAACGAGTAGTCTCGGAGAGTGATTTGTTCATTTTCTACTCGACGCGCATGTGCAAATGATCCAAAATCTCCATAGGTTACAGGAAATAGAATTGAGCGATTATATCTCAATGACTCGTCTACTCCGAGTCGTTCGTTTTTTTGTCACGTGACTCCCATAGACACTATGCAGTGCAGTACACAGGGAACAGAATTGAACAGTTCTCAATGAATCTTCAAGTCCCAAGTCATTCGTTCCTTTGTCACGTGACTCCCATAGACGCTATGCAGTGCAATAGATTCAAAAGAATGAACGACTCAGACTGGAAGATATGAGAGGTGAGCTACTCATTCTGTTTATTATAATACAGTATGTCCTTAGCTGCATTGTAATATTTGGAACTATAGCCAAAATTTGTGTATGTAGACGTATTGGGGGATATTTTTATTGAAAATTCAACATATTTTTTTATTTCTGATCAAAGGAACGAAATGAACTAAACTAAACTTTGATGAACGAGATTAAAAGAACCAAGTCACTAAAAGGATTCAAATTTCCCATCACTATGCGGAACGCCTCCTAATTAATTAATTGATAATGGATGTTATTTCATTCACCTGGCAGTGGGAGTATATGGCTGATCGGTATACAGCTGTAATAAATAGAAAATGTAAATCTTGTTAATTTGCTGTGGCGTGCATAAAATAAAACATTTCAAAATATGCTGTTGTTTATTATTCTCTCATACCATCACGACATGATGTATTTTATTGATTGCCCAGCTCTTGTGTCTTAAACTCATATTTTCCAGTAATTTTTCCCCCACTTCCTTAAGGGAACGTACCCATCTAGCTGCACGGACAATTTTCGTAATACATTTCTTGAAAGGATATAATCACGCTCAACACGACTTCTAAAGATTCGGTGGGGAAAAGTATGTACTGCCCTTTTATTTTCTATGACATCTAACCAAATCGCTTTCACATGTTATGATTTTTTTTAAACTGGTCTAGCTTGTGGTGTGAAAGTGCAAAAACAGTGCTGAACGAGATTTCTTGAATACACAAGTCGGAAAACGAGGCTAGAAGAGAAATGCTGAAGTTTCCACCGTGACTTAATAGACTCGAGAGCAGCTTCCCTTCTCATAACAGCCCGGGTTTCTGAGCTCTACTGGAACTCCGAGAGCGGCAGAGAAGATTAGAACAGCTGCCCTTGTTACTGTACCTGCTGCTGGACCTGCTTGAGGAAATGTATGTAAAGTCCATGGAAAAACTCCCATAAAGATAATAATATAGACTATGTGTCTGTGTGAGTGTGTGAGAGTGTGTATTGAGCAGATCTGCCGTGTGACTGGCTTGTAATGGCTCAGATAGGCCGCTTTCCTGAGTGTGACAGCGAGATTGGACCGCGAGGAGACAGAGTGCAGGCGGCAGGACACACATTCAGCCTCATTAGCCCTGGAGTTATCTGCCTAGTGTCACTACGCAGAGAGAGGAGGAGGACGAAAAGGAGAAGGAGGAGGTGGAAAGAAATGCGAAGGTAATGTTCCTGATTGAAAGACTGAAAGTTTTAGATAGAACCATGAAGGATGGTTAAGATTACACCTGAGCATGTGTCTAAGTCTTCTTCACTTGTCTAATATTATTATTCACATCTATTCATGTGGATTACAGGTACAAACACACCAGTGAGCAATCTACAGAGTAGAGTTGAGAGAGAGAGGGAGAGAGAGAGAATGCAGATGGAGAGAGTCTTGTGGGCTGGGGGAGGGGGGGTGACAGATAAACACAGAAACGCAAGAAAGCCTGGCAAAGAGACAAGACACACACACACACACACACACAGGACATAGTGAGAAGGCGTGCTCCTGTACGATTCCCACACCTGTCACACTTTGAGATAATCATCCATCATTAACGGAACCAGTGACCAGAGACTGGGCTCCTTTTTTAATGGACACTATTGACACGGTTCGTCTTTTCCACCACCCACGGGCTGTCATCAGGAGAACTGAAGTGTGTTTTCAGTGTGTGTGTGTGTGTGTGTGTGTGTGTGTGTGCGTGTGTGTGTGAGGTGCAGGGACAGAGAGAAACTGGAACGTCTAGCCTGCACAGTCATCCCAGTATAAAGATGCTGGGGGTGGTGCAATGCCAACAAGCTCATGAAGCTATTTCTGGAATGTAATTTCAGTTTGCCGTACTTTCAAGAAAGGTCATGATTCCATGTGGAATTTTAAAAAGTTTCTCAAAATGTAGAAGATATGTAAAACATCTTTTACGCCCACATTTGCAGACAGATATTCGATATATGATGTAGGAGGTCTCTGCGTGTCATGATGCCTCGTGTGTTTGTCCCATGGCTTTCCCCCCCGAACTCGTTTTGAATGATGACATTGTGCTGCAGCTTTCAGTCTCGCATTGCAGAAGACTTCTTGCAGCACTTACAGCAGCCAAAAAGAACCAGCATCCGCACAATATAGGCAATAGTGTTTATTTTACCCCCTGCTTATCCGCCTCGCCACTTTGCATTAGTTGATTCTGCTCTGCAATTTTAGTAATAAACATGCACAAGCCTCACTAAACCATATTCATTGATGCAAGAATGATTCTGAATGGCTAAGGGAACTAAGGATTTAAAGGAAAATGTTCATAAGCGCTATTTGGCTCATTATACTCAGTCAATTATGATAAAGTTATATAAATGCCGAAAATAATGCCACTTCCAAGAACTCCCTGATGTGTTTATTGATCCAAACATTTTGCCAGTATATACACTACCGTTCAAAAGTTTGGGGTCACTTTGTAACTCCATGATCGTTCCTGATGTTTATTTCTTTCTACATTGTAAAGGAATGCTGAAGGCGTCCAAAAAATGCTTTAATCTCCTTTGAACAGTTAATGGTGAGATGTGTCTGCTACTTCTGCTCTGTAAAGACTTCATAACGCCTCTAATC